>JAKSXO010000016.1:9060624-9420085 GCA_024509115.1 Crotalus helleri
AGGTAGGTAGATTGATAGAGACAGATAGATAGGTAGGTAGATAGATAGAGATAGATAGGTAGGTAGATAGATAGATAGACATAGGTAGGTAGGTAGATTGATAGATACAGATAGGTAGGTAGGTAGGTAGTTAGGTAGAGATAGTTAGGTAGGTAGGTAGATAGAAAGAGATAGTTAGGTAGGTAGGTAGATAGATACAGATAGGTAGGTAGGTAGATAGATAGATAGAGATAGGTAGGTAGGTAGATTGAGAGATACAGATAGGTAGGTAGGTAGGTAGATAGATAGAGATAGGTAGGTAGGTAGGTAGATAGAGATAGGTAGGTAGGTAGATAGATAGATAGAGATAGGTAGGTAGGTAGATTGATAGATACAGATAGGTAGGTAGGTAGATAGATAGATAGATAGATAGATAGATAGATAGATAGATAGATAAAGATAGGTAGGTAGGTAGGTAGATAGATAGAGATAGGTAGGTAGGTAGGTAGATAGATACAGATAGGTAGGTAGGTAGA
Organism: Crotalus helleri; assembly: GCA_024509115.1. Taxonomy (NCBI): domain Eukaryota; kingdom Metazoa; phylum Chordata; class Lepidosauria; order Squamata; family Viperidae; genus Crotalus; species Crotalus helleri. Next base: position 9,061,140 of record JAKSXO010000016.1, read on the forward strand.
TAGAGAAATACAGATATGTAGGTAGGTAGATAGATACAGATAGGTCGGTAGGTAGATAGATAGATAGAGATAGGTAGGTAGGTACATAGATAGATAGACATAGGTAGGTAGGTAGATTGATAGATACAGATAGGTAGGTAGGTAGGTAGTTAGGTAGAGATAGGTAGGTAGGTAGGTAGATAGAAAGAGATAGGTAGGTAGGTAGATAGATACAAATAGGTAGGTAGGTAGGTAGATAGATAGAGATAGGTAGGTAGGTAGATTGAGAGATACAGATAGGTAGGTAGGTAGGTAGATAGATAGAGATAGGTAGGTAGGTAGGTAGATAAATAGAGATAGGTAGGTAGGTAGATAGATAGAGATAGGTAGGTAGGTAGATTGATAGATACAGATAGGTAGGTAGGTAGATAGATAGATACAGATAGGTAGGTAGGTAGATAGATAGATACAGATAGGTAGGTAGGTAGATAGATAGATAGAGATAGATAGGTAGGTAGATTGATAGAGACAGATAGATAGGTAGGTAGATAGATAGAGATAGGTAGGTAGGTAGATAGATAGATAGACATAGGTAGGTAGGTAGATTGATAGATACAGATAGGTAGGTAGGTAGGTAGTTAGGTAGAGATAGTTAGGTAGGTAGGTAGATAGAAAGAGATAGTTAGGTAGGTAGGTAGATAGATACAGATAGGTAGGTAGATAGATAGATAGAGATAGGTAGGTAGGTAGATTGAGAGATACAGATAGGTAGGTAGGTAGGTAGATAGATAGAGATAGGTAGGTAGGTAGGTAGATAGAGATAGGTAGGTAGGTAGATAGATAGATAGAGATAGGTAGGTAGGTAGATTGATAGATACAGATAGGTAGGTAGGTAGGTAGATAGATAGATACAGATAGGTAGGTAGGTAGATAGATAGATAGAGATAGGTAGGTAGGTAGATAGATAGATAGACATAGGTAGGTAGGTAGATTGATTGATACAGATAGGTAGGTAGGTAGATAGATAGATACAGATAGGTAGGTAGGTAGATAGATAGATAGAGATAGGTAGGTAGGTAGATAGATAAGTACAAATAGGTAGGTAGGTAGATAGATAGAGATAGGTAGGTAGGTAGATTGATAGATAGAGATAGGTAGGTAGGTAGATTGATAGATACAGATAGGTAGGTAGGTAGATGGATAGAAAGAGATAGGTAGGTAGGTAGATAGATAGATAGAGATAGGTAGGTAGGTAAGTATGTAGATAGATAGGTAGGGATGTAGGTAGATAGATATATAGAGATAGAGAGGTAGGTAGATAGATAGAGACAGATAGGTAGGTAGGTAGATAGATAGAGATAGGTTGGTAGGTAGGTAGATAGATAGATACAGATAGGTAGGTAGGTAGATATATACAGATAGGTAGGTAGATAGATAGAAAGAGATAGGTAGGTAGGTAGGTAGGTAGGTAGAGATAGTTAGGTAGGTAGGTAGATAGATACAGATAGGTAGGTAGGTAGATAGATAGATAGAGATAGGTAGGTAGGTAGATTGATAGATACAGATAGGTAGGTAGGTAGATAGATAAATACAGATAGGTAGGTAGGTAGGTGGATAGATAGAGATAGGTAGGTAGGTAGATAGATAGATAGAGATAGATAGGTAGGTAGATTGATAGATACAGATAGGTAGGTAGGTAGATAGATAGAAAGACATAGGTAGGTAGGTAGATAGATTTATACAGATAGGTAGGTAGGTAGGTAGGTAGAGATAGTTAGGTAGGTAGGTAGATAGATAAAGATAGGTAGGTAAGTAGATAGATAGATAGAGATAGGTAGGTAGGTAGATTGATAGATACAAATAGGTAGGTAGGTAGATAGATAAATACAGATAGGTAGGTAGGTAGGTATATAGATAGAGATATGTAGGTAGGTAGATAGATAGAGATAGATAGGTAGGTAGATTGATAGAGACAGATAGGTAGGTAGGTAGATAGATAGATACAGATAGGTAGGTAGATAGATAGATAGAGATAGGTAGGTAGGTAGATTGATAGATACAGATAGGTAGGTAGGTAGGTAGATAGATAGATAGATAGATAGATAAAGATAGGTAGGTAGGTAGGTAGATAGATAGATAGAGATAATTAGGTAGGTAGGTAGATAGATAGAGATAGGTAGGTAGGTAGATAGATAGATACAGATAGGTAGGTAGGTAGATAGATAGATACAGATAGGTAGGTAGGTAGATAGATAGATAGATAGAGATAGGTAGGTAGGTAGATAGATAAATACAGATAGGTAGGTAGGTAGGTAGATAGATAGAGATAGGTAGGTAGGTAGATTGATAGATACAGATAGGTAGGTAGATAGATAGATAGATAGATAGATAGATAGATAGATAGATAGATAGATAGATAGATAGATAGATAGAGATAGGTAGGTAGGTAGATAGATAAATACAGATAGGTAGGTAGGTAGGTAGATAGATAGAGATAATTAGGTAGGTAGGTAGATAGATAGAGATAGGTAGGTAGGTACATAGATAGATACAGATAGGTAGGTAGGTAGATAGATAGAGATAGGCAGGTAGGTAGATTAATAGATACAGATAGGTAGGTAGGTAGATAGATAGAGATAGGTAGGTAGGTAGATTGATAGATACAGATAGGTAGGTAGGTAGATAGATAGATACAGATAGGTAGGTAGGTAGAAAGATAGATAGAGCTAGGTAGGTAGGTAGATAGATAGATAGAGATAGATAGGTAGGTAGATAGATAGACATAGGTAGGTAGGTAGGTAGATAGATAGAGATAGTTAGGTAGGTAGGTAGATAGATAGATAGAGATAGGTAGGTAGATTGATAGATACAGATAGGTAGGTAGGTAGATAGATAGAGATAGGTAGGTAGGTAGATAGATAGATAGAGATAGGTAGGTAGGTAGGTAGATAGATAGAGATAGGTAGGTAGGTAGATAGATAGAGATAGATAGGTAGGTAGGTAGATAGATAGATAGGTAGGTAGGTAGGTAGGTAGATAGATAGATAGAGATAGGTAGGTAGGTAGATTGATAGATACAGATAGGTAGGTAGGTAGGTAGATAGATACAGATAGGTAGGTAGGTAGATAGATAGATAGAGATAGGTAGGTAGGTAGATAGATAGATAGACATAGGTAGGTAGGTAGATTGATAGATACAGATGGGTAGGTAGGTAGATAGATAGATACAGAAAGGTAGGTAGGTAGATAGATAGATAGAGATAGGTAGGTAGGTAGATAGATAAGTACAAATAGGTAGGTAGGTAGATAGATAGAGATAGGTAGGTAGGTAGATTGATAGATAGAGATAGGTAGGTAGGTAGATTGATAGATACAGATAGGTAGGTAGGTAGATGGATAGAAAGAGATAGGTAGGTAGGTAGATAGATAGATAGAGATAGGTAGGTAGGTAAGTAGGTAGATAGATAGGTAGGGAGGTAGGTAGATAGATAGATAGAGATAGAGAGGTAGGTAGATAGATAGAGACAGATAGGTAGGTAGGTAGATAGATAGAGATAGGTAGGTAGGTAGGTAGATAGATAGATACAGATAGGTAGGTAGGTAGATATATACAGATATGTAGGTAGATAGATAGAAAGAGATAGGTAGGTAGGTAGGTAGGTAGAGATAGTTAGGTAGGTAGGTAGATAGATACAGATAGGTAGGTAGGTAGATAGATAGATAGAGATAGGTAGGTAGGTAGATTGATAGATACATATAGGTAGGTAGGTAGATAGATAAATACAGATAGGTAGGTAGGTAGGTAGATAGATAGAGATAGGTAGGTAGGTAGATAGATAGATAGAGATAGATAGGTAGGTAGATTGATAGATACAGATAGGTAGGTAGGTAGATAGATAGAAAGAGATAGGTAGGTAGGTAGATAGATTTATACAGATAGGTAGGTAGGTAGGTAGGTAGAGATAGTTAGGTAGGTAGGTAGATAGATAAAGATAGGTAGGTAAGTAGATAGATAGATAGAGATAGGTAGGTAGGTAGATTGATAGATACAAATAGGTAGGTAGGTAGATAGATAAATACAGATAGGTAGGTAGGTATATAGATAGAGATATGTAGGTAGGTAGATAGATAGAGATAGATAGGTAGGTAGATTGATAGAGACAGATAGGTAGGTAGGTAGATTGATAGATACAGATAGGTAGGTAGGTAGGTAGATAGATAGATAGATAGATAGATAGATAGATAGATAGATAGATAGATAGATAGATAGATAAAGATAGGTAGGTAGGTAGGTAGGTAGATAGATAGAGATAATTAGGTAGGTAGGTAGATAGATAGAGATAGGTAGGTAGGTAGATAGATAGATACAGATAGGTAGGTAGATAGATAGATACAGATAGGTAGGTAGGTAGATAGATAGATAGATAGATAGAGATAGGTAGGTAGATAGATAAATACAGATAGGTAGGTAGGTAGGTAGATTGATAGAGATAGGTAGGTAGGTAGATTGATAGATACAGATAGGTAGGTAGGTAGGTAGATAGATAGATAGATAGATAGATAGATAGATAGATAGATAGATAGATAGATAGATAGATAGAGATAGGTAGGTAGGTAGATAGATAGATAGAGATATGTAGGTAGGTAGGTAGATAGATAGAGATAGGTAGGTAGGTAGATAGATAGATAGAGATAGATAGGTAGGTAGATTGATAGAGACAGATAGGTAGGTAGGTAGATAGATAAATACAGATAGGTAGGTAGGTAGATTGATAGATACAGATAGGTAGGTAGGTAGATAGATAGATAGAGATAGATAGGTAGGTAGATAGATAGATAGAGATTGGTAGGTAGGTAGATTGATAGATACAGATAGGTAGGTAGGTAGATAGATAGATACAGATAGGTAGGTAGGTAGAAAGATAGATAGAGCTAGGTAGGTAGGTAGATAGATAGATAGAGATAGATAGGTAGGTAGATAGATAGATAGACATAGGTAGGTAGGTAGGTAGATAGATAGAGATAGTTAGGTAGGTAGGTAGATAGATAGATAGAGATAGGTAGGTTGGTAGATTGATAGATACAGATAGGTAGGTAGGTAGATAGATAGATAGAGATAGGTAGGTAGGTAGATAGATAGATAGAGATAGGTAGGTAGGTAGGTAGATAGATAGAGATAGGTAGGTAGGTAGATAGATAGAGATAGATAGGTAGGTAGGTAGATAGATAGAGATAGGTAGGTAGGTAGGTAGGTAGGTAGATAGATAGAGATAGGTAGGTAGGTAGATAGATAGATACAGATAGATAGGTAGGTAGATAGATAGATAAAGATAGGTAGGTAGGTAGATAGATAGAGATAGGTAGGTAGGTAGGTAGATAGATAGAGATAGGTAGGTAGGTAGAAAGATAGATAGAGCTAGGTAGGTAGGTAGATAGATAGATAGAGATAGATAGGTAGGTAGATAGATAGATAGACATAGGTAGGTAGGTAGGTAGATAGATAGAGATAGTTAGGTAGGTAGGTAGATAGATAGATAGAGATAGGTAGGTTGGTAGATTGATAGATACAGATAGGTAGGTAGGTAGATAGATAGATAGAGATAGGTAGGTAGGTAGATAGATAGATAGAGATAGGTAGGTAGGTAGGTAGATAGATAGAGATAGGTAGGTAGGTAGATAGATAGAGATAGATAGGTAGGTAGGTAGATAGATAGAGATAGGTAGGTAGGTAGGTAGGTAGATAGATAGAGATAGGTAGGTAGGTAGATAGATAGATACAGATAGATAGGTAGGTAGATAGATAGATAAAGATAGGTAGGTAGGTAGATAGATAGAGATAGGTAGGTAGGTAGGTAGATAGATAGAGATAGGTAGGTAGGTAGATTGATCGATACAGATAGGTAGGTAGGTAGATAGATAGATACAGAAAGGTAGGTAGGTAGATAGATAGATAGAGATAGGTAGGTAGGTAGATAGATAAATATAGATAGGTAGGTAGGTAGGTAGATAGATAGAGATAGGTAGGTAGGTAGATAGATAGATAGAGATAGATAGGTAGGTAGATTGATAGATACAGATAGGTAGGTAGGTAGGTAGGTAGATAGATAGATAGATAGATAGATAGATAGATAGATAGATAGATAGATAGATAGATAGATAGATAGATAGATAGAGATGGGTAGGTAGGTAGATAGATAGATAGATAGAGATAGGTAGGTAGGTAGGTAGATAGATAGAGATAGGTAGGTAGGTAGGTCGATTGATACAGATAGGTAGGTAGATAGATAGAAAGAGATGGGTAGGTAGGTAGGTAGGTAGGTAGATAGATAGATAGAGATAGGTAGGTAGGTAGGTAGATAGATAGAGATAGGTAGGTAGGTAGGTAGATAGATAGATAGATAGAGATAGATAGGTAGGTAGATTGATAGAGACAGATAGGTAGGTAAGTAGATAGATAGAAAGAGATAGGTAGGTAGGTAGGTAGATAGATAGATACAGATAGGTAGGTAGGTAGATAGATAGATAGATAGAGATAGGTAGGTAGGTAGGTAGATAGATAGAGATAGGTAGGTAGGTAGATAGATAGATATAGGTAGGTAGGTAGATTGATAGATACACATAGGTAGGTAGGTAGGTAGATAGATACAGATAGGTAGGTAGGTAGATAGATAGAGATAGGTTGGTAGGTAGATAGATAGATACAGATAGGTAGGTAGGAAGGTAGATAGATAGAGATAGGTAGGTAGGTAGATAGATAGATAGAGATAAGTAGGTAGGTAGATTGATAGATACAGATAGGTAGGTAGGTAGGTAGATAGGTAGAGATAGGTAGGTAGGTAGGTAGATAGATAGATAGAGAAAGGTAGGTAGGTAGGTAGATAGATAGAGATAGGTAGGTAGGTAGATAGATAGATAGAGATATGTAGGTAGGTAGGTAGATAGATAGAGATAGGTAGGTAGGTAGATAGATAGATAGAGATAGATAGGTAGGTAGATTGATAGAGACAGATAGGTAGGTAGGTAGATAGATAAATACAGATAGGTAGGTAGGTAGATTGATAGATACAGATAGGTAGGTAGGTAGGTAGATAGATAGATAGATAGATAGATAGATAGATAGATAGATAGATAGATAGATAAAGATAGGTAGGTAGGTAGGTAGATAGATAGAGATAATTAGGTAGGTAGGTAGATAGATAGAGATAGGTAGGTAGGTAGATAGATAGATACAGATAGGTAGGTAGATAGATAGATACAGATAGGTAGGTAGGTAGATAGATAGATAGATAGATAGAGATAGGTAGGTAGATAGATAAATACAGATAGGTAGGTAGGTAGGTAGATTGATAGAGATAGGTAGGTAGGTAGATTGATAGATACAGATAGGTAGGTAGGTAGGTAGATAGATAGATAGATAGATAGATAGATAGATAGATAGATAGATAGATAGATAGATAGATAGATAGATAGATAGAGATAGGTAGGTAGGTAGATAGATAGATAGAGATATGTAGGTAGGTAGGTAGATAGATAGAGATAGGTAGGTAGGTAGATAGATAGATAGAGATAGATAGGTAGGTAGATTGATAGAGACAGATAGGTAGGTAGGTAGATAGATAAATACAGATAGGTAGGTAGGTAGATTGATAGATACAGATAGGTAGGTAGGTAGATAGATAGATAGAGATAGATAGGTAGGTAGATAGATAGATAGAGATTGGTAGGTAGGTAGATTGATAGATACAGATAGGTAGGTAGGTAGATAGATAGATACAGATAGGTAGGTAGGTAGAAAGATAGATAGAGCTAGGTAGGTAGGTAGATAGATAGATAGAGATAGATAGGTAGGTAGATAGATAGATAGACATAGGTAGGTAGGTAGGTAGATAGATAGAGATAGTTAGGTAGGTAGGTAGATAGATAGATAGAGATAGGTAGGTTGGTAGATTGATAGATACAGATAGGTAGGTAGGTAGATAGATAGATAGAGATAGGTAGGTAGGTAGATAGATAGATAGAGATAGGTAGGTAGGTAGGTAGATAGATAGAGATAGGTAGGTAGGTAGATAGATAGAGATAGATAGGTAGGTAGGTAGATAGATAGAGATAGGTAGGTAGGTAGGTAGGTAGATAGATAGAGATAGGTAGGTAGGTAGATAGATAGATACAGATAGATAGGTAGGTAGATAGATAGATAAAGATAGGTAGGTAGGTAGATAGATAGAGATAGGTAGGTAGGTAGGTAGATAGATAGAGATAGGTAGGTAGGTAGAAAGATAGATAGAGCTAGGTAGGTAGGTAGATAGATAGATAGAGATAGATAGGTAGGTAGATAGATAGATAGACATAGGTAGGTAGGTAGGTAGATAGATAGAGATAGTTAGGTAGGTAGGTAGATAGATAGATAGAGATAGGTAGGTTGGTAGATTGATAGATACAGATAGGTAGGTAGGTAGATAGATAGATAGAGATAGGTAGGTAGGTAGATAGATAGATAGAGATAGGTAGGTAGGTAGGTAGATAGATAGAGATAGGTAGGTAGGTAGATAGATAGAGATAGATAGGTAGGTAGGTAGATAGATAGAGATAGGTAGGTAGGTAGGTAGGTAGATAGATAGAGATAGGTAGGTAGGTAGATAGATAGATACAGATAGATAGGTAGGTAGATAGATAGATAAAGATAGGTAGGTAGGTAGATAGATAGAGATAGGTAGGTAGGTAGGTAGATAGATAGAGATAGGTAGGTAGGTAGATTGATCGATACAGATAGGTAGGTAGGTAGATAGATAGATACAGAAAGGTAGGTAGGTAGATAGATAGATAGAGATAGGTAGGTAGGTAGATAGATAAATATAGATAGGTAGGTAGGTAGGTAGATAGATAGAGATAGGTAGGTAGGTAGATAGATAGATAGAGATAGATAGGTAGGTAGATTGATAGATACAGATAGGTAGGTAGGTAGGTAGGTAGATAGATAGATAGATAGATAGATAGATAGATAGATAGATAGATAGATAGATAGATAGATAGATAGATAGATAGATAGATAGATAGATAGAGATGGGTAGGTAGGTAGATAGATAGATAGATAGAGATAGGTAGGTAGGTAGGTAGATAGATAGAGATAGGTAGGTAGGTAGGTCGATTGATACAGATAGGTAGGTAGATAGATAGAAAGAGATGGGTAGGTAGGTAGGTAGGTAGGTAGATAGATAGATAGAGATAGGTAGGTAGGTAGGTAGATAGATAGAGATAGGTAGGTAGGTAGGTAGATAGATAGATAGATAGAGATAGATAGGTAGGTAGATTGATAGAGACAGATAGGTAGGTAAGTAGATAGATAGAAAGAGATAGGTAGGTAGGTAGGTAGATAGATAGATACAGATAGGTAGGTAGGTAGATAGATAGATAGATAGAGATAGGTAGGTAGGTAGGTAGATAGATAGAGATAGGTAGGTAGGTAGATAGATAGATATAGGTAGGTAGGTAGATTGATAGATACACATAGGTAGGTAGGTAGGTAGATAGATACAGATAGGTAGGTAGGTAGATAGATAGAGATAGGTTGGTAGGTAGATAGATAGATACAGATAGGTAGGTAGGAAGGTAGATAGATAGAGATAGGTAGGTAGGTAGATAGATAGATAGAGATAAGTAGGTAGGTAGATTGATAGATACAGATAGGTAGGTAGGTAGGTAGATAGGTAGAGATAGGTAGGTAGGTAGGTAGATAGATAGATAGAGAAAGGTAGGTAGGTAGGTAGATAGATAGAGATAGGTAGGTAGGTAGATAGATAGATAGAGATATGTAGGTAGGTAGGTAGATAGATAGAGATAGGTAGGTAGGTAGATAGATAGATAGAGATAGATAGGTAGGTAGATTGATAGAGACAGATAGGTAGGTAGGTAGATAGATAAATACAGATAGGTAGGTAGGTAGATTGATAGATACAGATAGGTAGGTAGGTAGATAGATAGATAGAGATAGATAGGTAGGTAGATAGATAGATAGAGATAGTTAGGTAGGTAGGTAGATAGATACAGATAGGTAGGTAGGTAGATAGATAGATACAGATAGGTAGGTAGGTAGATAGATAGATAGAGATAGGTAGGTAGGTAGATAGATAGAGACAGGTAGGTAGGTAGATAGATAGAGACAGATAGGTAGGTAGGTAGATAGATAGATACAGATAGGTAGGTAGGTAGATTGATAGATAGAGATAGGTAGGTAGGAAGATAGATAGATAGAGATAGGTAGGTAGGTAGGTAGATAGATAGAGATAGGTAGGTAGGTAGATAGATAGAGATAGGTAGGTAGGTAGATTGATAGATACAGATAGGTAGGTAGGTAGGTAGATAGATACAAATAGGTAGGTAGGTAGGTAGATAGGTAGAGATAGGTTGGTAGGTAGATAGATAGATACAGATAGGTAGGTAGGTAGATAGATAAATACAGATAGGTAGGTAGGTAGATAGATAGATAGATAGATAGATAGAGATAGGTAGGTAGGTAGATAGATAGATACAGATTGGTAGGTAGGTAGATTGATAGATACAGATAGGTAGGTAGGTAGATAGATAGATAGAGATAGGTAGGTAGGTAGATAGATAGATAGAGATAGGTAGGTAGGTAGGTAGATAGATAGAGATAGGTAGGTAGGTAGGTAGATAGATAGAGATAGATAGGTAGGTAGGTAGATAGATAGAGATAGGTAGGTAGGTAGGTAGATAGATAGAGATAGGTAGGTAGGTAGGTAGGTAGATAGATAGAGATAGGTAGGTAGGTAGATAGATAGATACAGATAGTTAGGTAGGTAGGTAGATAGATAGATAAAGATAGGTAGATAGGTAGATAGATAGAGATAGGTAGGTAGGTAGGTAGATAGATAGAGATAGGTAGGTAGGTAGATTGATCGATACAGATAGGTAGGTAGGTAGATAGATAGATACAGAAAGGTAGGTAGGTAGATAGATAGATAGAGATAGGTAGGTAGGTAGATAGATAAATATAGATAGGTAGGTAGGTAGGTAGATAGATAGAGATAGGTAGGTAGGTAGATAGATAGATAGAGATAGATAGGTAGGTAGATTGATAGATACAGATAGGTAGGTAGATAGATAGATAGATAGATAGATAGATAGATAGATAGATAGATAGATAGATAGATAGATACAGATAGGTAGGTAGGTAGATAGATAGAAAGAGATAGGTAGGTAGGTAGATATATAGATAGAGATGGGTAGGTAGGTAGATAGATAGATAGATAGATAGATAGAGATAGGTAGGTAGGTAGGTAGATAGATAGAGATAGGTAGGTAGGTAGGTAGATAGATAGATATAGATAGGTAGGTAGATTGATAGAGACAGATAGGTAGGTAAGTAGATAGATAGAAAGAGATAGGTAGGTAGGTAGGTAGATAGATAGATACAGATAGGTAGGTAGGTAGATAGATAGATAGAGATAGGTAGGTAGATAGATAGATAGAGATAGGTAGGTAGGTAGATAGATAGAGACAGATAGGTAGGTAGGTAGATAGATAGATACAGATAGGTAGGTAGGTAGATTGATAGATAGAGATAGGTAGGTAGGTAGATAGATAGATAGATAGAGATAGGTAGGTAGGTAGGTAGATAGATAGAGATAGGTAGGTAGGTAGATAGATAGATAGAGATAGGTAGGTAGGTAGATTGATAGATACACATAGGTAGGTAGGTAGGTAGATAGATACAGATAGGTAGGTAGGTAGATAGATAGAGATAGGTTGGTAGGTAGATAGATAGATACAGATAGGTAGGTAGGAAGGTAGATAGATAGAGATAGGTAGGTAGGTAGATAGATAGATAGAGATAGGTAGGTAGGTAGATAGATAGATACAGATAGGTAGGTAGGTAGGTAGATAGGTAGAGATAGGTAGGTAGGTAGGTAGATAGATAGATAGAGAAAGGTAGGTAGGTAGGTAGATAGATAGAGATAGGTAGGTAGGTAGATAGATAGATAGAGATATGTAGGTAGGTAGGTAGATAGATAGAGATAGGTAGGTAGGTAGATAGATAGATAGAGATAGATAGGTAGGTAGATAGATAGATAGAGATAGTTAGGTAGGTAGGTAGATAGATACAGATAGGTAGGTAGGTAGATAGATAGATACAGATAGGTAGATAGGTAGATAGATAGATAGAGATAGGTAGGTAGGTAGATAGATAGAGACAGGTAGGTAGGTAGATAGATAGAGACAGATAGGTAGGTAGGTAGATAGATAGATACAGATAGGTAGGTAGGTAGATTGATAGATAGAGATAGGTAGGTAGGTAGATAGATAGAGATAGGTAGGTAGGTAGATAGATAGAGACAGGTAGGTAGGTAGATAGATAGAGACAGATAGGTAGGTAGGTAGATAGATAGATACAGATAGGTAGGTAGGAAGATAGATAGATAGAGATAGGTAGGTAGGTAGGTAGATAGATAGAGATAGGTAGGTAGGTAGGTAGATAGATAGAGATAGGTAGGTAGGTAGATAGATAGAGACAGGTAGGTAGGTAGATAGATAGAGACAGATAGGTAGGTAGGTAGGTAGATAGAGACAGATAGGTAGGTAGGTAGATAGATAGATACAGATAGGTAGGTAGGTAGATAGATAGATAGAGATAGATAGGTAGGTAGATAGATAGATAGAGATAGTTAGGTAGGTAGGTAGATAGATACAGATAGGTAGGTAGGTAGATAGATAGATACAGATAGGTAGGTAGGTAGATAGATAGATAGAGATAGGTAGGTAGGTAGATAGAGACAGGTAGGTAGGTAGATAGATAGAGACAGATAGGTAGGTAGGTAGATAGATAGATACAGATAGGTAGGTAGGTAGATTGATAGATAGAGATAGGTAGGTTGGAAGATAGATAGATAGAGATAGGTAGGTAGGTAGGTAGATAGATAGAGATAGGTAGGTAGGTAGATAGATAGAGATAGGTAGGTAGGTAGATTGATAGATACAGATAGGTAGGTAGGTAGGTAGATAGATACAAATAGGTAGGTAGGTAGGTAGATAGGTAGAGATAGGTTGGTAGGTAGATAGATAGATACAGATAGGTAGGTAGGTAGATAGATAAATACAGATAGGTAGGTAGGTAGATAGATAAATACAGATAGGTAGGTAGGTAGATAGATAGATAGAGATAGGTAGGTAGGTAGGTAAATAGATAGAGATAGGTAGGTAGGTAGATTGATAGATACAGATAGGTAGGTAGGTAGGTAGATAGATAGAGATAGGTAGGTAGGTAGATAGATAGAGAGAGGTAGGTAGGTAGGTAGATAGATAGAGATAGGTAGGTAGGTAGATAGATAGATAGAGATAGGTAGGTAGGTATGTAGATAGATAGAGATAGGTAGGTAGGTAAATAGATAGATAGAGATAGATAGGTAGGTAGGTAGATAGATAGATAGAGATAGGTAGGTAGGTAGATTGATAGATACAGATAGGTAGGTAGGTAGATTGATAGATACAGATAGGTAGGTAGGTAGATAGATTGATAGAGCTAGGTAGGTAGGTAGATAGATAGATAGAGAGATAGGTAGGTAGATAGATAGATAGACAAAGGTAGGTAGGTAGGTAGATAGATAGAGATAGTTAGGTAGGTAGGTAGATAGATAGATAGAGATAGGTAGGTAGGTAGATTGATAGATAAAGATAGGTAGGTAGGTAGATAGATAGATAGAGATAGGTAGGTAGGTAGATAGATAGATAGAGATAGGTAGGTAGGTAGGTATATAGATAGAGATAGGTAGGTAGGTAGATAGATAGAGATAGATAGGTAGGTAGGTAGATAGATAGAGATAGGTAGGTAGTAGATTGATAGATACAGATAGGTAGGTAGGTAGGTAGGTAGGTAGATAGATACAAATAGGTAGGTAGGTAGGTAGATAGGTAGAGATAGGTTGGTAGGTAGATAGATAGATACAGATAGGTAGGTAGGTAGATAGATAAATACAGATAGGTAGGTAGGTAGATAGATAGATAGAGATAGGTAGGTAGGTAGAAAGATAGATACAGATAGGTAGGTAGGTAGGTAGATAGATAGAGATAGGTAGGTAGGTAGATTGATAGATACAGATAGGTAGGTAGGTAGGTAGATAGATAGAGATAGGTAGGTAGGTAGATAGATAGAGAGAGGTAGGTAGGTAGGTAGATAGATAGAGATAGGTAGGTAGGTAGATAGATAGATAGAGATAGGTAGGTAGGTATGTAGATAGATAGAGATAGGTAGGTAGGTAAATAGATAGATAGAGATAGATAGGTAGGTAGATTGATAGAGACAGATAGGTAGGTAGGTAGATAGATAGATAGAGATAGGTAGGTAGGTAGATTGATAGATACAGATAGGTAGGTAGGTAGATAGATAGATACAGATAGGTAGGTAGGTAGATAGATTGATAGAGCTAGGTAGGTAGGTAGATAGATAGATAGAGATAGATAGGTAGGTAGATAGATAGATAGACAAAGATAGGTAGGTAGGTAGATAGATAGAGATAGTTAGGTAGGTAGGTAGATAGATAGAGATAGTTAGGTAGGTAGGTAGATAGATACAGATAGGTAGGTAGGTAGATAGATAAATACAGATAGGTAGGTAGGTAGATTGATAGATAGAGATAGTTAGGTAGGTAGATAGATAGATAGAGATAGATAGGTAGGTAGATAGATAGATAGACAAAGATAGGTAGGTAGGTAGATAGATAGAGATAGTTAGGTAGGTAGGTAGATAGATAGAGATAGTTAGGTAGGTAGGTAGATAGATACAGATAGGTAGGTAGGTAGATAGATAAATACAGATAGGTAGGTAGGTAGATTGATAGATACAGATAGGTAGGTAGGTAGATAGATAGAGACAGGTAGGTAGGTAGATAGATAGAGACAGATAGGTAGGTAGGTAGATAGATAGATACAGATAGGTAGGTAGGTAGATTGATAGATAGAGATAGGTAGGTAGGAAGATAGATAGATAGAGATAGGTAGGTAGGTAGGTAGATAGATAGAGATAGGTAGGTAGGTAGATAGATAGAGATAGGTAGGTAGGTAGATTGATAGATACAGATAGGTAGGTAGGTAGGTAGGTAGATAGATACAAATAGGTAGGTAGGTAGGTAGATAGGTAGAGATAGGTTGGTAGGTAGATAGATAGATACAGATAGGTAGGTAGGTAGATAGATAAATACAGATAGGTAGGTAGGTAGATAGATAAAAACAGATAGGTAGGTAGGTAGATAGATAGATAGATAGATAGATAGATAGAGATAGGTAGGTAGGTAGATAGATAGATACAGATAGGTAGGTAGGTAGATTGATAGATACAGATAGGTAGGTAGGTAGATAGATAGATAGAGATAGGTAGGTAGGTAGATAGATAGATAGAGATAGGTAGGTAGGTAGGTAGATAGATAGAGATAGGTAGGTAGGTAGATAGATAGAGATAGATAGGTAGGTAGGTAGATAGATAGAGATAGGTAGGTAGGTAGGTAGGTAGATAGATAGAGATAGGTAGGTAGGTAGGTAGGTAGATAGATAGAGATAGGTAGGTAGGTAGATAGATAGATACAGATAGTTAGGTAGGTAGGTAGATAGATAGATAAAGATAGGTAGATAGGTAGATAGATAGAGATAGGTAGGTAGGTAGGTAGATAGATAGAGATAGGTAGGTAGGTAGATTGATCGATACAGATAGGTAGGTAGGTAGATAGATAGATACAGAAAGGTAGGTAGGTAGATAGATAGATAGAGATATGTAGGTAGGTAGATAGATAAATATAGATAGGTAGGTAGGTAGGTAGATAGATAGAGATAGGTAGGTAGGTAGATAGATAGATAGAGATAGATAGGTAGGTAGATTGATAGATACAGATAGGTAGGTAGATAGATAGATAGATAGATAGATAGATAGATAGATAGATACAGATAGGTAGGTAGGTAGATAGATAGAAAGAGATAGGTAGGTAGGTAGATATATAGATAGAGATGGGTAGGTAGGTAGATAGATAGATAGATAGAGATAGGTAGGTAGGTAGGTAGATAGATAGAGATAGGTAGGTAGGTAGGTCGATTGATACAGATAGGTATGTAGATAGATAGAAAGAGATGGGTAGGTAGGTAGGTAGGTAGGTATATAGATAGATAGAGATAGGTAGGTAGGTAGGTAGATAGATAGAGATAGGTAGGTAGGTAGGTAGATAGATAGATATAGATAGGTAGGTAGATTGATAGAGACAGATAGGTAGGTAAGTAGATAGATAGAAAGAGATAGGTAGGTAGGTAGGTAGATAGATAGATACAGATAGGTAGGTAGGTAGATTGATAGATACAGATAGGTAGGTAGGTAGATTGATAGATACAGATAGGTAGGTAGGTAGATAGATTGATAGAGCTAGGTAGGTAGGTAGATAGATAGATAGAGAGATAGGTAGGTAGATAGATAGATAGACAAAGGTAGGTAGGTAGGTAGATAGATAGAGATAGTTAGGTAGGTAGGTAGATAGATAGATAGAGATAGGTAGGTAGGTAGATTGATAGATAAAGATAGGTAGGTAGGTAGATAGATAGATAGAGATAGGTAGGTAGGTAGATAGATAGATAGAGATAGGTAGGTAGGTAGGTATATAGATAGAGATAGGTAGGTAGGTAGATAGATAGAGATAGATAGGTAGGTAGGTAGATAGATAGAGATAGGTAGGTAGTAGATTGATAGATACAGATAGGTAGGTAGGTAGGTAGGTAGATAGATACAAATAGGTAGGTAGGTAGGTAGATAGGTAGAGATAGGTTGGTAGGTAGATAGATAGATACAGATAGGTAGGTAGGTAGATAGATAAATACAGATAGGTAGGTAGGTAGATAGATAGATAGAGATAGGTAGGTAGGTAGAAAGATAGATACAGATAGGTAGGTAGGTAGGTAGATAGATAGAGATAGGTAGGTAGGTAGATTGATAGATACAGATAGGTAGGTAGGTAGGTAGATAGATAGAGATAGGTAGGTAGGTAGATAGATAGAGAGAGGTAGGTAGGTAGGTAGATAGATAGAGATAGGTAGGTAGGTAGATAGATAGATAGAGATAGGTAGGTAGGTATGTAGATAGATAGAGATAGGTAGGTAGGTAAATAGATAGATAGAGATAGATAGGTAGGTAGATTGATAGAGACAGATAGGTAGGTAGGTAGATAGATAGATAGAGATAGGTAGGTAGGTAGATTGATAGATACAGATAGGTAGGTAGGTAGATAGATAGATACAGATAGGTAGGTAGGTAGATAGATTGATAGAGCTAGGTAGGTAGGTAGATAGATAGATAGAGATAGATAGGTAGGTAGATAGATAGATAGACAAAGATAGGTAGGTAGGTAGATAGATAGAGATAGTTAGGTAGGTAGGTAGATAGATAGAGATAGTTAGGTAGGTAGGTAGATAGATACAGATAGGTAGGTAGGTAGATAGATAAATACAGATAGGTAGGTAGGTAGATTGATAGATACAGATAGGTAGGTAGGTAGATAGATAGATAGAGATAGATAGGTAGGTAGATAGATAGATAGAGATAGTTAGGTAGGTAGGTAGATAGATACAGATAGGTAGGTAGGTAGATAGATAGATACAGATAGGTAGGTAGGTAGATAGATAGATAGAGATAGGTAGGTAGGTAGATAGATAGATAGAGATAGATAGGTAGGTAGATAGATAGATAGACAAAGATAGGTAGGTAGGTAGATAGATAGAGATAGTTAGGTAGGTAGGTAGATAGATAGAGATAGTTAGGTAGGTAGGTAGATAGATACAGATAGGTAGGTAGGTAGATAGATAAATACAGATAGGTAGGTAGGTAGATTGATAGATACAGATAGGTAGGTAGGTAGATAGATAGATAGAGATAGATAGGTAGGTAGATAGATAGATAGAGATAGTTAGGTAGGTAGGTAGATAGATACAGATAGGTAGGTAGGTAGATAGATAGATACAGATAGGTAGGTAGGTAGATAGATAGATAGAGATAGGTAGGTAGGTAGATAGATAGAGACAGGTAGGTAGGTAGATAGATAGAGACAGATAGGTAGGTAGGTAGATAGATAGATACAGATAGGTAGGTAGGTAGATTGATAGATAGAGATAGGTAGGTAGGAAGATAGATAGATAGAGATAGGTAGGTAGGTAGGTAGATAGATAGAGATAGGTAGGTAGGTAGATAGATAGAGATAGGTAGGTAGGTAGATTGATAGATACAGATAGGTAGGTAGGTAGGTAGATAGATACAAATAGGTAGGTAGGTAGGTAGATAGGTAGAGATAGGTTGGTAGGTAGATAGATAGATACAGATAGGTAGGTAGGTAGATAGATAAATACAGATAGGTAGGTAGGTAGATAGATAAATACAGATAGGTAGGTAGGTAGATAGATAGATAGATAGATAGATAGATAGATAGATAGATAGAGATAGGTAGGTAGGTAGATAGATAGATACAGATAGGTAGGTAGGTAGATTGATAGATACAGATAGGTAGGTAGGTAGATAGATAGATAGAGATAGGTAGGTAGGTAGATAGATAGATAGAGATAGGTAGGTAGGTAGGTAGATAGATAGAGATAGGTAGGTAGGTAGATAGATAGAGATAGATAGGTAGGTAGGTAGATAGATAGAGATAGGTAGGTAGGTAGGTAGGTAGGTAGATAGATAGAGATAGGTAGGTAGGTAGGTAGGTAGATAGATAGAGATAGGTAGGTAGGTAGATAGATAGATACAGATAGTTAGGTAGGTAGGTAGATAGATAGATAAAGATAGGTAGATAGGTAGATAGATAGAGATAGGTAGGTAGGTAGGTAGATAGATAGAGATAGGTAGGTAGGTAGATTGATCGATACAGATAGGTAGGTAGGTAGATAGATAGATACAGAAAGGTAGGTAGGTAGATAGATAGATAGAGATATGTAGGTAGGTAGATAGATAAATATAGATAGGTAGGTAGGTAGGTAGATAGATAGAGATAGGTAGGTAGGTAGATAGATAGATAGAGATAGATAGGTAGGTAGATTGATAGATACAGATAGGTAGGTAGATAGATAGATAGATAGATAGATAGATAGATAGATAGATAGATAGATAGATAGATAGATAGATACAGATAGGTAGGTAGGTAGATAGATAGAAAGAGATAGGTAGGTAGGTAGATATATAGATAGAGATGGGTAGGTAGGTAGATAGATAGATAGATAGAGATAGGTAGGTAGGTAGGTAGATAGATAGAGATAGGTAGGTAGGTAGGTCGATTGATACAGATAGGTAGGTAGATAGATAGAAAGAGATGGGTAGGTAGGTAGGTAGGTAGGTATATAGATAGATAGAGATAGGTAGGTAGGTAGGTAGATAGATAGAGATAGGTAGGTAGGTAGGTAGATAGATAGATATAGATAGGTAGGTAGATTGATAGAGACAGATAGGTAGGTAAGTAGATAGATAGAAAGAGATAGGTAGGTAGGTAGGTAGATAGATAGATACAGATAGGTAGGTAGGTAGGTAGATAGATAGAGATAGGTAGGTAGGTAGATAGATTGAGATAGGTAGGTAGGTAGATAGATAGAGACAGATAGGTAGGTAGGTAGATAGATAGATACAGATAGGTAGGTAGGTAGATTGATAGATAGAGATAGGTAGGTAGGTAGATAGATAGATAGATAGAGATAGGTAGGTAGGTAGGTAGATAGATAGAGATAGGTAGGTAGGTAGATAGATAGATAGATAGAGATAGGTAGGTAGGTAGATTGATAGATACACATAGGTAGGTAGGTAGGTAGATAGATACAGATAGGTAGGTAGGTAGATAGATAGAGATAGGTTGGTAGGTAGATAGATAGATACAGATAGGTAGGTAGGAAGGTAGATAGATAGAGATAGGTAGGTAGGTAGATAGATAGATAGAGATAAGTAGGTAGGTAGATTGATAGATACAGATAGGTAGGTAGGTAGGTAGATAGGTAGAGATAGGTAGGTAGGTAGGTAGATAGATAGATAGAGAAAGGTAGGTAGGTAGGTAGATAGATAGAGATAGGTAGGTAGGTAGATAGATAGATAGAGATATGTAGGTAGGTAGGTAGATAGATAGAGATAGGTAGGTAGGTAGATAGATAGATAGAGATAGATAGGTAGGTAGATAGATAGATAGAGATAGTTAGGTAGGTAGGTAGATAGATACAGATAGGTAGGTAGGTAGATAGATAGATACAGATAGGTAGATAGGTAGATAGATAGATAGAGATAGGTAGGTAGGTAGATAGATAGAGACAGGTAGGTAGGTAGATAGATAGAGACAGATAGGTAGGTAGGTAGATAGATACAGATAGGTAGGTAGGTAGATTGATAGATAGAGATAGGTAGGTAGGAAGATAGATAGATAGAGATAGGTAGGTAGGTAGGTAGATAGATAGAGATAGGTAGGTAGGTAGATAGATAGAGACAGGTAGGTAGGTAGATAGATAGAGACAGATAGGTAGGTAGGTAGATAGATAGAGACAGATAGGTAGGTAGGTAGATAGATAGATACAGATAGGTAGGTAGGTAGATAGATAGATAGAGATAGATAGGTAGGTAGGTAGATAGATAGAGATAGATAGGTAGGTAGGTAGATAGATAGAGATAGGTAGGTAGTAGATTGATAGATACAGATAGGTAGGTAGGTAGGTAGGTAGATAGATACAAATAGGTAGGTAGGTAGGTAGATAGGTAGAGATAGGTTGGTAGGTAGATAGATAGATACAGATAGGTAGGTAGGTAGATAGATAAATACAGATAGGTAGGTAGGTAGATAGATAGATAGAGATAGGTAGGTAGGTAGAAAGATAGATACAGATAGGTAGGTAGGTAGGTAGATAGATAGAGATAGGTAGGTAGGTAGATTGATAGATACAGATAGGTAGGTAGGTAGGTAGATAGATAGAGATAGGTAGGTAGGTAGATAGATAGAGAGAGGTAGGTAGGTAGGTAGATAGATAGAGATAGGTAGGTAGGTAGATAGATAGATAGAGATAGGTAGGTAGGTATGTAGATAGATAGAGATAGGTAGGTAGGTAAATAGATAGATAGAGATAGATAGGTAGGTAGATTGATAGAGACAGATAGGTAGGTAGGTAGATAGATAGATAGAGATAGGTAGGTAGGTAGATTGATAGATACAGATAGGTAGGTAGGTAGATAGATAGATACAGATAGGTAGGTAGGTAGATAGATTGATAGAGCTAGGTAGGTAGGTAGATAGATAGATAGAGATAGATAGGTAGGTAGATAGATAGATAGACAAAGATAGGTAGGTAGGTAGATAGATAGAGATAGTTAGGTAGGTAGGTAGATAGATAGAGATAGTTAGGTAGGTAGGTAGATAGATACAGATAGGTAGGTAGGTAGATAGATAAATACAGATAGGTAGGTAGGTAGATTGATAGATACAGATAGGTAGGTAGGTAGATAGATAGATAGAGATAGATAGGTAGGTAGATAGATAGATAGAGATAGTTAGGTAGGTAGGTAGATAGATACAGATAGGTAGGTAGGTAGATAGATAGATACAGATAGGTAGGTAGGTAGATAGATAGATAGAGATAGGTAGGTAGGTAGATAGATAGATAGAGATAGATAGGTAGGTAGATAGATAGATAGACAAAGATAGGTAGGTAGGTAGATAGATAGAGATAGTTAGGTAGGTAGGTAGATAGATAGAGATAGTTAGGTAGGTAGGTAGATAGATACAGATAGGTAGGTAGGTAGATAGATAAATACAGATAGGTAGGTAGGTAGATTGATAGATACAGATAGGTAGGTAGGTAGATAGATAGATAGAGATAGATAGGTAGGTAGATAGATAGATAGAGATAGTTAGGTAGGTAGGTAGATAGATACAGATAGGTAGGTAGGTAGATAGATAGATACAGATAGGTAGGTAGGTAGATAGATAGATAGAGATAGGTAGGTAGGTAGATAGATAGAGACAGGTAGGTAGGTAGATAGATAGAGACAGATAGGTAGGTAGGTAGATAGATAGATACAGATAGGTAGGTAGGTAGATTGATAGATAGAGATAGGTAGGTAGGAAGATAGATAGATAGAGATAGGTAGGTAGGTAGGTAGATAGATAGAGATAGGTAGGAAGGTAGATAGATAGAGATAGGTAGGTAGGTAGATTGATAGATACAGATAGGTAGGTAGGTAGGTAGATAGATACAAATAGGTAGGTAGGTAGGTAGATAGGTAGAGATAGGTTGGTAGGTAGATAGATAGATACAGATAGGTAGGTAGGTAGATAGATAAATACAGATAGGTAGGTAGGTAGATAGATAAATACAGATAGGTAGGTAGGTAGATAGATAGATAGATAGATAGATAGATAGATAGATAGATAGATAGATAGAGATAGGTAGGTAGGTAGATAGATAGATACAGATAGGTAGGTAGGTAGATTGATAGATACAGATAGGTAGGTAGGTAGATAGATAGATAGAGATAGGTAGGTAGGTAGATAGATAGATAGAGATAGGTAGGTAGGTAGGTAGATAGATAGAGATAGGTAGGTAGGTAGATAGATAGAGATAGATAGGTAGGTAGGTAGATAGATAGAGATAGGTAGGTAGGTAGGTAGGTAGGTAGATAGATAGAGATAGGTAGGTAGGTAGGTAGGTAGATAGATAGAGATAGGTAGGTAGGTAGATAGATAGATACAGATAGTTAGGTAGGTAGGTAGATAGATAGATAAAGATAGGTAGATAGGTAGATAGATAGAGATAGGTAGGTAGGTAGGTAGATAGATAGAGATAGGTAGGTAGGTAGATTGATCGATACAGATAGGTAGGTAGGTAGATAGATAGATACAGAAAGGTAGGTAGGTAGATAGATAGATAGAGATATGTAGGTAGGTAGATAGATAAATATAGATAGGTAGGTAGGTAGGTAGATAGATAGAGATAGGTAGGTAGGTAGATAGATAGATAGAGATAGATAGGTAGGTAGATTGATAGATACAGATAGGTAGGTAGATAGATAGATAGATAGATAGATAGATAGATAGATAGATAGATAGATAGATACAGATAGGTAGGTAGGTAGATAGATAGAAAGAGATAGGTAGGTAGGTAGATATATAGATAGAGATGGGTAGGTAGGTAGATAGATAGATAGATAGAGATAGGTAGGTAGGTAGGTAGATAGATAGAGATAGGTAGGTAGGTAGGTAGGTCGATTGATACAGATAGGTAGGTAGATAGATAGAAAGAGATGGGTAGGTAGGTAGGTAGGTAGGTATATAGATAGATAGAGATAGGTAGGTAGGTAGGTAGATAGATAGAGATAGGTAGGTAGGTAGGTAGATAGATAGATATAGATAGGTAGGTAGATTGATAGAGACAGATAGGTAGGTAAGTAGATAGATAGAAAGAGAGAGGTAGGTAGGTAGGTAGATAGATAGATACAGATAGGTAGGTAGGTAGGTAGATAGATAGAGATAGGTAGGTAGGTAGATAGATTGAGATAGGTAGGTAGGTAGATAGATAGAGACAGATAGGTAGGTAGGTAGATAGATAGATACAGATAGGTAGGTAGGTAGATTGATAGATAGAGATAGGTAGGTAGGTAGATAGATAGATAGATAGAGATAGGTAGGTAGGTAGGTAGATAGATAGAGATAGGTAGGTAGGTAGATAGATAGATAGATAGAGATAGGTAGGTAGGTAGATTGATAGATACACATAGGTAGGTAGGTAGGTAGATAGATACAGATAGGTAGGTAGGTAGATAGATAGAGATAGGTTGGTAGGTAGATAGATAGATACAGATAGGTAGGTAGGAAGGTAGATAGATAGAGATAGGTAGGTAGGTAGATAGATAGATAGAGATAAGTAGGTAGGTAGATTGATAGATACAGATAGGTAGGTAGGTAGGTAGATAGGTAGAGATAGGTAGGTAGGTAGGTAGATAGATAGATAGAGAAAGGTAGGTAGGTAGGTAGATAGATAGAGATAGGTAGGTAGGTAGATAGATAGATAGAGATATGTAGGTAGGTAGGTAGATAGATAGAGATAGGTAGGTAGGTAGATAGATAGATAGAGATAGATAGGTAGGTAGATAGATAGATAGAGATAGTTAGGTAGGTAGGTAGATAGATACAGATAGGTAGGTAGGTAGATAGATAGATACAGATAGGTAGATAGGTAGATAGATAGATAGAGATAGGTAGGTAGGTAGATAGATAGAGACAGGTAGGTAGGTAGATAGATAGAGACAGATAGGTAGGTAGGTAGATAGATACAGATAGGTAGGTAGGTAGATTGATAGATAGAGATAGGTAGGTAGGAAGATAGATAGATAGAGATAGGTAGGTAGGTAGGTAGATAGATAGAGATAGGTAGGTAGGTAGATAGATAGAGACAGGTAGGTAGGTAGATAGATAGAGACAGATAGGTAGGTAGGTAGATAGATAGAGACAGATAGGTAGGTAGGTAGATAGATAGATACAGATAGGTAGGTAGGTAGATAGATAGATAGAGATAGATAGGTAGGTAGATAGATAGATAGAGATAGTTAGGTAGGTAGGTAGATAGATACAGATAGGTAGGTAGGTAGATAGATAGATACAGATAGGTAGGTAGGTAGATAGATAGATAGAGATAGGTAGGTAGGTAGATAGATAGAGACAGGTAGGTAGGTAGATAGATAGAGACAGATAGGTAGGTAGGTAGAGAGATACAGATAGGTAGGTAGGTAGATTGATAGATAGAGATAGGTAGGTAGGAAGATAGATAGATAGAGATAGGTAGGTAGGTAGGTAGATAGATAGAGATAGGTAGGTAGGTAGATAGATAGAGATAGGTAGGTAGGTAGATTGATAGATACAGATAGGTAGGTAGGTAGGTAGATAGATACAAATAGGTAGGTAGGTAGGTAGATAGGTAGAGATAGGTTGGTAGGTAGATAGATAGATACAGATAGGTAGGTAGGTAGATAGATAAATACAGATAGGTAGGTAGGTAGATAGATAAATACAGATAGGTAGGTAGGTAGATAGATAGATAGAGATAGGTAGGTAGGTAGATAGATAGATACAGATAGGTAGGTAGGTAGGTAAATAGATAGAGATAGGTAGGTAGGTAGATTGATAGATACAGATAGGTAGGTAGGTAGGTAGATAGATAGAGATAGGTAGGTAGGTAGATAGATAGAGAGAGAGAGGTAGGTAGGTAGGTAGATAGATAGAGATAGGTAGGTAGGTAGATAGATAGATAGAGATAGGTAGGTAGGTATGTAGATAGATAGAGATAGGTAGGTAGGTAAATAGATAGATAGAGATAGATAGGTAGGTAGGTAGATAGATAGATAGAGATAGGTAGGTAGGTAGATTGATAGATACAGATAGGTAGGTAGGTAGATTGATAGATACAGATAGGTAGGTAGGTAGATAGATTGATAGAGCTAGGTAGGTAGGTAGATAGATAGATAGAGAGATAGGTAGGTAGATAGATAGATAGACAAAGGTAGGTAGGTAGGTAGATAGATAGAGATAGTTAGGTAGGTAGGTAGATAGATAGATAGAGATAGGTAGGTAGGTAGATTGATAGATAAAGATAGGTAGGTAGGTAGATAGATAGATAGAGATAGGTAGGTAGGTAGATAGATAGATAGAGATAGGTAGGTAGGTAGGTATATAGATAGAGATAGGTAGGTAGGTAGATAGATAGAGATAGATAGGTAGGTAGGTAGATAGATAGAGATAGGTAGGTAGTAGATTGATAGATACAGATAGGTAGGTAGGTAGGTAGGTAGGTAGATAGATACAAATAGGTAGGTAGGTAGGTAGATAGGTAGAGATAGGTTGGTAGGTAGATAGATAGATACAGATAGGTAGGTAGGTAGATAGATAAATACAGATAGGTAGGTAGGTAGATAGATAGATAGAGATAGGTAGGTAGGTAGAAAGATAGATACAGATAGGTAGGTAGGTAGGTAGGTAGATAGATAGAGATAGGTAGGTAGGTAGATTGATAGATACAGATAGGTAGGTAGGTAGGTAGATAGATAGAGATAGGTAGGTAGGTAGATAGATAGAGAGAGGTAGGTAGGTAGGTAGATAGATAGAGATAGGTAGGTAGGTAGATAGATAGATAGAGATAGGTAGGTAGGTATGTAGATAGATAGAGATAGGTAGGTAGGTAAATAGATAGATAGAGATAGATAGGTAGGTAGATTGATAGAGACAGATAGGTAGGTAGGTAGATAGATAGATAGAGATAGGTAGGTAGGTAGATTGATAGATACAGATAGGTAGGTAGGTAGATAGATAGATACAGATAGGTAGGTAGGTAGATAGATTGATAGAGCTAGGTAGGTAGGTAGATAGATAGATAGAGATAGATAGGTAGGTAGATAGATAGATAGACAAAGATAGGTAGGTAGGTAGATAGATAGAGATAGTTAGGTAGGTAGGTAGATAGATAGATAGAGATAGGTAGGTAGGTAGGTAGATAGATAGAGATAGGTAGGTAGGTAGATTGATAGATACAGATAGGTAGGTAGGTAGGTAGATAGATAGAGATAGGTAGGTAGGTAGATAGATAGAGAAAGGTAGGTAGGTAGGTAGATAGATAGAGATAGTTAGGTAGGTAGATAGATAGATAGAGATAGGTAGGTAGGTATGTAGATAGATAGAGATAGGTAGGTAGGTAAATAGATAGATAGACAAAGGTAGGTAGGTAGATAGATAGAGATAGTTAGGTAGGTAGGTAGATAGATAGATAGAGATAGGTATGTAGGTAGATTGATAGATACAGATAGGTAGGTAGGTAGATTGATAGATACAGATAGGTAGGTAGGTAGATAGATTGATAGAGCTAGGTAGGTAGGTAGATAGATAGATAGAGATAGATAGGTAGGTAGATAGATAGATAGACAAAGGTAGGTAGGTAGGTAGATAGATAGAGATAGTTAGGTAGGTAGGTAGATAGATAGAGATAGGTAGGTAGGTAGATTGATAGATAAAGATAGGTAGGTAGGTAGATAGATAGATAGAGATAGGTAGGTAGGTAGATAGATAGATAGAGATAGGTAGGTAGGTAGGTATATAGATAGAGATAGGTAGGTAGGTAGATAGATAGAGATAGATAGGTAGGTAGGTAGATAGATAGAGATAGGTAGGTAGGTAGATTGATAGATACAGATAGGTAGGTAGGTAGGTAGGTAGGTAGATAGATACAAATAGGTAGGTAGGTAGGTAGATAGGTAGAGATAGGTTGGTAGGTAGATAGATAGATACAGATAGGTAGGTAGGTAGATAGATAGAGAGTTAGGTAGGTAGGTAGATAGATAGATAGAGATAGGTAGGTAGGTAGGTAGATAGATAGAGATAGGTAGGTAGGTAGATTGATAAATACAGATAGGTAGGTAGGTAGGTAGATAGATAGAGATAGGTAGGTAGGTAGATAGATAGAGAGAGGTAGGTAGGTAGGTAGATAGATAGAGATAGTTAGGTAGGTAGATAGATAGATAGAGATAGGTAGGTAGGTAGATTGATAGATAAAGATAGGTAGGTAGGTAGATAGATAGATAGAGATAGGTAGGTAGGTAGATAGATAGATAGAGATAGGTAGGTAGGTAGGTATATAGATAGAGATAGGTAGGTAGGTAGATAGATAGAGATAGATAGGTAGGTAGGTAGATAGATAGAGATAGGTAGGTAGGTAGATTGATAGATACAGATAGGTAGGTAGGTAGGTAGGTAAGTAGATAGATACAAATAGGTAGGTAGGTAGATAGGTAGAGATAGGTTGGTAGGTAGATAGATAGATACAGATAGGTAGGTAGGTAGATAGATAAATACAGATAGGTAGGTAGGTAGATAGATAGATAGAGATAGGTAGGTAGGTAGAAAGATAGATACAGATAGGTAGGTAGGTAGGTAGATAGATAGAGATAGGTAGGTAGGTAGATTGATAGATACAGATAGGTAGGTAGGTAGATAGATAGAGATAGGTAGGTAGGTAGATAGATAGAGAGAGGTAGGTAGGTAGGTAGATAGATAGAGATAGGTAGGTAGGTAGATAGATAGATAGAGATAGGTAGGTAGGTATGTAGATAGATAGAGATAGGTAGGTAGGTAAATAGATAGATAGAGATAGATAGGTAGGTAGATTGATAGAGACAGATAGGTAGGTAGGTAGATAGATAGATAGAGATAGGTAGGTAGGTAGATTGATAGATACAGATAGGTAGGTAGGTAGATAGATAGATACAGATAGGTAGGTAGGTAGATAGATTGATAGAGCTAGGTAGGTAGGTAGATAGATAGATAGAGATAGATAGGTAGGTAGATAGATAGATAGACAAAGATAGGTAGGTAGGTAGATAGATAGAGATAGTTAGGTAGGTAAGTAGATAGATAGATAGAGATAGGTAGGTAGGTAGGTAGATAGATAGAGATAGGTAGGTAGGTAGATTGATAAATACAGATAGGTAGGTAGGTAGGTAGATAGATAGAGATAGGTAGGTAGGTAGATAGATAGAGAGAGGTAGGTAGGTAGGTAGATAGATAGAGATAGTTAGGTAGGTAGATAGATAGATAGAGATAGGTAGGTAGGTATGTAGATAGATAGAGATAGGTAGGTAGGTAAATAGATAGATAGAGATAGATAGGTAGGTAGATTGATAGAGACAGATAGGTAGGTAGGTAGATAGATAGATAGAGATAGGTAGGTAGGTAGATTGATAGATACAGATAGGTAGGTAGGTAGATTGATAGATACAGATAGGTAGGTAGGTAGATAGATTGATAGAGCTAGGTAGATAGGTAGATAGATAGATAGAGATAGATAGGTAGGTAGATAGATAGATAGACAAAGGTAGGTAGGTAGGTAGATAGATAGAGATAGTTAGGTAGGTAGGTAGATAGATAGATAGAGATAGGTAGGTAGGTAGATTGATAGATAAAGATAGGTAGGTAGGTAGGTAGATAGATAGGTAGAGATAGGTTGGTAGGTAGATAGATAGATATAGATAGGTAGGTAGGTAGATAGATAAATACAGATAGGTAGGTAGGTAGATAGATAAATACAGATAGGTAGGTAGATAGATAGATAGAGATAGGTAGGTAGGTAGATAGATAGATAGAGATAGGTAGGTAGGTAGGTAGATAGATAGAGATAGGTAGGTAGATTGATAGATACAGATAGGTAGGTAGGTAGATAGATAAATACAGATAGGTAGGTAGGTAGATAGATAGATAGAGATAGGTAGGTAGGTAGATAGATAGATACAGATAGGTAGGTAGGTAGGTAGATAGATAGAGATAGGTAGGTAGGTAGATTGATAGATACAGATAGGTAGGTAGGTAGGTAGATAGATAGAGATAGGTAGGTAGGTAGATAGATAGAGAGAGGTAGGTAGGTAGGTAGATAGATAGAGATAGGTAGGTAGGTAGATAGATAGATAGATAGAGATAGGTAGGTAGGTATGTAGATAGATAGAGATAGGTAGGTAGGTAAATAGATAGATAGAGATAGATAGGTATGTAGATTGATAGAGACAGATAGGTAGGTAGATAGATAGATAGAGATAGGTAGGTAGGTAGATTGATAGATACAGATAGGTAGGTAGGTAGATAGATAGATACAGATAGGTAGGTAGGTAGATAGATTGATAGAGCTAGGTAGGTAGGTAGATAGATAGATAGAGATAGATAGGTAGGTAGATAGATAGATAGACAAAGATAGGTAGGTAGGTAGATAGATAGAGATAGTTAGGTAGGTAGGTAGATAGATAGATAGAGATAGGTAGGTAGGTAGGTAGATAGATATAGGTAGGTAGGTAGATTGATAGATACAGATAGGTAGGTAGGTAGGTAGATAGATAGAGATAGGTAGGTAGGTAGATAGATAGAGAGAGGTAGGTAGGTATGTAGATAGATAGAGATAGGTAGGTAGGTAAATAGATAGATAGAGATAGATAGGTAGGTAGATTGATAGAGACAGATAGGTAGGTAGGTAGATAGATAGATAGAGATAGGTAGGTAGGTAGATTGATAGATACAGATAGGTAGGTAGGTAGATAGATAGATACAGATAGGTAGGTAGATAGATTGATAGAGCTAGGTAGGTAGGTAGATAGATAGATAGAGATAGATAGGTAGGTAGATAGATAGATAGACAAGATAGGTAGGTAGGTAGATAGATAGAGATAGTTAGGTAGGTAGGTAGATAGATAGATAGAGATAGGTAGGTAGGTAGGTAGATAGATAGAGATAGGTAGGTAGGTAGATTGATAGATACAGATAGGTAGGTAGGTAGGTAGATAGATAGAGATAGGTAGGTAGGTAGATAGATAGAGAGAGGTAGGTAGATAGGTAGATAGATAGAGATAGTTAGGTAGGTAGATAGATAGATAGAGATAGGTAGGTAGGTATGTAGATAGATAGAGATAGGTAGGTAGGTAAATAGATAGATAGAGATAGATAGGTAGGTAGATTGATAGAGACAGATAGGTAGGTAGGTAGATAGATAGATAGAGATAGGTAGGTAGGTAGATTGATAGATACAGATAGGTAGGTAGGTAGATTGATAGATACAGATAGGTAGGTAGGTAGATAGATTGATAGAGCTAGGTAGATAGGTAGATAGATAGATAGAGATAGATAGGTAGGTAGATAGATAGATAGATAGACAAAGGTAGGTAGGTAGGTAGATAGATAGAGATAGTTAGGTAGGTAGGTAGATAGATAGATAGAGATAGGTAGGTAGGTAGATTGATAGATAAAGATAGGTAGGTAGGTAGATAGATAGGTAGAGATAGGTTGGTAGGTAGATAGATAGATACAGATAGGTAGGTTGGTAGATAGATAAATACAGATAGGTAGGTATGTAGATAGATAAATACAGATAGGTAGGTAGATAGATAGATAGATAGAGATAGGTAGGTAGGTAGATAGATAGATACAGATAGGTAGGTAGGTAGGTAGATAGATAGAGATAGGTAGGTAGGTAGATTGATAGATACAGATAGGTAGGTAGGTAGATAGATAAATACAGATAGGTAGGTAGGTAGATAGATAGATAGAGATAGGTAGGTAGGTAGATAGATAGATACAGATAGGTAGGTAGATAGATAGAGATAGGTAGGTAGGTAGATTGATAGATACAGATAGGTAGGTAGGTAGGTAGATAGATAGAGATAGGTAGGTAGGTAGATAGATAGAGAGAGGTAGGTAGGTAGGTAGATAGATAGAGATAGGTAGGTAGGTAGATAGATAGATAGAGATAGGTAGGTAGGTATGTAGATAGATAGAGATAGGTAGGTAGGTAAATAGATAGATAGAGATAGATAGGTAGGTAGATTGATAGAGACAGATAGGTAGGTAGGTAGATAGATAGATAGAGATAGGTAGGTAGGTAGATTGATAGATACAGATAGGTAGGTAGGTAGATAGATAGATACAGATAGGTAGGTAGGTAGATAGATTGATAGAGCTAGGTAGGTAGGTAGATAGATAGATAGAGATAGATAGGTAGGTAGATAGATAGATAGACAAAGATAGGTAGGTAGGTAGATAGATAGAGATAGTTAGGTAGGTAGGTAGATAGATAGATAGAGATAGGTAGGTAGGTAGGTAGATAGATAGAGATAGGTAGGTAGGTAGATAGATAGAGAGAGGTAGGTAGGTATGTAGATAGATAGAGATAGGTAGGTAGGTAAATAGATAGATAGAGATAGATAGGTAGGTAGATTGATAGAGACAGATAGGTAGGTAGGTAGATAGATAGATAGAGATAGGTAGGTAGGTAGATTGATAGATACAGATAGGTAGGTAGGTAGATTGATAGATACAGATAGGTAGGTAGGTAGATAGATTGATAGAGCTAGGTAGATAGGTAGATAGATAGATAGAGATAGATAGGTAGGTAGATAGATAGATAGACAAAGGTAGGTAGGTAGGTAGATAGATAGAGATAGTTAGGTAGGTAGGTAGATAGATAGATAGAGATAGGTAGGTAGGTAGATAGATAGATACAGATAGGTAGGTAGGTAGGTAGATAGATAGAGATAGGTAGGTAGGTAGATTGATAGATACAGATAGGTAGGTACGTAGGTAGATAGATAGAGACAGGTAGGTAGGTAGATAGATAGAGAGAGGTAGGTAGGTAGGTAGATAGATAGAGATAGGTAGGTAGGTAGATAGATAGATAGAGATAGGTAGGTAGGTATGTAGATAGATAGAGATAGGTAGGTAGGTAAATAGATAGATAGAGATAGATAGGTAGGTAGATTGATAGAGACAGATAGGTAGGTAGGTAGATAGATAGATAGAGATAGGTAGGTAGGTAGATTGATAGATACAGATAGGTAGGTAGGTAGATAGATAGATACAGATAGGTAGGTAGGTAGATAGATTGATAGAGCTAGGTAGGTAGGTAGATAGATAGATAGAGATAGATAGGTAGGTAGATAGATAGATAGACAAAGGTAGGTAGGTAGGTAGATAGATAGAGATAGTTAGGTAGGTAGGTAGATAGATAGATAGATAGAGATAGGTAGGTAGGTAGATTGATAGATAAAGATAGGTAGGTAGGTAGATAGATAGATAGAGATAGGTAGGTAGGTAGATAGATAGATAGAGATAGGTAGGTAGGTAGGTATATAGATAGAGATAGGTAGGTAGGTAGATAGATAGAGATAGATAGGTAGGTAGGTAGGTAGATAGATAGAGATAGGTAGGTAGGTAGGTAGATAGATAGAGATATGTAGGTAGGTAGATAGTTAGATACAGATAGGTTGGTAGGTAGATAGATAGATACAGATAGGTAGGTAGGTAGATAGATAAATACAGATAGGTAGGTAGGTAGATAGATAAATACAGATAGGTAGGTAGGTAGATAGATAGATAGATAGAGATAGGTAGGTAGGTAGATAGATAGATACAGATAGGTAGGTAGGTAGGTAGATAGATAGAGATAGGTAGGTAGGTAGATTGATAGATACAGATAGGTAGGTAGGTAGGTAATAGATAGAGATAGGTAGGTAGGTATATAGATAGAGAGAGGTAGGTAGGTAGGTAGATAGATAGAGATAGGTAGGTAGGTAGATAGATAGATAGAGATAGGTAGGTAGGTATGTAGATAGATAGAGATAGGTAGGTAGGTAAATAGATAGATAGAGATAGATAGGTAGGTAGATTGATAGAGACAGATAGGTAGGTAGGTAGATAGATAGATAGAGATAGGTAGGTAGGTAGATTGATAGATACAGATAGGTAGGTAGGTAGATAGATAGATACAGATAGGTAGGTAGGTAGATAGATTGATAGAGCTAGGTAGGTAGGTAGATCGATAGATAGAGATAGATAGGTAGGTAGATAGATAGATAGACAAAGGTAGGTAGGTAGGTAGATAGATAGAGATAGTTAGGTAGGTAGGTAGATAGATAGATAGAGATAGGTAGGTAGGTAGATTGATAGATAAAGATAGGTAGGTAGGTAGATAGATAGATAGAGATAGGTAGGTAGGTAGATAGATAGATAGAGATAGGTAGGTAGGTAGGTATATAGATAGAGATAGGTAGGTAGGTAGATAGATAGAGATAGATAGGTAGGTAGGTAGGTAGATAGATAGAGATAGGTAGGTAGGTAGGTAGGTAGGTAGATAGATAGAGATAGGTAGGTAGGTAGATAGTTAGATAAAGATAGGTAGGTAGGTAGATAGATAGATAAAGATAGGTAGGTAGGTAGATAGATAGAGATAGTTAGGTAGGTAGGTAGATTGATCGATACAGATAGGTAGGTAGATAGATAGATAGATACAGAAAAGTAGGTAGGTAGATAGATAGATAGAGATAGGTAGGTAGGTAGATAGATAGATAGAGATAGGTAGGTAGGTAGGTTGATTGATACAGATAGGTAGGTAGATAGATAGAAAGAGATAGGTAGGTAGTTAGGTAGATAGATAGATAGAGATAGGTAGGTAGGTAGGTAGATAGATAGAGATAGGTAGGTAGGTAGGTAGATAGATAGATAGAGATAAATAGGTAGGTAGATTGATAGAGACAGATAGGTAGGTAAGTAGATAGATAGAAAGAGATAGGTAGATAGGTAGGTAGATAGATAGATACAGATAGGTAGGTAGGTAGATAGATAGATAGAGATAGGTAGGTAGGTAGATAGATAGAGATAGGTAGGTAGGTAGATAGATAGAGACAGATAGGTAGGTAGGTAAATAGATAGATACAGATAGGTAGGTAGGTAGATTGATAGATAGAGATAGGTAGGTAGGTAGATAGATAGATAGATAGAGATAGGTAGGTAGGTAGGTAGATAGATAGAGATAGGTAAGTAGATAGATAGATAGAGATAGGTAGGTAGGTAGATTGATAGATACAGATAGGTAGGTAGGTAGGTAGATAGATACAGATAGGTAGGTAGGTAGGTAGATAGATACAGATAGGTTGGTAGGTAGATAGATAGATAAAGATAGGTAGGTAGGAAGGTAGATAGATAGAGATAGGTAGGTAGGTAGATAGATAGATAGATAGAGATAGGTAGGTAGGTAGATTGATAGATACAGATAGGTAGGTAGGTAGATAGATAGATAGAGATAGGTAGGTAGGTAGATAGATAGATAGAGATAGGTAGGTAGGTAGGTAGATAGATAGAGATAGGTAGGTAGGTAGATAGATAGAGATAGGTAGGTAGGTAGGTAGATATATAGATAGAGAAAGGTAGGTAGGTAGGTAGATAGATAGAGATAGGTAGGTAGGTAGATAGATAGATAGTGATAGGTAGGTAGGTAGGTAGATAGATAGAGATAGGTAGGTAGGTAGATAGATAGATAGAGATAGATAGGTAGGTAGATTGATAGAGACAGATAGGTAGGTAGGTAGATAGATAAATACAGATAGGTAGGTAGGTAGATTGATAGATACAGATAGGTAGGTAGGTAGATAGATAGATAGAGATAGGTAGGTAGGTAGATTGATAGATAGAGATAGGTATGTAGGTAGATAGATAGATACAGATAGGTAGGTAGGTAGATAGATAAATACAGATAGGTAGGTAGGTAGGTAGATAGATAGAGATAGGTAGGTAGGTAGATAGATAGATAGAGATAGTTAGGTAGGTAGGTAGATAGATACAGATAGTTAGGTAGGTAGATAGATAGAGATAGGTAGGTAGGTAGATAGATAGATAGAGATAGATAGGTAGGTAGATAGATAGATAGAGATAGTTAGGTAGGTAGGTAGATAGATACAGATAGGTAGGTAGGTAGATACAGATAGGTAGGTAGGTAGATAGATATAGAGATAGGTAGGTAGGTAGAAAGATAGAGATAGGTAGGTAGGTAGATAGATAGAGATAGGTAGGTAGGTAGGTAGATAGATAGATACAGATAAGTAGGTAGGTAGATTGATAGATAGAGATAGGTAGGTAGGAAGATAGATAGATAGAGATAGGTAGGTAGGTAGGTAGATAGAGATAGGTAGGTAGGTAGATAGATAGAGATAGGTAGGTATTTAGATTGATAGATACAGATAGGTAGGTAGGTAGGTAGGTAGATAGATACAAATAGGTAGGTAGGTAGATAGATAGATAGAGATAGGTTGGTAGGTAGATAGATAGATACAGATAGGTAGGTAGGTAGATAGATAAATACAGATAGGTAGGTAGGTAGATAGATAGATAGAGATAGGTAGGTAGATAGATAGATAGATACAGATAGGTAGGTAGGTAGGTAGATAGATAGAAATAGGTAGGTAGGTAGATTGATAGATACTGATAGGTAGGTAGGTAGATAGATAGAGATAGTTAGGTAGGTAGGTAGATAGATAGAAAGAGATAGGTAGGTAGGTAGATTGATAGATACAGATAGGTAGGTAGGTAGATAGATAGATAGAGATAAGTAGGTAGGTAGATAGATAGATAGAGATAGGTAGGTAGATAGATAGATAGAGATAGTTAGGTAGGTAGGTAGATAGATACAGATAGGTAGGTAGGTAGATAGATAGATACAGATAGGTAGGTAGGTAGATAGATAGAGATAGATAGGTAGTTAGATAGATAGATAGAGATAGGTAGGTAGGTAGGTAGATAGGTAGAGATAGGTAGGTAGGTAGATAGATACAGATAGGTAGGTAGGTAGATAGATAGATAGAGATAGTTAGGTAGGTAGGTAGATAGATACAGATAGGTAGGTAGGTAGATTGATAGTTACAGATAGGTAGGTAGGTAGATAGATAGATACAGATAGGTAGGTAGGTAGATAGATAGATAGATAGATAGAGATAGGTAGGTAGGTAGATAGATAGATACAGATAGGTAGGTAGGTAGATAGATAAATACAGATAGGTAGGTAGGTAGGTAGATAGATAGAGATAGGTAGGTTGGTAGATAGATAGATAGAGATAGTTAGGTAGGTAGGTAGATAGATACAGATAGGTAGATAGGTAGATTGATAGATACAGATAGGTAGGTAAGTAGATAGATAGATAGATACAGATAGGTAGGTAGGTAGATAGATTTATAGAGATAGGTAGGTAGGTAGATAGATAGAGATAGGTAGGTAGGTAGATAGATAGAGATAGGTAGGTAGGTAGATTGATAGTTACAGTTAGGTAGGTATTTAGATAGATAGATACATATAGGTAGGTAGGTAGATAGATAGATACAGATAGGTAGGTAGGTAGATAGATAGATACAGATAGGTAGGTAGGTAGATAGATAAATACAGATAGGTAGGTAGGTAGGTAGATAGATAGAGATAGGTATGTAGGTAGATATATAGATAGAGATAGTTAGGTAGATAGGTAGATAGATACAGATAGGTAGGTAAGTAGATAGATAGATACAGATAGGTAGGTAGGTAGATAGATAGAGATAGATAGGTAGGTAAATAGATAGATAGAGATAGGTAGGTAGGTAGGTAGGTAGAGATAGGTAGGTAGGTAGATAGATACAGATAGGTAGGTAGGTAGATAGATAGATAGAGATAGTTAGGTAGGTAGGTAGATAGATACAGATAGGTAGGTAGGTAGATTGATAGTTACAGATAGGTAGGTAGGTAGATAGATAGATACAGATAGGTAGGTAGGTAGATAGATAGATAGAGATAGGTAGGTAGGTAGGTAGGTAGGTAGAGATAGGTAGGTAGGTAGATAGATACAGATAGTTAGGTAGGTAGGTAGATAGATACAGATAGGTAGGTAGGTAGATTGATAGTTAAAGATAGGTAGGTAGGTAGATAGATAGATACAGATAGGTAGGTAGGTAGATAGATAGATAGAGATAGGTAGGTAGGTAGATAGATAGATACAGATAGGTAGGTAGGTAGATAGATAAATACAGATAGGTAGGTAGGTAGGTAGATAGATAGAGATAGGTAGGTTGGTAGATAGATAGATAGAGATAGTTAGGTAGGTAGGTAGATAGATACAGATAGGTAGATAGGTAGATTGATAGATACAGATAGGTAGGTAAGTAGATAGATAGATAGATACAGATAGGTAGGTAGGTAGATCGATTTATATAGATAGGTAGGTAGGTTGGTAGATAGATAGAGATAGGTAGGTGGGTAGATAGATAGATAGATAGATAGATAGAGATAGGTAGGTAGGTAGATAGATAAATACAGATAGGTAGGTAGGTAGATAGATAGATAGAGATAGGTAGGTAGGTAGATAGATAGATACAGATAGGTAGGTAGGTAGGTAGGTAGGTAGATAGAGATAGGTAGGTAGGTAGGTAGATAGATAGATACAGATAGGTAGGTAGGTAAATAGATAGATAGAGATAGGTAGGTAGGTAGATTGATAGATACAGATAGGTAGGTAGGTAGATAGATAGATACAGATAGGTAGGTAGGTAGATAGATTGATACAGATAGGTAGGTAGGTAGATAGATACAGATAGGTAGGTAGGTAGATAGATAGATACAGATAGGTAGGTAGGTAGATTGATAGATAGAGATAGGTAGGTAGGTAGATAGATAGAGATAGGTAGGTAGGTAGATAGATACAGATAGGTAGGTAGGTAGATTGATAGATAGAGATAGGTAGGTAGGTAGATAGATAGATAGAGATAGGTAGGTAGGTAGGTAGATAGATAGAGATAGGTAGGTTGGTAGATAGATAGAGATAGTTAGGTAGGTAGGTAGATAGATACAGATAGGTAGGTAGGTAGATAGATAGATACAGATAGGTAGGTAGGTAGATAGATAGATAGAGATAGGTAGGTAGGTAGATTGATAGATACAGATAGGTAGGTAGGTAGATAAATAGATAGATATAGATAGGTAGGTAGATGGATAGATAGATAGAGATAGATAGGTAGGTAGATTGATAGAGACAGATAGGTAGGTAGGTAGGTAGATAGATAGAGATAGGTAGGTAGGTAGGTAGATAGATAGAGATAGGTAGGTAGGTAGATAGATAGATACAGATAGGTAGGTAGGTAGATAGATAGATACAGATAGGTAGGTAGGTAGATAGATAGATACAGATAGGTAGGTAGGTAGGTAGATAGATAGAGATAGGTATGTAGGTAGATAGATAGATAGAGATAGGTAGGTAGGTAGATAGATACAGATAGGTAGGTAGGTAGATAGATAGATACAGATAGGTAGGTAGGTAGATAGATAGAGATAGATAGGTAGGTAGATAGATAGATAGAGATAGGTAGGTAGGTAGGTAGGTAGAGATAGGTAGGTAGGTAGATAGATACAGATAGGTAGGTAGGTAGATTGATAGTTACAGATAGGTAGGTAGGTAGATAGATAGATACAGATAGGTAGGTAGGAAGATAGATAGATAGAGATAGGTAGGTAGGTAGATAGATAGATACAGATAGGTAGGTAGTTAGATAGATAAATACAGATAGGTAGGTAGGTAGGTAGATAGATACAGATAGGTAGGTAGGTAGATAGATAGATAGAGATAGTTAGGTATGTAGATAGATAGATACAGATAGGTAGGTTGGTAGATAGATAGATAGAGATAGTTAGGTAGGTAGGTAGATAGATACAGATAGGTAGGTAGGTAGATAGATAGATACAGATAGGTAGGTAGGTAGATAGATAGATAGAGATAGATAGGTAGGTAGATAGATAGATAGAGATAGGTAGGTAGGTAGATAGATAGATACAGATAGGTAGGTTGGTAGATAGATAGATAGAGATAGTTAGGTAGGTAGGTAGATAGATACAGATAGGTAGGTAGGTAGATAGATAGATACAGATAGGTAGGTAGGTAGATAGATACAGATAGGTAGGTAGGTAGATAGATAGATACAGATAGGTAGGTAGGTAGATTGATAGATAGAGATAGGTAGGTAGGTAGATAGATAGAGATAGGTAGGTAGGTAGATAGATACAGATAGGTAGGTAGGTAGATTGATAGATAGAGATAGGTAGGTAGGTAGATAGATAGATAGAGATAGGTAGGTAGGTAGGTAGATAGATAGAGATAGGTAGGTTGGTAGATAGATAGAGATAGTTAGGTAGGTAGGTAGATAGATACAGATAGGTAGGTAGGTAGATAGATAGATACAGATAGGTAGGTAGGTAGATAGATAGATAGAGATAGATAGGTAGGTAGATAGATAGATAGAGATAGGTAGGTAGGTAGGTAGGTAGGTACAGATAGGTAGGTAGGTAGATAGATACAGATAGGTAGGTAGGTAGATAGATAGATAGAGATAGTTAGGTAGGTAGGTAGGTAGGTAGATAGATACAGATAGGTAGGTAGGTAGATAGATAAATACAGATAGGTAGGTAGGTAGATAGATAGAGATAGGTAGGTAGGTAGATAGATAGATAGACATAGGTAGGTCGGTAGATTGATAGATACAGATAGGTAGGTAGGTAGATAGATAGATACAGATAGGTAGGTAGGTAAATTGATAGATAGAGATAGGTAGGTAGGTAGATAAATACAGATAGGTAGGTAGGTAGATTGATAGATACAGATAGGTAGGTAGGTAGATAGATAGATAGAGATAGGTAGGTAGGTAGATTGATAGATACAGATAGGTAGGTAGGTAGATAAATAAATAGATATAGGTAGGTAGGTAGATGGATAGATAGATAGAGATAGATAGGTAGGTAGATTGATAGAGACAGATAGGTAGGTAGGTAGGTAGATAGATAGAGATAGGTAGGTAGGTAGGTAGGTAGATAGATAGAGATAG
Source organism: Crotalus helleri (assembly GCA_024509115.1). NCBI lineage: Eukaryota > Metazoa > Chordata > Lepidosauria > Squamata > Viperidae > Crotalus > Crotalus helleri. Next base: position 9,101,333 of record JAKSXO010000016.1, read on the forward strand.
GTAGGTAGGTAGATTGATAGATACAGATAGGTAGGTAGGTAGATAGATAGATACAGATAGGTAGGTAGGTAGATAGATAGATACAGATAGGTAGGTAGGTAGATAGATAAATACAGATAGGTAGGTAGGTAGGTAGATAGATAGAGATAGGTTTGTAGGTAGATAGATAGATAGAGATAGGTAGGTAGGTAGATAGATACAGATAGGTAGGTAGGTAGATAGATAGATACAGATAGGTAGGTAGGTAGGTAGATAGATAGAGATAGGTAGGTAGGTAGGTAGGTAGGTAGAGATAGGTAGGTAGGTAGATAGATACAGATAGTTAGGTAGATAGGTAAATAGATACAGATAGGTAGGTAGGTAGATTGATAGTTACAGATAGGTAGGTAGGTAGATAGATAGATACAGATAGGTAGGTAGGTAGATAGATAGATAGAGATAGGTAGGTAGGTAGATAGATAGATACAGATAGGTAGGTAGGTAGATAGATAAATACAGATAGGTAGGTAGGTAGGTAGATAGATAGAGATAGGTAGGTTGGTAGATAGATAGATAGAGATAGTTAGGTAGGTAGGTAGATAGATACAGATAGGTAGATAGGTAGATTGATAGATACAGATAGGTAGGTAAGTAGATAGATAGATAGATACAGATAGGTAGGTAGGTAGATAGATTTATAGAGATAGGTAGGTAGGTTGGTAGATAGATAGAGATAGGTAGGTGGGTAGATAGATAGATAGAGATAGGTAGGTAGATAGATAAATACAGATAGGTAGGTAGGTAGATAGATAGATACAGATAGGTAGGTAGGTAGGTAGATAGATAGAGATAGGTAGGTAGGTAGATAGATAGATAGAGATAGGTAGGTAGGTAGATAGATACATACAGATAGGTAGGTAGGTAGGTAGGTAGATAGAGATAGGTAGGTAGGTAGATAGATAGATACAGATATGTAGGTAGGTAAATAGATAGATAGAGATAGGTAGGTAGGTAGATTGATAGATACAGATAGGTAGGTAGGTAGATAGATAGATACAGATAGGTAGGTAGGTAGATAGATTGATACAGATAGGTAGGTAGGTAGATAGATACAGATAGGTAGGTAGGTAGATAGATAGATACAGATAGGTAGGTAGGTAGATTGATAGATAGAGATAGGTAGGTAGGTAGATAGATAGAGATAGGTAGGTAGATAGATAGATACAGATAGGTAGGTAGGTAGATTGATAGAGATAGGTAGGTAGGTAGATAGATAGATAGAGATAGATAGGTAGGTATATTGATATAGACAGATAGGTAGGTAGGTAGATAGATAAATACAGATAGGTAGGTAGGTAGGTAGATAGATAGAGATAGGTAGGTTGGTAGATAGATAGATAGAGATAGTTAGGTAGGTAGGTAGATAGATACAGATAGGTAGGTAGGTAGATAGATAGATACAGATAGGTAGGTAGGTAGATAGATAGATAGAGATAGATAGGTAGGTAGATAGATAGATAGAGATAGGTAGGTAGGTAGGTAGGTAGGTAGAGATAGGTAGGTAGGTAGATAGATACAGATAGGTAGGTAGGTAGATAGATAGAGATAGTTAGGTAGGTAGGTAGGTAGATAGATACAGATAGGTAGGTAGGTAGATAGATAAATACAGATAGGTAGGTAGGTAGATAGATAGAGATAGGTAGGTAGGTAGATAGATAGATAGACATAGGTAGGTCGGTAGATTGATAGATACAGATAGGTAGGTAGGTAGATAGAGAGATACAGATAGGTAGGTAGGTAAATTGATAGATAGAGATAGGTAGGTAGGTAGATAAATACAGATAGGTAGGTAGGTAGATTGATAGATACAGATAGGTAGGTAGGTAGATAGATAGAGAGAGATAGGTAGGTAGGTAGATTGATAGATACAGATAGGTAGGTAGGTAGATAAATAGATAGATATAGATAGGTAGGTAGATGGATAGATAGATAGAGATAGATAGGTAGGTAGATTGATAGAGACAGATAGGTAGGTAGGTAGGTAGATAGATAGAGATAGGTAGGTAGGTAGGTAGATAGATAGAGATAGGTAGGTAGGTAGATAGATACAGATAGGTAGGTAGGTAGATAGATAGATACAGATAGGTAGGTAGGTAGATAGATAGATACAGATAGGTAGGTAGGTAGGTAGATAGATAGAGATAGGTATGTAGGTAGATAGATAGATAGAGATAGGTAGGTAGGTAGATAGATACAGATAGGTAGGTAGGTAGATAGATAGATACAGATAGGTAGGTAGGTAGATAGATAGAGATAGATAGGTAGGTAGATAGATAGATAGAGATAGGTAGGTAGGTAGGTAGGTAGAGATAGGTAGGTAGGTAGATAGATACAGATAGGTAGGTAGGTAGATTGATAGTTACAGATAGGTAGGTAGGTAGATAGATAGATACAGATAGGTAGGTAGGAAGATAGATAGATAGAGATAGGTAGGTAGGTAGATAGATAGATACAGATAGGTAGGTAGTTAGATAGATAAATACAGATAGGTAGGTAGGTAGGTAGATAGATACAGATAGGTAGGTAGGTAGATAGATAGATAGAGATAGTTAGGTATGTAGATAGATAGATACAGATAGGTAGGTTGGTAGATAGATAGATAGAGATAGTTAGGTAGGTAGGTAGATAGATACAGATAGGTAGGTAGGTAGATAGATAGATACAGATAGGTAGGTAGGTAGATAGATAGATAGAGATAGATAGGTAGGTAGATAGATAGATAGAGATAGGTAGGTAGGTAGATAGATAGATACAGATAGGTAGGTTGGTAGATAGATAGATAGAGATAGTTAGGTAGGTAGGTAGATAGATACAGATAGGTAGGTAGGTAGATAGATAGATACAGATAGGTAGGTAGGTAGATAGATAGATAGAGATAGATAGGTAGGTAGATAGATAGATAGAGATAGGTAGGTAGGTAGATAGATAGATACAGATAGGTAGGTTGGTAGATAGATAGATAGAGATAGTTAGGTAGGTAGGTAGATAGATACAGATAGGTAGGTAGGTAGATAGATAGATACAGATAGGTAGGTAGGTAGATAGATAGATAGAGATAGATAGGTAGGTAGATAGATAGATAGAGATAGGTAGGTAGGTAGGTAGGTAGGTAGAGATAGGTAGGTAGGTAGATAGATACAGATAGGTAGGTAGGTAGATAGATAGATAGAGATAGTTAGGTAGGTAGGTAGATAGATACAGATAGGTGGGTAGGTAGATAGATAAATACAGATAGGTAGGTAGGTAGGTAGATAGATAGAGATAGGTAGGTAGGTAGATAGATAGATAGACATAGGTAGGTCGGTAGATTGATAGATACAGATAGGTAGGTAGGTAGATAGATAAATACAGATAGGTAGGTAGGTAGGTAGATAGATAGAGATAGGTAGGTTGGTAGATAGATACAGATAGGTAGGTAGGTAGATTGATAGATACAGATAGGTAGGTAGGTAGATAGATAGATACAGATAGGTAGGTAGGTAGATAGGTAGATAGAGATAGGTAGGTAGATAGATAGATAGAGATAGATAGGTAGGTAGATAGATAGATAGAGATAGATAGGTAGGTAGATAGATAGATAGAGATAGGTAGGTAGGTAGATAGATAGATACAGATAGGTAGGTAGGTAGATAGATAGATACAGATAGGTAGGTAGGTAGATTGATAGATAGATAGAGATAGATAGGTAGGTAGATAGATAGATAGAGATAGATAGGTAGGTAGATAGATAGATAGAGATAGGTAGGTAGGTAGATAGATAAATACAGATAGGTAGGTAGGTAGGTAGGTAGATAGAGATAGGTAGGTTGGTAGATAGATAGAGATAGTTAGGTAGGTAGGTAGATAGATACAGATAGGTAGGTAGGTAGGTAGATAGATACAGATAGGTAGGTAGGTAGATAGATAGAGATAGTTAGGTAGGTAGGTAGATAGATACAGATAGGTAGGTAGGTAGATAAATACAGATAGGTAGGTAGGTAGGTAGATAGATAGAGATAGGTAGGTAGGTAGATAGATAGATAGACATAGGTAGGTCGGTAGATTGATAGATACAGATAGGTAGGTAGGTAGATAGATAGATACAGATAGGTAGGTAGGTAGATTGATAGATAGAGATAGGTAGGTAGGTAGATAGATAGATACAGATAGGTAGGTAGGTAGATTGATAGATAGAGATAGGTAGGTAGGTAGATAGATAGAGATAGGTAGGTAGATAGATAGATACAGATAGGTAGGTAGGTAGATTGATAGAGATAGGTAGGTAGGTAGATAGATAGATAGAGATAGATAGGTAGGTATATTGATATAGACAGATAGGTAGGTAGGTAGATAGATAAATACAGATAGGTAGGTAGGTAGGTAGATAGATAGAGATAGGTAGGTTGGTAGATAGATAGATAGAGATAGTTAGGTAGGTAGGTAGATAGATACAGATAGGTAGGTAGGTAGATAGATAGATACAGATAGGTAGGTAGGTAGATAGATAGATAGAGATAGATAGGTAGGTAGATAGATAGATAGAGATAGGTAGGTAGGTAGGTAGGTAGAGATAGGTAGGTAGGTAGATAGATACAGATAGGTAGGTAGGTAGATAGATAGATAGAGATAGTTAGGTAGGTAGGTAGGTAGATAGATACAGATAGGTAGGTAGGTAGATAGATAAATACAGATAGGTAGGTAGGTAGATAGATAGAGATAGGTAGGTAGGTAGATAGATAGATAGATAGATAGACATAGGTAGGTCGGTAGATTGATAGATACAGATAGGTTGGTAGGTAGATAGATAGATACAGATAGGTAGGTAGGTAAATTGATAGATAGAGATAGGTAGGTAGGTAGATAAATACAGATAGGTAGGTAGGTAGATTGATAGATACAGATAGGTAGGTAGGTAGATAGATAGATAGAGATAGGTAGGTAGGTAGATTGATAGATACAGATAGGTAGGTAGGTAGATAAATAGATAGATATAGGTAGGTAGGTAGATGGATAGATAGATAGAGATAGATAGGTAGGTAGATTGATAGAGACAGATAGGTAGGTAGGTAGGTAGATAGATAGAGATAGGTAGGTAGGTAGGTAGATAGATAGAGATAGGTAGGTAGGTAGATTGATAGATACAGATAGGTAGGTAGGTAGATAGATAGATACAGATAGGTAGGTAGGTAGATAGATAGATACAGATAGGTAGGTAGGTAGATAGATAAATACAGATAGGTAGGTAGGTAGGTAGATAGATAGAGATAGGTATGTAGGTAGATAGATAGATAGATAGAGATAGGTAGGTAGGTAGATAGATACAGATAGGTAGGTAGGTAGATAGATAGATACAGATAGGTAGGTAGGTAGATAGATAGAGATAGATAGGTAGGTAGATAGATAGATAGAGATAGGTAGGTAGGTAGGTAGGTAGAGATAGGTAGGTAGGTAGATAGATACAGATAGGTAGGTAGGTAGATTGATAGTTACAGATAGGTAGGTAGATAGATAGATACAGATAGGTAGGTAGGAAGATAGATAGATAGAGATAGGTAGGTAGGTAGATAGATAGATACAGATAGGTAGGTAGTTAGATAGATAAATACAGATAGGTAGGTAGGTAGGTAGATAGATACAGATAGGTAGGTAGGTAGATAGATAGATAGAGATAGTTAGGTATGTAGATAGATAGATACAGATAGGTAGGTTGGTAGATAGATAGATAGAGATAGTTAGGTAGGTAGGTAGATAGATACAGATAGGTAGGTAGGTAGATAGATAGATACAGATAGGTAGGTAGGTAGATAGATAGATACAGATAGGTAGGTTGGTAGATAGATAGATAGAGATAGTTAGGTAGGTAGGTAGATAGGTACAGATAGGTAGGTAGATAGATAGATACAGATAGGTAGGTAGGTAGATAGATAGATAGAGATAGATAGGTAGGTAGATAGATAGATAGAGATAGGTAGGTAGGTAGATAGATAGATACAGATAGGTAGGTAGGTAGATAGATAAATACAGATAGGTAGGTAGGTAGGTAGATAGATAGAGATAGGTAGGTTGGTAGATAGATAGATAGAGATAGTTAGGTAGGTAGGTAGATAGATACAGATAGGTAGGTAGGTAGATAGATAGATACAGATAGGTAGGTAGATAGATAGAGATAGATAGGTAGGTAGATAGATAGATAGAGATAGGTAGGTAGGTAGGTAGGTAGGTAGAGATAGGTAGGTAGGTAGATAGATACAGATAGGTAGGTAGGTAGATAGATAGATAGATAGAGATAGTTAGGTAGGTAGGTAGATAGATACAGATAGGTGGGTAGGTAGATAGATAAATACAGATAGGTAGGTAGGTAGGTAGATAGATAGAGATAGGTAGGTAGGTAGATAGATAGATAGACATAGGTAGGTCGGTAGATTGATAGATACAGATAGGTAGGTAGGTAGATAGATAAATACAGATAGGTAGGTAGGTAGGTAGATAGATAGAGATAGGTAGGTTGGTAGATAGATACAGATAGGTAGGTAGGTAGATTGATAGATACAGATAGGTAGGTAGGTAGATAGATAGATAGAGATAGGTAGGTAGGTAGATTGATAGATACAGATAGGTAGGTAGGTAGATAGATAGATACAGATAGGTAGGTAGGTAGATAGGTAGATAGAGATAGGTAGGTAGATAGATAGATAGAGATAGATAGGTAGGTAGATAGATAGAGATAGATAGGTAGGTAGATAGATAGATAGAGATAGGTAGGTAGGTAGATAGATAGATACAGATAGGTAGGTAGGTAGATAGATAGATACAGATAGGTAGGTAGGTAGATAGATAGATAGATAGAGATAGATAGGTAGGTAGATAGATAGATAGAGATAGATAGGTAGGTAGATAGATAGATAGAGATAGGTAGGTAGGTAGATAGATAAATACAGATAGGTAGGTAGGTAGGTAGGTAGATAGAGATAGGTAGGTTGGTAGATAAATAGAGATAGTTAGGTAGGTAGGTAGATAGATACAGATAGGTAGGTAGGTAGATAGATAGAGATAGTTAGGTAGGTAGGTAGATAGATACAGATAGGTAGGTAGGTAGATAAATACAGATAGGTAGGTAGGTAGATAGATAGAGATAGGTAGGTAGGTAGATAGATAGATAGACATAGGTAGGTCGGTAGATTGATAGATACAGATAGGTAGGTAGGTAGATAGATAGATACAGATAGGTAGGTAGGTAGATTGATAGATAGAGATAGGTAGGTAGGTAGATAAATACAGATAGGTAGGTAGGTAGGTAGATAGATACAGATAGGTAGGTAGGTAGATAGATAGAGATAGTTAGGTAGGTAGGTAGATAGATACAGATAGGTAGGTAGGTAGATAGATAAATACAGATAGGTAGGTAGGTAGGTAGGTAGATAGATAGAGATAGGTAGGTAGGTAGATAGATAGATAGACATAGGTAGGTCGGTAGATTGATAGATACAGATAGGTAGGTAAATAGATAGATAGATACTGATAGTTAGGTAGGTAGATAGATTGATACAGATAGGTAGGTAGGTAGATTGATAGATAGAGATAGGTAGGTAGGTAGATAAATACAGATAGGTAGGTAGGTAGATCGATAGATACAGATAGGTAGGTAGGTAGATAGATAGATAGAGATAGGTAGGTAGGTAGATTGATAGATACAGATAGGTAGGTAGGTAGATAGATAGATACAGATAGGTAGGTAGGTAGATAGGTAGATAGAGATAGGTAGGTAGATAGATAGATAGAGATAGATAGGTAGGTAGATAGATAGACATAGGTAGGTAGGTAGGTAGATAGATATAGTTAGGTAGGTAGGTAGATAGATAGATAGAGATAGGTAGGTAGGTAGATAGATAGACAGAGAAAGTTAGGTAGGTAGGTAGATAGATACAGATAGGTAGGTAGGTAGATAGATAGATACAGATAGGTAGGTAGGTAGATAGATAGATAGAGATAGAAAGGTAGGTAGATAGATAGATAGAGATAGGTAGGTAGGTAGGTAGGTAGGTAGGTAGAAATAGTTAGGTAGGTAGGTAGATAGATACAGATAGGTAGGTAGGTAGATATATAGAGATAGTTAGGTAGGTAGGTATATAGATACAGATAGGTAGGTAGGTAGATAGATAAATACAGATAGGTAGGTAGGTAGGTAGATAGATAGAGATAGGTAGGTAGGTAGATAGATAGATAGACATAGGTAGGTAGGTAGATTGATAGATACAGATAGGTAGGTAGGTAGATAGATAGATAGATACAGATAGGTAGGTAGGTAGATAGATAGATAGAGATAGGTAGGTAGGTAGGTAGGTAGATAGATACAGATAGGTAGGTAGGTAGATAGATAGATAGAGATAGGTAGGTAGGTAGGTAGATAGATAGAGATAGGTAGGTAGGTAGATAGATACAGATAGGTAGGTAGATTGATATATACAGATAGGTAGGTAGGTAGATAGATACAGATATGTAGGTAGGTAGGTAGGTAGATAGATAGAGATAGGTAGGTAGGTAGGTAGATAGATAGAGATAGGTAGGTATGTAGATTGATAGATACAGATAGGTAGGTAGGTAGATAGATAGATACAGATAGGTATGTAGGTAGATTGATAGATAGAGATAGGTAGGTAGGTAGATAGATAGATAGAGATAGGTAGGTAGGTGGATAAATACAGATATGTAGGTAGGTAGATAGATAGATAGAGATAGGTAGGTAGGTAGATAGATAGAGATAGGTAGGTAGGTAGATAGATAGATAAATAGAGATAGATAGGTAGGTAGGTAGATAGATAGAGATAGGTAGGTAGGTAGATAGATAGATACAGATAGATAGGTAGATAGATAGATAGATAGAGATAGGTAGGTAGGCAGATAGATAGATAGAGATAGGTCGGTAGGTAGGTAGATAGATACAGATAGGTAGGTAGGTACATAGATAGATAGATAGATAGATAGATAGATAGATAGATAGATACAGATAGGTAGGTAGGTAGGTAGGTAGGTAGATAGATAGAGACAGAGGTAGGTAGGTAGATAGATAGATAGAGATAGGTAGGTAGGTAGGTAGATAGATAGATACATAGGTAGGTAGATAGATAGATAGATAGAGATAGGTAGGTAGGTAGATAGATAGATAGAGATAGGTAGGTAGATAGATAGATACAGATAGGTAGGTAGGTAGGTAGATAGATAGAGATAGGTAGGTAGGTAGATAGATAGAGATAGATAGGTAGGTAGATTGATAGATACAGATAGGTAGGTAGGTAGATAGATAGATACAGATAGGTAGGTAGGTAGATAGATAGATAGAGATAGGTAGGTAGGTAGATAGATAAATACAGATAGGTAGGTAGGTAGGTAGATAGATAGAGATCGGTAGGTAGGTAGATAGATAGATAGAGATAGATAGGTAGGTAGATTGATAGAGACAGATAGGTAGGTAGGTAGGTAGATAAATAGAGATAGGTAGGTAGAAAGGTAGGTAGTTAGAGATAGTTAGGTAGGTAGGTAGATAGAAAGAGATAGGTAGGTAGGTAGGTAGGTAGATAGATAGAGATAGGTAGGTAGGTAGATTGATAGATACAGATAGGTAGGTAGGTAGATAGATAGATAGAGATAGATAGGTAGGTATATTGATAGAGTCAGATAGGTAGGTAGGTAGATAGATAGAAAGAGATAGGTAGGTAGGTAGGTAGATAGATAGATACAGATAGGTAGGTAGGTAGATAAATAGATAGAGATAGGTAGGTAGGTAGATGGATAGATAGATAGAGATAGATAGGTAGGTAGATTGATAGAGACAGATAGGTAGGTAGGTAGGTAGATAGATAGAGATAGGTAGGTAGGTAGGTAGATAGATAGAGATAGGTAGGTAGGTAGATTGATAGATACAGATAGGTAGGTAGGTAGATAGATAAATACAGATAGGTAGGTAGGTAGATAGATAGATAGAGATAGGTAGGTAGGTAGATTGATAGATACAGATAGGTAGGTAGGTAGATAGATAGATACAGATAGGTAGGTAGGTAGATAGATAGATACAGATATGTACGTAGGTAGATAGATAGATACAGATATGTAGGTAGGTAGATAGATAGATAGAGATAGGTAGGTAGGTAGATTGATAGATACAGATAGGTAGGTAGGTAGATAGATAGATACAGATAGGTAGGTAGGTAGATAGATTGAAACAGATAGGTAGGTAGGTAGATAGATACAGATAGGTAGGTAGGTAGATAGATAGATACAGATAGGTAGGTAGGTAGATTGATAGATAGAGATAGGTAGGTAGGTAGATAGATAGAGATAGGTAGGTAGGTAGGTAGATAGATACAGATAGGTAGGTAGGTAGATAGATACAGATAGGTAGGTAGGTAGATTGATAGATAGAGATAGGTAGGTAGGTAGATAGATAGAGATAGGTAGGTAGGTAGATAGATAGAGATAGGTAGGTAGGTAGATAGATAGATAGAGATAGATAGGTAGGTAGATTGATAGAGACAGATAGGTAGGTAGGTAGATAGATAGAAAGAGATAGGTAGGTAGGTAGGTAGATAGATAGATACAGATAGGTAGGTAGGTAGATAAATAGATAGAGATAGGTAGGTAGGTAGATGGATAGATAGATAGAGATAGGTAGGTAGGTAGATTGATAGAGACAGATAGGTAGGTAGGTAGATAGATAGAGATAGGTAGGTAGGTAGGTAGATAGATAGAGATAGGTAGGTAGGTAGATTGATAGATACAGATAGGTAGGTAGGTAGATAGATAAATACAGATAGGTAGGTAGGTAGATAGATAGATAGAGATAGGTAGGTAGGTAGATTGATAGATACAAATAGGTAGGTAGGTAGATAAATAGATACAGATAGGTAGGTAGGTAGATAGATAGATACAGATATGTAGGTAGGTAGATAGATAGATAGAGATAGGTAGGTAGGTAGATTGATAGATACAGATAGGTAGGTAGGTAGATAGATAGATAGAGATAGGTAGGTAGGTAGATAGATAGATACAGATAGGTAGGTAGGTAGATAGATAGATACAGATAGGTAGGTAGGTAGATAGATAGAGATAGGTAGGTAGGTAGATAGATAGAGATAGGTAGGTAGGTAGGTAGATAGATACAGATAGGTAGGTAGGTAGATAGATAGATACAGATAGGTAGGTAGGTAGATAGATAGATACAGATAGGTAGGTAGGTAGATAGATAGATATAGGTAGGTAGGTAGGTAGGTAGATAGATACAGATAGGTAGGTAGGTAGATAGATAGATACAGATAGGTAGGTAGGTAGATAGATAGATAGAGATAGGCAGGTAGGTAGATAGATAGAGATAGGTAGGTAGGTAGATTGATAGATACAGATAGGTAGGTAGGTAGATAGATAGATACAGATAGGTAGGTAGGTAGATTGATAGATAGAGATAGGTAGGTAGGTAGGTAGGTAGATAGATAGAGATAGGTAGGTACGTAGATTGATAGATACAGATAGGTAGGTAGGTAGATAGATAGATACAGATAGGTAGGTAGCTAGATAGAAAGAGATAGGTAGGTAGGTAGGTAGGTAGATAGATAGAGATAGGTAGGTAGGTAGATAGATAGATAGAGATAGGTAGGTAGGTAGATATATAGATACAGATAGGTAGGTAGGTAGATAGATAGATAGAGATAGGTAGGTAGGTAGATTGATAGATACAGATAGGTAGGTAGGTAGATAGATAGATACAGATAGGTAGGTAGGTAGATAGATAGATAGAGATAGGTAGGTAGGTAGGTAGGTAGATAGATAGAGATAGGTAGGTAGGTAGATTGATAGATACAGATAGGTAGGTAGATAGATAAATACAGATAGGTGGGTAGGTAGATAGATCTATAGAGATAGGTAGGTAGGTAGATTGATAGATAGAGATAGGTAGATAGGTAGATAGATAGATACAGATAGGTAGGTAGGTAGATATATAGATACAGATAGTTAGGTAGGTAGATTGATAGATAGAGATAGGTAGGTAGGTAGATATATAGATACAGATATGTAGGTAGGTAGATAGATAGATAGAGATAGGTAGGTAGGTAGATTGATAGATACAGATAGGTAGGTAGGTAGATAGATAGATACAGATAGGTAGGTAGGTAGGTAGATAGATAGAGATAGGTAGGTAGGTAGATAGATAGATAGAGATAGGTAGGTAGGTAGATAAATAGATACAGATAGGTAGGTAGGTAGATAGATAGATAGAGATAGGTAGGTAGGTAGATTGATAGATACAGATAGGTAGGTAGGTAGATTGATAGATAGAGATAGGTAGGTAGGTAGATAGATAGATACAGATAGGTAGGTAGGTAGATAGATAGAGATAGGTAGGTAGGTAGGTAGGTAGATACAGATAGGTAGGTAGGTAGATAGATAGATACAGATAGGTAGGTAGGTAGATAGATAGAGATAGGCAGGTAGGTAGATAGATAGAGATAGGTAGGTAGGTAGATTGATTGATACAGATAGGTAGGTAGGTAGATAGATAGATACAGATAGGTAGGTAGGTAGATTGATAGATAGAGATAGGTAGGTAGGTAGGTAGGTAGGTAGATAGATAGAGATAGGTAGGTACGTAGATTGATAGATACAGATAGGTAGGTAGGTAGATAGATAGATACAGATAGGTAGGTAGGTAGATAGAAAGAGATAGGTAGGTAGGTAGGTAGATAGATAGAGATAGGTAGGTAGGTAGATAGATCGATAGAGATAGGTAGGTAGGTAGATATATAGATACAGATAGGTAGGTAGGTAGATAGATAGATAGAGATAGGTAGGTAGGTAGATTGATAGATACAGATAGGTAGGTAGGTAGATAGATAGATACAGATAGGTAGGTAGGTAGATAGATAGAGATAGGTAGGTAGGTAGGTAGATAGATAGAGATAGGTAGGTAGGTAGATTGATAGATACAGATAGGTAGGTAGATAGATAAATACAGATAGGTGGGTAGGTAGATAGATAGAGATAGGTAGGTAGGTAGATTGATAGATAGAGATAGGTAGATAGGTAGATAGATAGATACAGATAGGTAGGTAGGTAGATATATAGATACAGATAGTTAGGTAGGTAGATTGATAGATAGAGATAGGTAGGTAGGTAGATATACAGATACAGATATGTAGGTAGGTAGATAGATAGATAGAGATAGGTAGGTAGGTAGATTGATAGATACAGATAGGTAGGTAGGTAGATAGATAGATACAGATATGTAGGTAGGTAGATAGATAGATACAGATAGGTAGGTAGGTAGGTAGATAGATAGAGATAGGTAGGTAGGTAGATAGATAGATAGAGATAGGTAGGTAGGTAGATAAATAGATACAGATAGGTAGGTAGGTAGATAGATAGATAGAGATAGGTAGGTAGGTAGATTGATAGATACAGATAGGTAGGTAGGTAGATAGATAGATAGAGATAGGTAGGTAGGTATGTAGATAGATAGAGATAGGTAGGTAGGTAGATTGATAGATACAGATAGGTAGGTAGATAGATAAATACAGATAGGTAGGTAGGTAGATATATAGATACAGATTGGTAGGTAGGTAGATAGATAGAGATAGGTAGGTAGGTAGATTGATAGATACAGATAGGTAGGTAGGTAGATAGATAGATACAGATAGGTAGGTAGGTAGATTGATAGATACAGATAGGTAGGTAGGTAGATAGATAGATAGAGATAGGTAGGTAGGTAGATTGATAGATACAGATAGGTAGGTAGGTAGATAGATAGATACAGATCGGTAGGTAGGTAGATTGATAGATAGAGATAGGTAGGTAGGTAAGTAGATAGATATAGATAGGTAGGTAGGTAGGTAGATAGATAGAGATAGGTAGGTAGGTAGATTGATAGATACAGATAGGTAGGTAGGTAGATAGATAGATACAGATAGGTAGGTAGGTAGATATATAGATACAGATAGGTAGGTAGGTAGATTGATAGATAGAGATAGGTAGATAGGTAGATAGGTAGATATATAGATACAGATAGGTAGGTAGGTAGATAGATAGATAGAGATAGGCAGGTAGGTAGATAGATAGAGATAGGTAGGTAGGTAGATTGATAGATACAGATAGGTAGGTAGGTAGATAGATAGATACAGATAGGTAGGTAGGTAGATTGATAGATAGAGATAGGTAGGTAGGTAGGTAGGTAGATAGATAGAGATAGGTAGGTACGTAGATTGATAGATACAGATAGGTAGGTAGGTAGATAGATAGATACAGATAGGTAGGTAGCTAGATAGAAAGAGATAGGTAGGTAGGTAGGTAGATAGATAGAGATAGGTAGGTAGGTAGATAGATAGATAGAGATAGGTAGGTAGGTAGATATATAGATACAGATAGGTAGGTAGGTAGATAGATAGATAGAGATAGGTAGGTAGGTAGATTGATAGATACAGATAGGTAGGTAGGTAGATAGATAGATACAGATAGGTAGGTAGGTAGATAGATAGATAGAGATAGGTAGGTAGGTAGGTAGATAGATAGAGATAGGTAGGTAGGTAGATATATAGATACAGATAGGTAGGTAGGTAGATAGATAGATAGAGATAGGTAGGTAGGTAGATTGATAGATACAGATAGGTAGGTAGGTAGATAGATAGATACAGATAGGTAGGTAGGTAGATAGATAGAGATAGGTAGGTAGGTAGGTAGATAGATAGAGATAGGTAGGTAGGTAGATTGATAGATACAGATAGGTAGGTAGATAGATAAATACAGATAGGTGGGTAGGTAGATAGATAGAGATAGGTAGGTAGGTAGATTGATAGATAGAGATAGGTAGATAGGTAGATAGATAGATACAGATAGGTAGGTAGGTAGATATATAGATACAGATAGTTAGGTAGGTAGATTGATAGATAGAGATAGGTAGGTAGGTAGATATATAGATACAGATATGTAGGTAGGTAGATAGATAGATAGAGATAGGTAGGTAGGTAGATTGATAGATACAGATAGGTAGGTAGGTAGATAGATAGATACAGATATGTAGGTAGGTAGATAGATAGATACAGATAGGTAGGTAGGTAGGTAGATAGATAGAGATAGGTAGGTAGGTAGATAGATAGATAGAGATAGGTAGGTAGGTAGATAAATAGATACAGATAGGTAGGTAGGTGGATAGATAGATAGAGATAGGTAGGTAGGTAGATTGATAGATACAGATAGGTAGGTAGGTAGATAGATAGATAGAGATAGGTAGGTAGGTATGTAGATAGATAGAGATAGGTAGGTAGGTAGATTGATAGATACAGATAGGTAGGTAGATAGATAAATACAGATAGGTAGGTAGGTAGATAGATAGATAGAGATAGGCAGGTAGGTAGATAGATACAGATAGGTAGGTAGGTAGATTGATAGATACAGATAGGTAGGTAGGTAGATAGATAGATACAGATAGGTAGGTAGGTAGATAGATAGAGATAGGTAGGTAGGTAGGTAGATAGATAGAGATAGGTAGGTAGGTAGATTGATAGATACAGATAGGTAGGTAGATAGATAAATACAGATAGGTGGGTAGGTAGATAGATAGAGATAGGTAGGTAGGTAGATTGATAGATAGAGATAGGTAGATAGGTAGATAGATAGATACAGATAGGTAGGTAGGTAGATATATAGATACAGATAGTTAGGTAGGTAGATTGATAGATAGAGATAGGTAGGTAGGTAGATATACAGATACAGATATGTAGGTAGGTAGATAGATAGATAGAGATAGGTAGGTAGGTAGATTGATAGATACAGATAGGTAGGTAGGTAGATAGATAGATACAGATATGTAGGTAGGTAGATAGATAGATACAGATAGGTAGGTAGGTAGGTAGATAGATAGAGATAGGTAGGTAGGTAGATAGATAGATAGAGATAGGTAGGTAGGTAGATAAATAGATACAGATAGGTAGGTAGGTAGATAGATAGATAGAGATAGGTAGGTAGGTAGATTGATAGATACAGATAGGTAGGTAGGTAGATAGATAGATAGAGATAGGTAGGTAGGTATGTAGATAGATAGAGATAGGTAGGTAGGTAGATTGATAGATACAGATAGGTAGGTAGATAGATAAATACAGATAGGTAGGTAGGTAGATATATAGATACAGATTGGTAGGTAGGTAGATAGATAGAGATAGGTAGGTAGGTAGATTGATAGATACAGATAGGTAGGTAGGTAGATAGATAGATACAGATAGGTAGGTAGGTAGATTGATAGATACAGATAGGTAGGTAGGTAGATAGATAGATAGAGATAGGTAGGTAGGTAGATTGATAGATACAGATAGGTAGGTAGGTAGATAGATAGATACAGATCGGTAGGTAGGTAGATTGATAGATAGAGATAGGTAGGTAGGTAAGTAGATAGATATAGATAGGTAGGTAGGTAGGTAGATAGATAGAGATAGGTAGGTAGGTAGATTGATAGATATAGATAGGTAGGTAGGTAGATAGATAGATACAGATAGGTAGGTAGGTAGATATATAGATACAGATAGGTAGGTAGGTAGATTGATAGATAGAGATAGGTAGATAGGTAGATAGGTAGATATATAGATACAGATAGGTAGGTAGGTAGATAGATAGATAGAGATAGGCAGGTAGGTAGATAGATAGAGATAGGTAGGTAGGTAGATTGATAGATACAGATAGGTAGGTAGGTAGATAGATAGATACAGATAGGTAGGTAGGTAGATTGATAGATAGAGATAGGTAGGTAGGTAGGTAGGTAGATAGATAGAGATAGGTAGGTACGTAGATTGATAGATACAGATAGGTAGGTAGGTAGATAGATAGATACAGATAGGTAGGTAGCTAGATAGAAAGAGATAGGTAGGTAGGTAGGTAGATAGATAGAGATAGGTAGGTAGGTAGATAGATAGATAGAGATAGGTAGGTAGGTAGATATATAGATACAGATAGGTAGGTAGGTAGATAGATAGATAGAGATAGGTAGGTAGGTAGATTGATAGATACAGATAGGTAGGTAGGTAGATAGATAGATACAGATAGGTAGGTAGGTAGATAGATAGATAGAGATAGGTAGGTAGGTAGGTAGATAGATAGAGATAGGTAGGTAGGTAGATATATAGATACAGATAGGTAGGTAGGTAGATAGATAGATAGAGATAGGTAGGTAGGTAGATTGATAGATACAGATAGGTAGGTAGGTAGATAGATAGATACAGATAGGTAGGTAGGTAGATAGATAGAGATAGGTAGGTAGGTAGGTAGATAGATAGAGATAGGTAGGTAGGTAGATTGATAGATACAGATAGGTAGGTAGATAGATAAATACAGATAGGTGGGTAGGTAGATAGATAGAGATAGGTAGGTAGGTAGATTGATAGATAGAGATAGGTAGATAGGTAGATAGATAGATACAGATAGGTAGGTAGGTAGATATATAGATACAGATAGTTAGGTAGGTAGATTGATAGATAGAGATAGGTAGGTAGGTAGATATATAGATACAGATATGTAGGTAGGTAGATAGATAGATAGAGATAGGTAGGTAGGTAGATTGATAGATACAGATAGGTAGGTAGGTAGATAGATAGATACAGATATGTAGGTAGGTAGATAGATAGATACAGATAGGTAGGTAGGTAGGTAGATAGATAGAGATAGGTAGGTAGGTAGATAGATAGATAGAGATAGGTAGGTAGGTAGATAAATAGATACAGATAGGTAGGTAGGTGGATAGATAGATAGAGATAGGTAGGTAGGTAGATTGATAGATACAGATAGGTAGGTAGGTAGATAGATAGATAGAGATAGGTAGGTAGGTATGTAGATAGATAGAGATAGGTAGGTAGGTAGATTGATAGATACAGATAGGTAGGTAGATAGATAAATACAGATAGGTAGGTAGGTAGATAGATAGATAGAGATAGGCAGGTAGGTAGATAGATACAGATAGGTAGGTAGGTAGATTGATAGATACAGATAGGTAGGTAGGTAGATAGATAGATACAGATAGGTAGGTAGGTAGATTGATAGATAGAGATAGGTAGGTAGGTAGGTAGATAGATAGAGATAGGTAGGTACGTAGATTGATAGATACAGATAGGTAGGTAGGTAGATAGATAGATACAGATAGGTAGGTAGCTAGATAGAAAGAGATAGGTAGGTAGGTAGGTAGATAGATAGAGATAGGTAGGTAGGTAGATAGATAGATAGAGATAGGTAGGTAGGTAGATATATAGATACAGATAGGTAGGTAGGTAGATAGATAGATAGAGATAGGTAGGTAGGTAGATTGATAGATACAGATAGGTAGGTAGGTAGATAGATAGATACAGATAGGTAGGTAGGTAGATAGATAGATAGAGATAGGTAGGTAGGTAGGTAGATAGATAGAGATAGGTAGGTAGGTAGATATATAGATACAGATAGGTAGGTAGGTAGATAGATAGATAGAGATAGGTAGGTAGGTAGATTGATAGATACAGATAGGTAGGTAGGTAGATAGATAGATACAGATAGGTAGGTAGGTAGATAGATAGAGATAGGTAGGTAGGTAGGTAGATAGATAGAGATAGGTAGGTAGGTAGATTGATAGATACAGATAGGTAGGTAGATAGATAAATACAGATAGGTGGGTAGGTAGATAGATAGAGATAGGTAGGTAGGTAGATTGATAGATAGAGATAGGTAGATAGGTAGATAGATAGATACAGATAGGTAGGTAGGTAGATATATAGATACAGATAGTTAGGTAGGTAGATTGATAGATAGAGATAGGTAGGTAGGTAGATATATAGATACAGATATGTAGGTAGGTAGATAGATAGATAGAGATAGGTAGGTAGGTAGATTGATAGATACAGATAGGTAGGTAGGTAGATAGATAGATACAGATATGTAGGTAGGTAGATAGATAGATACAGATAGGTAGGTAGGTAGGTAGATAGATAGAGATAGGTAGGTAGGTAGATAGATAGATAGAGATAGGTAGGTAGGTAGATAAATAGATACAGATATGTAGGTAGGTGGATAGATAGATAGAGATAGGTAGGTAGGTAGATTGATAGATACAGATAGGTAGGTAGGTAGATAGATAGAGATAGGTAGGTAGGTATGTAGATAGATAGAGATAGGTAGGTAGTTAGATAGATAGAGATAGGTAGGTAGGTAGATTGATAGATACAGATAGGTAGGTAGGTAGATAGATAGATACAGATAGGTAGGTAGGTAGATTGATAGATACAGATAGGTAGGTAGGTAGATAGATAGATAGAGATAGGTAGGTAGGTAGATTGATAGATACAGATAGGTAGGTAGGTAGATAGATAGATACAGATCGGTAGGTAGGTAGATTGATAGATAGAGATAGGTAGGTAGGTAAGTAGATAGATATAGATAGGTAGGTAGGTAGGTAGATAGATAGAGATAGGTAGGTAGGTAGATTGATAGATACAGATAGGTAGGTAGGTAGATAGATAGATACAGATAGGTAGGTAGGTAGATATATAGATACAGATAGGTAGGTAGGTAGATTGATAGATAGAGATAGGTAGATAGGTAGATAGGTAGATATATAGATACAGATAGGTAGGTAGGTAGATAGATAGATAGAGATAGGCAGGTAGGTAGATAGATAGAGATAGGTAGGTAGGTAGAT
This sequence comes from Crotalus helleri, assembly GCA_024509115.1. NCBI lineage: Eukaryota > Metazoa > Chordata > Lepidosauria > Squamata > Viperidae > Crotalus > Crotalus helleri. The sequence continues at coordinate 9,121,035 of JAKSXO010000016.1, forward strand.
TGATAGATACAGATAGGTAGGTAGGTAGATAGATAGATACAGATAGGTAGGTAGGTAGATTGATAGAGATAGGTAGGTAGGTAGGTAGGTAGATAGATAGAGATAGGTAGGTACGTAGATTGATAGATACAGATAGGTAGGTAGGTAGATAGATAGATACAGATAGGTAGGTAGCTAGATAGAAAGAGATAGGTAGGTAGGTAGGTAGATAGATAGAGATAGGTAGGTAGGTAGATAGATAGATAGATAGAGATAGGTAGGTAGGTAGATATATAGATACAGATAGGTAGGTAGGTAGATAGATAGATAGAGATAGGTAGGTAGGTAGATTGATAGATACAGATAGGTAGGTAGGTAGATAGATAGATATAGATAGGTAGGTAGGTAGATAGATAGATAGAGATAGGTAGGTAGGTAGGTAGATAGATAGAGATAGGTAGGTAGGTAGATTGATAGATAGAGATAGGTAGGTAGATAGATAAATACAGATAGGTGGGTAGGTAGATAGATAGATAGAGATAGGTAGGTAGGTAGATTGATAGATAGAGATAGGTAGATAGGTAGATAGATAGATACAGATAGGTAGGTAGGTAGATATATAGATACAGATAGTTAGGTAGGTAGATTGATAGATAGAGATAGGTAGGTAGGTAGATATATAGATACAGATATGTAGGTAGGTAGATAGATAGATAGAGATAGGTAGGTAGGTAGATTGATAGATACAGATAGGTAGGTAGGTAGATAGATAGATACAGATAGGTAGGTAGGTAGGTAGATAGATAGAGATAGGTAGGTAGGTAGATAGATAGATAGAGATAGGTAGGTAGGTAGATAAATAGATACAGATAGGTAGGTAGGTAGATAGATAGATAGAGATAGGTAGGTAGGTAGATTGATAGATACAGATAGGTAGGTAGGTAGATTGATAGATAGAGATAGGTAGGTAGGTAGATAGATAGAGATAGGTAGGTAGGTAGATAGATAGAGAAAGGTAGGTAAGTAGGTAGGTAGGTAGATATAGATAGGTAGGTAGGTAGATAGATAGATACAGATAGGTAGGTAGGTAGATAGATAGATAGAGATAGGCAGGTAGGTAGATAGATAGAGATAGGTAGGTAGGTAGATTGATAGATACAGATAGGTAGGTAGGTAGATAGATAGATACAGATAGGTAGGTAGGTAGATTGATAGATAGAGATAGGTAGGTAGGTAGGTAGGTAGATAGATAGAGATAGGTAGGTACGTAGATTGATAGATACAGATAGCTAGGTAGGTAGATAGAAAGAGATAGGTAGGTAGGTAGGTAGATAGATAGAGATAGGTAGGTAGGTAGATAGATAGATAGAGATAGGTAGGTAGGTAGATATATAGATACAGATAGGTAGTTAGGTAGATAGATAGATAGAGATAGGTAGGTAGGTAGATTGATAGATACAGATAGGTAGGTAGGTAGATAGATAGATACAGATAGCTAGGTAGGTAGATAGATAGATAGAGATAGGTAGGTAGGTAGGTAGATAGATAGAGATAGGTAGGTAGGTAGATTGATAGATACAGATAGGTAGGTAGATAGATAAATACAGATAGGTGGGTAGGTAGATAGATAGATAGAGATAGGTAGGTAGGTAGATTGATAGATAGAGATAGGTAGATAGGTAGATAGATAGATACAGATAGGTAGGTAGGTAGATATATAGATACAGATAGTTAGGTAGGTAGATTGATAGATAGAGATAGGTAGGTAGGTAGATATATAGATACAGATATGTAGGTAGGTAGATAGATAGATAGAGATAGGTAGGTAGGTAGATTGATAGATACAGATAGGTAGGTATGTAGATAGATAGATACAGATAGGTAGGTAGGTAGATAGATAGATACAGATAGGTAGGTAGGTAGGTAGATAGATAGAGATAGGTAGGTAGGTAGATAGATAGATAGAGATAGGTAGGTAGGTAGATAAATAGATACAGATAGGTAGGTAGGTAGATAGATAGATAGAGATAGGTAGGTAGGTAGATTGATAGATACAGATAGGTAGGTAGGTAGATTGATAGATAGAGATAGGTAGGTAGGTAGATTGATAGATACAGATAGGTAGGTAGGTAGATAGATAGATAGAGATAGGTAGGTAGGTATGTAGATAGATAGAGATAGGTAGGTAGGTAGATTGATAGATACAGATAGGTAGGTAGATAGATAAATACAGATAGGTAGGTAGGTAGATATATAGATACAGATAGGTAGGTAGGTAGATAGATAGAGATAGGTAGGTAGGTAGATTGATAGATACAGATAGGTAGGTAGGTAGATAGATAGATACAGATAGGTAGGTAGGTAGATTGATAGATACAGATAGGTAGGTAGGTAGATAGATAGATAGAGATAGGTAGGTAGGTAGATTGATAGATACAGATAGGTAGGTAGGTAGATAGATAGATACAGATCGGTAGGTAGGTAGATTGATAGATAGAGATAGGTAGGTAGGTAAGTAGATAGATATAGATAGGTAGGTAGGTAGGTAGATAGATAGAGATAGGTAGGTAGGTAGATTGATAGATACAGATAGGTAGGTAGGTAGATAGATAGATACAGATAGGTAGGTAGGTAGATATATAGATACAGATAGGTAGGTAGGTAGATTGATAGATAGAGATAGGTAGATAGGTAGATAGGTAGATATATAGATACAGATAGGTAGGTAGGTAGATAGATAGATAGAGATAGGCAGGTAGGTAGATAGATAGAGATAGGTAGGTAGGTAGATTGATAGATACAGATAGGTAGGTAGGTAGATAGATAGATACAGATAGGTAGGTAGGTAGATTGATAGATAGAGATAGGTAGGTAGGTAGGTAGGTAGATAGATAGAGATAGGTAGGTACGTAGATTGATAGATACAGATAGGTAGGTAGGTAGATAGATAGATACAGATAGGTAGGTAGCTAGATAGAAAGAGATAGGTAGGTAGGTAGGTAGATAGATAGAGATAGGTAGGTAGGTAGATAGATAGATAGAGATAGGTAGGTAGGTAGATATATAGATACAGATAGGTAGGTAGGTAGATAGATAGATAGAGATAGGTAGGTAGGTAGATTGATAGATACAGATAGGTAGGTAGGTAGATAGATAGATACAGATAGGTAGGTAGGTAGATAGATAGATAGAGATAGGTAGGTAGGTAGGTAGATAGATAGAGATAGGTAGGTAGGTAGATTGATAGATAGAGATAGGTAGGTAGATAGATAAATACAGATAGGTGGGTAGGTAGATAGATAGATAGAGATAGGTAGGTAGGTAGATTGATAGATAGAGATAGGTAGATAGGTAGATAGATAGATACAGATAGGTAGGTAGGTAGATATATAGATACAGATAGTTAGGTAGGTAGATTGATAGATAGAGATAGGTAGGTAGGTAGATATATAGATACAGATATGTAGGTAGGTAGATAGATAGATAGAGATAGGTAGGTAGGTAGATTGATAGATACAGATAGGTAGGTAGGTAGATAGATAGATACAGATAGGTAGGTAGCTAGATAGAAAGAGATAGGTAGGTAGGTAGGTAGATAGATAGAGATAGGTAGGTAGGTAGATAGATAGATAGAGATAGGTAGGTAGGTAGATATATAGATACAGATAGGTAGGTAGGTAGATAGATAGATAGAGATAGGTAGGTAGGTAGATTGATAGATACAGATAGGTAGGTAGGTAGATAGATAGATACAGATAGGTAGGTAGGTAGATAGATAGATAGAGATAGGTAGGTAGGTAGGTAGATAGATAGAGATAGGTAGGTAGGTAGATTGATAGATAGAGATAGGTAGGTAGATAGATAAATACAGATAGGTGGGTAGGTAGATAGATAGATAGAGATAGGTAGGTAGGTAGATTGATAGATAGAGATAGGTAGATAGGTAGATAGATAGATACAGATAGGTAGGTAGGTAGATATATAGATACAGATAGTTAGGTAGGTAGATTGATAGATAGAGATAGGTAGGTAGGTAGATATATAGATACAGATATGTAGGTAGGTAGATAGATAGATAGAGATAGGTAGGTAGGTAGATTGATAGATACAGATAGGTAGGTAGGTAGATAGATAGATACAGATAGGTAGGTAGGTAGGTAGATAGATAGAGATAGGTAGGTAGGTAGATAGATAGATAGAGATAGGTAGGTAGGTAGATAAATAGATACAGATAGGTAGGTAGGTAGATAGATAGATAGAGATAGGTAGGTAGGTAGATTGATAGATACAGATAGGTAGGTAGGTAGATTGATAGATAGAGATAGGTAGGTAGGTAGATAGATAGAGATAGGTAGGTAGGTAGATAGATAGAGAAAGGTAGGTAAGTAGGTAGGTAGGTAGATATAGATAGGTAGGTAGGTAGATAGATAGATACAGATAGGTAGGTAGGTAGATAGATAGATAGAGATAGGCAGGTAGGTAGATAGATAGAGATAGGTAGGTAGGTAGATTGATAGATACAGATAGGTAGGTAGGTAGATAGATAGATACAGATAGGTAGGTAGGTAGATTGATAGATAGAGATAGGTAGGTAGGTAGGTAGGTAGATAGATAGAGATAGGTAGGTACGTAGATTGATAGATACAGATAGGTAGGTAGGTAGATAGATAGATACAGATAGGTAGGTAGGTAGATAGAAAGAGATAGGTAGGTAGGTAGGTAGATAGATAGAGATAGGTAGGTAGGTAGATAGATAGATAGAGATAGGTAGGTAGGTAGATATATAGATACAGATAGGTAGGTAGGTAGATAGATAGATAGAGATAGGTAGGTAGGTAGATTGATAGATACAGATAGGTAGGTAGGTAGATAGATAGATACAGATAGGTAGGTAGGTAGATAGATAGATAGAGATAGGTAGGTAGGTAGGTAGATAGATAGAGATAGGTAGGTAGGTAGATTGATAGATACAGATAGGTAGGTAGATAGATAAATACAGATAGGTGGGTAGGTAGATAGATAGATAGAGATAGGTAGGTAGGTAGATTGATAGATAGAGATAGGTAGATAGGTAGATAGATAGATACAGATAGGTAGGTAGGTAGATATATAGATACAGATAGTTAGGTAGGTAGATTGATAGATAGAGATAGGTAGGTAGGTAGATATATAGATACAGATATGTAGGTAGGTAGATAGATAGATAGAGATAGGTAGGTAGGTAGATTGATAGATACAGATAGGTAGGTATGTAGATAGATAGATACAGATAGGTAGGTAGGTAGATAGATAGATACAGATAGGTAGGTAGGTAGGTAGATAGATAGAGATAGGTAGGTATGTAGATAGATAGATAGAGATAGGTAGGTAGATAGATAAATAGATACAGATAGGTAGGTAGGTAGATAGATAGATAGAGATAGGTAGGTAGGTAGATTGATAGATACAGATAGGTAGGTAGGTAGATTGATAGATAGAGATAGGTAGGTAGGTAGATTGATAGATACAGATAGGTAGGTAGGTAGATAGATAGATAGAGATAGGTAGGTAGGTATGTAGATAGATAGAGATAGGTAGGTAGGTAGATTGATAGATACAGATAGGTAGGTAGATAGATAAATACAGATAGGTAGGTAGGTAGATATATAGATACAGATAGGTAGGTAGGTAGATAGATAGATACAGATAGGTAGGTAGTTAGATTGATAGATACAGATAGGTAGGTAGGTAGATAGATAGATAGAGATATGTAGGTAGGTAGATTGATAGATACAGATAGGTAGGTAGGTAGATAGATAGATACAGATCGGTAGGTAGGTAGATTGATAGATAGAGATAGGTAGGTAGGTAAGTAGATAGATATAGATAGGTAGGTAGGTAGGTAGATAGATAGAGATAGGTAGGTAGGTAGATTGATAGATACAGATAGGTAGGTAGGTAGATAGATAGATACAGATAGGTAGGTAGGTAGATTGATAGATAGAGATAGGTAGGTAGATAGATAGATAGATAGAGATAGGTAGGTAGGTAGATAGATAGATAGAGATAGGTAGGTAGGTAGGTAGGTAGATAGAGAGATAGGTAGGTAGGTAGGTAGATAGATACAGATAGGTAGGTAGATAGATAAATACAGATAGGTGGGTAGGTAGATAGATAGATAGAGATAGGTAGGTAGGTAGATTGATAGATAGAGATAGGTAGATAGGTAGATAGATAGATAGAGATAGGTAGGTAGGTAGATATATAGATACAGATAGGTAGGTAGGTATATTGATAGATAGAGATAGGTAGGTAGGTAGATATATAGATACAGATATGTAGGTAGGTAGATAGATAGATAGATACAGATAGGTAGGTAGGTAGATTGATAGATACAGATAGGTAGGTAGGTAGATAGATAGATACAGATAGGTAGGTAGGTAGATATATAGATACAGATAGGTAGGTAGGTAGATTGATAGATAGAGATAGGTAGGTAGGTAGATATATAGATACAGATATGTAGGTAGGTAGATAGATAGATAGAGATAGGTAGGTAGGTAGATATATAGATACAGATATGTAGGTAGGTAGATAGATAGATAGAGATAGGTAGGTAGGTAGATTGATAGATACAGATAGGTAGGTAGGTAGATAGATAGATACAGATAGGTAGGTAGATTGATAGATAGAGATAGGTAGGTAGGTAGATAGATAGATACAGAAAGGTAGGTAGGTAGATTGATAGATAGAGATAGGTAGGTAGGTAGATAGATAGAGATAGGTAGGTAGGTAGGTAGATAGATACAGATAGGTAGGTAGATAGATAAATACAGATAGGTGGGTAGGTAGATAGATAGATACAGATAGGTAGGTAGGTAGATTGATAGATAGAGATAGGTAGGTAGGTAGATTGATAGATAGAGATAGGTTGGTAGGTAGATAGATAGATACAGATAGGTAGGTAGGTAGATAGATAGATACAGATAGGTAGGTAGGTAGGTAGATTGATAGATAGAGATAGGTAGGTAGGTAGGTAGATAGATAGATAGAGATAGGAAGGTAGGTAGATAGATAGAGATAGGTAGGTAGGTAGATAGATAAATAGAGATAGGTAGGTAGGTAGGTAGATAGATAGATACACATACGTAGGTAGGTAGATTGATAGATAGAGATAGGTAGGTAGGTAGGTAGATAGATAGAGATAGGTAGGTAGGTAGATATATAGAGATAGGTAGGTAGGTAGGTAGATAGATACAGGTAGGTAGGTAGATAGATAAATACAGATAGGTGGGTAGGTAGATAGATAGATAGATAGAGATAGGTAGGTAGGTAGATTGATAGATAGAGATAGGGAGATAGGTAGATAGATAGATACAGATAGGTAGGTAGGTAGATATATAGATACAGATAGGTAGGTAGGTAGATTGATAGATAGAGATAGGAAGGTAGGTAGATATATAGATACAGATAGGTAGGTAGGTAGATAGATAGATAGAGATAGGTAGGTAGGTAGATTGATAGATACAGATAGGTAGGTAGGTAGATAGATAGATACAGATAGGTAGGTAGGTAGATTGATAGATAGAGATAGGTAGGTAGGTAGATAGATAGAGATAGGTAGGTAGGTAGATTGATAGATACAGATTGGTAGGTAGGTAGATAGATAGAAACAGATAGGTAGGTAGGTAGATTGATAGATAGAGATAGGTAGGTAGGTAGATTGATAGATACAGATAGGTAGGTAGGTAGATAGATAGAGAGGTAGGTAGGTAGATAGATAGATAGAGATAGGTAGGTAGGTAGATAGATAGATACAGATAGGTAGGTAGGTAGATTGATAGATAGAGATAGGTAGGTAGGTAGATTGATAGATACAGATAGGTAGGTAGGTAGATAGATAGATAGAGATAGGTAGGTAGGTAGATTGATAGATACAGATAGGTAGGTAGGTAGATTGATAGATAGAGATAGGTAGGTAGATAGATAGATACAGATAGGTAGGTAGGTAGATTGATAGATAGAGATAGGTAGGTAGGTAGATTGATAGATACAGATAGGTAGGTAGGTAGATAGATAGATAGAGATAGGTAGGTAGGTAGATAGATACAGATAGGTAGGTAGGTAGATTGATAGATAGAGATAGGTAGGTAGGTAGATTGATAGGTACAGATAGGTAAGTAGGTAGATAGATAGATAGATAGATAGATAGATAGATACAGATAGGTAGGTAGGTAGATAGATAGATACAGATAGGTAGGTAGGTAGATAGATAGATAGAGATAGGTAGGTAGGTAGATAGATAGATAGAAATAGGTAGGTAGGTAGATAGATAGATAGAGATAGGTAGGTAGGTAGATAGATAGATAGAGATAGGTAGGTATGTAGATAGATAGATAGAGATAGGTAGGTAGGTAGATAGGTAGATACAGATAGGTAGGTAGGTAGATTGATAGATAGAGATAGGTAGGTAGGTAGGTAGGTAGACAGAGATAGGAAGGTAGGTAGGTAGATAGATACAGATAGGAAGGTAGATAGATAAATACATAGGTGGGTAGGTAGATAGATAGATAGAGATAGGTAGGTAGGTAGATAGATACAGATAGGTAGGTAGGTAGATAGATAGATACAGATAGGTAGGTAGGTAGATAGATAGATAGAGATAGGTAGGTAGGTAGATAGATAGATAGAGATAGGTAGGTAGGTAAATAGATAGATATAGGTAGGTAGGTAGATTGATAGATAGAGATAGGTAGATAGGTAGATAGATAGATACAGATAGGTAGGTAGGTAGATAGAAAGAGATAGGTAGGTAGTTGGGTAGATAGATAGAGATAGGTAGGTAGGTAGATAGATAGATAGAGATAGGTAGGTAGGTAGATTGATAGATAGAGATAGGTAGATAGGTAGATAGATAGATACAGATAGGTAGGTAGGTATATATATAAATACAGATATGTAGGTAGGTAGATAGATAGATACAGATAGGTAGGTAGGTAGATAGATAGATACAGATAGGTAGGTAGGTAGATTGATAGATAGAGATAGGTAGGTAGGTAGATAGATAGAGATAGGTAGGTAGGTAGATTGATAGATACAGATAGGTAGGTAGGTAGATAGATAGATACAGATAGGTAGGTAGGTAGATTGATAGATAGAGATAGGTAGGTAGGTAGATAGATAGATACAGATAGGTAGGTAGGTAGATAGATAGATAGAGATAGGTAGGTAGGTAGGTAGATAGATACAGATAGGTAGGTAGGTAGATTGATAGATACAGATAGGTAGGTAGGTAGATTGATAGATAGAGATAGGTAGATAGGTAGATAGATAGATACAGATAGGTAGATAGGTAGATATATAGATACCGATATGTAGGTAGGTAGATAGATAGATAGAGAGAGGTAGGTAGGTAGATAGATAGATACAGATAGGTAGGTAGGTAGATTGATAGATAGAGATAGGTAGGTAGGTAGATAGATAGATACAGATAGGTAGGTAGGTAGATTGATAGATAGAGATAGGTAGGTAGGTAGATTGATAGATACAGATAGGTAGGTAGGTAGATAGATAGATAGAGATAGGTAGGTAGGTAGATAGATAGATAGAGATAGGTAGGTAGGTAGGTAGATCGAGACAGATAGCTAGGTAGGTAGATAGATAGATACAGATAGGTAGGTAGGTAGATTGATAGATAGAGATAGGTAGGTAGGTAGATTGATAGAGATAGGTAGGTAGGTAGATAGATAGATACAGATAGGTAGGTAGGTAGATAGATACATACAGATAGGTAGGTAGATTGATAGATAGAGATAGGTAGGTAGGTAGGTAGATAGATAGAGATAGGTAGGTAGGTAGGTAGATAGATACAGATAGGTAGGTAGATAGATAAATTCAGATAGGTGGGTAGGTAGATAGATAGATAGATAGAGATAGGTAGGTAGGTAGGTAGGTAGATACAGATAGGTAGGTAGATAGATAGATAGATACAGATAGGTAGGTAGGTAGATATATAGATACAGATATGTAGGTAGGTAGATAGATAGATACAGATAGGTAGGTAGGTAGATAGATAGATACAGATAGGTAGGTAGGTAGATTGATAGATAGAGATAGGTAGGTAGGTAGATAGATAGAGATAGGTAGGTAGGTAGATTGATAGATACAGATAGGTAGGTAGGTAGATAGATAGATAGAGATAGGTAGGTAGGTAGATAGATAGATACAGATAGGTAGGTAGGTAGAATGGTAGATAGAGATAGGTAGGTAGGTAGATAGATAGATACAGATAGGTAGGTAGGTAGATAGAAAGAGAGAGGTAGGTAGTTGGGTAGATAGATAGAGATAGGTAGGTAGGTAGATAGATAGATACAGATAGGTAGGTAGGTAGATAGATACAGATAGGTAGGTAGGTAGATTGATAGATAGAGATAGGTAGGTAGGTAGATAGAAAGAGATAGGTAGGTAGTTGGGTAGATAGATAGAGATAGGTAGGTAGGTAGATAGATAGATACAGATAGGTAGGTAGGTAGATAGATAGATAGAGATAGGTAGGTAGGTAGATAGATAGATAAAGATAGGTAGGTAGGTAGATTGATAGATAGAGATAGGTAGGTAGGTAGGTAGATAGATAGAGATAGGTAGGTAGGTAGATAGATACAGATAGGTAGGTAGATAGATAAATACAGATAGGTGGGTAGGTATATAGATAGATAGAGATAGGTAGGTAGGTAGGTAGATAGATACAGATAGGTAGGTAGGTAGATAGATAGATAGAGATAGGTAGGTAGGTAGATAGATAGATAGATAGGTAGGTAGGTAGATAGATAGATATAGGTAGGTAGGTAGATTGATAGATAGAGATAGGTAGGTAGGTATATTGATAGATAGAGATAGGTAGGTAGATAGATAGATACAGATAGGTAGGTAGGTAGATAGATAGATAGAGATAGGTAGGTAGGTAGATAGATAGATAGAGATAGGTAGGTAGGTAGATAGATAGAGATAGGTAGGTAGGTAGATAGATAGATAGAGATAGGTAGGTAGGTAGATAGATAGATACAGATAGGTAGGTAGGTAGATTGATAGATAGAGATAGGTAGGTAGATAGATAGATACAGATAGGTAGGTAGGTAGATTGATAGATAGATAGGTAGGTAGGTAGATTGATAGATAGAGATAGGTAGGTAGGTAGATTGATAGATAGATAGGTAGGTAGGTAGATTGATAGATAGAGATAGGTAGGTAGGTAGATAGATAGATAGAGATAGGTAGGTAGGTAGATTGATAGATAGAGATAGGTAGGTAGGTAGATAGATAGATAGAAATAGGTAGGTAGGTAGATAGATAGATAGAGATAGGTAGGTAGGTAGATAGATAGATAGAGATAGGTAGGTAGGTAGATAGATAGATAGAGATAGGTAGGTAGGTAGATAGATAGATACAGATAGGTAGGTAGGTAGATTGATAGATAGAGATAGGTAGGTAGGTAGGTAGGTAGACAGAGATAGGAAGGTAGGTAGGTAGATAGATACAGATAGGAAGGTAGATAGATAAATACAGATAGGTGGGTAGGTAGATAGATAGATAGAGATAGGTAGGTAGGTAGATAGATACAGATAGGTAGGTAGGTAGATAGATAGATACAGATAGGTAGGTAGGTAGATAGATAGATAGAGATAGGTAGGTAGGTAGATAGATAGATAGAGATAGGTAGGTAGGTAGATAGATAGATATAGGTAGGTAGGTAGATTGATAGATAGAGATAGGTAGATAGGTAGATAGATAGATACAGATAGGTAGGTAGGTAAATAGAAAGAGATAGGTAGGTAGTTGGGTAGATAGATAGAGATAGGTAGGTAGGTAGATAGATAGATAGAGATAGGTAGGTAGGTAGATTGATAGATAGAGATAGGTAGATAGGTAGATAGATAGATACAGATAGGTAGGTAGGTAGATATATAAATACAGATATGTAGGTAGGTAGATAGATAGATACAGATAGGTAGGTAGGTAGATAGATAGATACAGATAGGTAGGTAGGTAGATTGATAGATAGAGATAGGTAGGTAGGTAGATAGATAGAGATAGGTAGGTAGGTAGATTGATAGATACAGATAGGTAGGTAGGTAGATAGATAGATACAGATAGGTAGGTAGGTAGATTGATAGATAGAGATAGGTAGGTAGGTAGATAGATAGATACAGATAGGTAGGTAGGTAGATTGATAGATAGAGATAGGTAGGTAGGTAGATTGATAGATACAGATAGGTAGGTAGGTAGATAGATAGATAGAGATAGGTAGGTAGGTAGATAGATAGATAGAGATAGGTAGGTAGGTAGATAGATAGATAGAGATAGGTAGGTAGGTAGGTAGATAGATACAGATAGGTAGGTAGGTAGATTGATAGATACAGATAGGTAGGTAGGTAGATTGATAGATAGAGATAGGTAGGTAGGTAGATAGATAGATACAGATAGGTAGGTAGGTAGATTGATAGATAGAGATAGGTAGATAGGTAGATAGATAGATACAGATAGGTAGATAGGTAGATATATAGATACCGATATGTAGGTAGGTAGATAGATAGATAGAGAGAGGTAGGTAGGTAGATAGATAGATACAGATAGGTAGGTAGGTAGATTGATAGATAGAGATAGGTAGGTAGGTAGATAGATAGATACAGATAGGTAGGTAGGTAGATTGATAGATAGAGATAGGTAGGTAGGTAGATTGATAGATACAGATAGGTAGGTAGGTAGATAGATAGATAGAGATAGGTAGGTAGGTAGATAGATAGATAGAGATAGGTAGGTAGGTAGGTAGATCGAGACAGATAGCTAGGTAGGTAGATAGATAGATACAGATAGGTAGGTAGGTAGATTGATAGATAGAGATAGGTAGGTAGGTAGATTGATAGAGATAGGTAGGTAGGTAGATAGATAGATACAGATAGGTAGGTAGGTAGATAGATACATACAGATAGGTAGGTAGATTGATAGATAGAGATAGGTAGGTAGGTAGGTAGATAGATAGAGATAGGTAGGTAGGTAGGTAGATAGATACAGATAGGTAGGTAGATAGATAAATTCAGATAGGTGGGTAGGTAGATAGATAGATAGATAGAGATAGGTAGGTAGGTAGGTAGGTAGATACAGATAGGTAGGTAGATAGATAGATAGATACAGATAGGTAGGTAGGTAGATATATAGATACAGATATGTAGGTAGGTAGATAGATAGATACAGATAGGTAGGTAGGTAGATAGATAGATACAGATAGGTAGGTAGGTAGATTGATAGATAGAGATAGGTAGGTAGGTAGATAGATAGAGATAGGTAGGTAGGTAGATTGATAGATACAGATAGGTAGGTAGGTAGATAGATAGATAGAGATAGGTAGGTAGGTAGATAGATAGATACAGATAGGTAGGTAGGTAGAATGATAGATAGAGATAGGTAGATAGGTAGATAGATAGATACAGATAGGTAGGTAGGTAGATAGAAAGAGAGAGGTAGGTAGTTGGGTAGATAGATAGAGATAGGTAGGTAGGTAGATAGATAGATACAGATAGGTAGGTAGGTAGATAGATACAGATAGGTAGGTAGGTAGATTGATAGATAGAGATAGGTAGGTAGGTAGATAGAAAGAGATAGGTAGGTAGTTGGGTAGATAGATAGAGATAGGTAGGTAGGTAGATAGATAGATACAGATAGGTAGGTAGGTAGATAGAATGATAGAGATAGGTAGGTAGGTAGATAGATAGATAAAGATAGGTAGGTAGGTAGATTGATAGATAGAGATAGGTAGGTAGGTAGGTAGATAGATAGAGATAGGTAGGTAGGTAGATAGATACAGATAGGTAGGTAGATAGATAAATACAGATAGGTGGGTAGGTATATAGATAGATAGAGATAGGTAGGTAGGTAGATAGATACAGATAGGTAGGTAGGTAGATAGATAGATAGAGATAGGTAGGTAGGTAGATAGATAGATAGATAGGTAGGTAGGTAGATAGATAGATATAGGTAGGTAGGTAGATTGATAGATAGAGATAGGTAGGTAGGTATATTGATAGATAGAGATAGGTAGGTAGATAGATAGATACAGATAGGTAGGTAGGTAGATAGATAGATAGAGATAGGTAGGTAGGTAGATAGATAGATAGAGATAGGTAGGTAGGTAGATAGATAGAGATAGGTAGGTAGGTAGATAGATAGATAGAGATAGGTAGGTAGGTAGATAGATAGATACAGATAGGTAGGTAGGTAGATTGATAGATAGAGATAGGTAGGTAGATAGATAGATACAGATAGGTAGGTAGGTAGATTGATAGATAGATAGGTAGGTAGGTAGATTGATAGATAGAGATAGGTAGGTAGGTAGATTGATAGATAGATAGGTAGGTAGGTAGATTGATAGATAGAGATAGGTAGGTAGGTAGATAGATAGATAGAGATAGGTAGGTAGGTAGATTGATAGATAGAGATAGGTAGGTAGGTAGATAGATAGATAGAAATAGGTAGGTAGGTAGATAGATAGATAGAGATAGGTAGGTAGGTAGATAGATAGATAGAGATAGGTAGGTAGGTAGATAGATAGATAGAGATAGGTAGGTAGGTAGATAGATAGATACAGATAGGTAGGTAGGTAGATTGATAGATAGAGATAGGTAGGTAGGTAGGTAGGTAGACAGAGATAGGAAGGTAGGTAGGTAGATAGATACAGATAGGAAGGTAGATAGATAAATACAGATAGGTGGGTAGGTAGATAGATAGAGATAGGTAGGTAGGTAGATAGATACAGATAGGTAGGTAGGTAGATAGATAGATACAGATAGGTAGGTAGGTAGATAGATAGATAGAGATAGGTAGGTAGGTAGATAGATAGATAGAGATAGGTAGGTAGGTAGATAGATAGATATAGGTAGGTAGGTAGATTGATAGATAGAGATAGGTAGATAGGTAGATAGATAGATACAGATAGGTAGGTAGGTAAATAGAAAGAGATAGGTAGGTAGTTGGGTAGATTGATAGAGATAGGTAGGTAGGTAGATAGATAGATAGAGATAGGTAGGTAGGTAGATTGATAGATAGAGATAGGTAGATAGGTAGATAGATAGATACAGATAGGTAGGTAGGTAGATATATAAATACAGATATGTAGGTAGGTAGATAGATAGATACAGATAGGTAGGTAGGTAGATAGATAGATACAGATAGGTAGGTAGGTAGATTGATAGATAGAGATAGGTAGGTAGGTAGATAGATAGAGATAGGTAGGTAGGTAGATTGATAGATACAGATAGGTAGGTAGGTAGATAGATAGATACAGATAGGTAGGTAGGTAGATTGATAGATAGAGATAGGTAGGTAGGTAGATTGATAGATACAGATAGGTAGGTAGGTAGATAGATAGATAGAGATAGGTAGGTAGGTAGATAGATAGATAGAGATAGGTAGGTAGGTAGATAGATAGATAGAGATAGGTAGGTAGGTAGGTAGATAGATACAGATAGGTAGGTAGGTAGATTGATAGATACAGATAGGTAGGTAGGTAGATTGATAGATAGAGATAGGTAGGTAGGTAGATAGATAGATACAGATAGGTAGGTAGGTAGATTGATAGATAGAGATAGGTAGATAGGTAGATAGATAGATACAGATAGGTAGATAGGTAGATATATTAATACCGAGATGTAGGTAGGTAGATAGATAGATAGAGATAGGTAGGTAGGTAGATAGATAGATACAGATAGGTAGGTAGGTAGATTGATAGATAGAGATAGGTAGGTAGGTAGATAGATAGATACAGATAGGTAGGTAGGTAGATTGATAGATAGAGATAGGTAGGTAGGTTGATTGATAGATACAGATAGGTAGGTAGGTAGATAGATAGATAGAGATAGGTAGGTAGGTAGATAGATAGATAGAGATAGGTAGGTAGGTAGGTAGATCGAGACAGATAGCTAGGTAGGTAGATAGATAGATACAGATAGGTAGGTAGGTAGATTGATAGATAGAGATAGGTAGGTAGGTAGATTGATAGATAGAGATAGGTAGGTAGATAGATAGATACAGATAGGTAGGTAGGTAGATAGATAGATACAGATAGGTAGGTAGGTAGTTAGATAGATAGAGATAGGTAGGTAGGTAGATAGATAGATACAGATAGGTAGGTAGATTGATAGATAGAGATAGGTAGGTAGGTAGGTAGATAGATAGAGATAGGTAGGTAGGTAGGTAGATAGATACAGATAGGTAGGTAGATAGATAAATTCAGATAGGTGGGTAGGTAGATAGATAGATAGATAGATAGATAGATAGAGATAGGTAGGTAGGTAGGTAGGTAGGTAGATACAGATAGGTAGGTAGGTAGATAGATAGATACAGATAGGTAGGTAGGTAGATATATAGATACAGATATGTAGGTAGGTAGATAGATAGATACAGATAGGTAGGTAGGTAGATAGATACAGATAGGTAGGTAGGCAGATTGATAGATAGAGATAGGTAGGTAGGTAGATAGATAGAGATAGGTAGGTAGGTAGATTGATAGATACAGATAGGTAGGTAGGTAGATAGATAGATAGAGATAGGTAGGTAGGTAGATAGATAGATACAGATAGGTAGGTAGGTAGAATGATAGATAGAGATAGGTAGGTAGGTAGATAGATAGATACAGATAGGTAGGTAGGTAGATAGAAAGAGAGAGGTAGGTAGTTGGGTAGATAGATAGAGATAGGTAGGTAGGTAGATAGATAGATACAGATAGGTATGTAGGTAGATTGATAGATAGAGATAGGTAGGTAGGTAGATAGATAGAGATAGGTAGGTAGGTAGATTGATAGATACAGATAGGTAGGTAGGTAGATTGATAGATACAGATAGGTAGGTAGGTAGGTAGATTGATAGATAGAGATAGGTAGGTAGGTAGATAGATAGAGATAGGTAGGTAGGTAGATTGATAGATACAGATAGGTAGGTAGGTAGATAGATAGATACAGATAGGTAGGTAGGTAGATAGATAGATAGAGATAGGTAGGTAGGTAGATAGATAGATACAGATAGGTAGGTAGGTAGATAGATAGATAGAGATAGGTAGGTAGGTAGATATATAGATACAGATATGTAGGTAGGTAGATAGATAGATAGAGATAGGTAGGTTGGTAGATATATAGATACAGATATGTAGGTAGGTAGATAGATAGATAGAGATAGGTAGGTTGGTAGATTGATAGATACAGATAGGTAGGTAGGTGGATAGATAGATAGATACAGATAGGTAGGTAGGTAGATTGATAGATAGAGATAGGTAGGTAGGTAGGTAGATAGATAGAGATAGGTAGGTAGGTAGATTGATAGATACAGATAGGTAGATAGGTAGATAGATAGATAGAGATAGGTAGGTAGGTAGATTGATAGATACAGATAGGTAGGTAGGTAGATTGATAGATAGAGATAGGTAGGTAGGTAGATAGATAGATAGAGATAGGTAGGTAGGTAGGTAGATAGAGACAGATAGCTAGCTAGGTAGATAGATAGATACAGATAGGTAGGTAGGTAGATTGATAGATAGAGATAGGTAGGTAGGTAGATTGATAGATAGAGATAGGTAGGTAGGTAGATAGATAGATACAGATAGGTAGGTAGGTAGATAGATAAATACAGATAGGTAGGTAGATAGATAGATAGAGATAGGTAGGTAGGTAGGTAGATAGATAGATACAGATAGGTAGGTAGGTAGATTGATAGATAGAGATAGGTAGGTAGATAGATAGATAGAGATATGTATGTAGGTAGGTAGATAGATAGATAGAGATAGGTAGGTAGGTAGGTAGATAGATAGATAGAGATACGTAGGTAGGTAGATAGATAGATACAGATAGGTAGGTAGGTAGATTGATAGATAGAGATAGGTAGGTAGGTAGGTAGATAGATAGAGATAGTTAGAAAGGTAGGTAGATAGATACAGATAGGTAGGTAGATAGATAGATAGATACAGATAGGTAGGTAGGTAGATTGATAGATAGAGATAGGTAGGTAGGTAGATTGATAGATACAGATAGGTAGGTAGGTAGATAGATAGATAGAGATAGGTAGGTTGGTAGATAGATACAGATAGGTAGGTAGGTAGATAGAAAGAGATAGGTAAGTAGTTGGGTAGATAGATAGAGATAGGTAGGTAGGTAGATAGATAGATAGAGATAGGTAGGTAGGTAGATAGATAGATAGAGATAGGTAGATAGGTAGATAGATAGATACAGATAGGTAGGTAGGTAGATAGATAGATAGAGATAGGTAGGTTGGTAGATAGATAGATACAGATAGGTAGATAGGTAGATAGATAGATACAGATAGGTAGGTAGGTAGGTAGATAGATAGATAGAGATAGGTAGGTTGGTAGATATATAGATACAGATATGTAGGTAGGTAGATAGATAGATACAGATAGGTAGGTAGGTAGATTGATAGATAGAGATAGGTAGGTAGGTAGATTGATAGATAGAGATAGGTAGGTAGGTTGATTGATAGATACAGATAGGTAGGTAGGTAGATAGATAGATAGAGATAGGTAGGTAGGTAGATAGAAAGAGATAGGTAGGTAGTTGGGTAGATAGATAGAGATAGGTAGGTAGGTAGATAGATAGATAGAGATAGGTAGGTAGGTAGGTAAATAGATAGATAGAGATAGGTAGATAGGTAGATAGATACAGATAGGTAGGTAGGTAGGTAGATAGATAGAGATAGTTAGGAAGGTAGGTAGATAGATACAGATAGGTAGGTAGATAGATAGATAGATACAGATAGGGAGGTAGGTAGATTGATAGATAGAGATAGGTAGGTAGGTAGATTGATAGATACAGATAGGTAGGTAGGTAGATAGATAGATAGAGATAGGTAGGTTGGTAGATAGATAGATACAGATAGGTAGGTAGGTAGATAGAAAGAGATAGGTAGGTAGTTGGGTAGATAGATAGAGATAGGTAGGTAGGTAGATAGATAGATAGAGATAGGTAGGTAGGTAGGTAAATAGATAGATAGAGATAGGTAGATAGGTAGATAGATACAGATAGGTAGGTAGGTAGATAGATAGATAGAGATAGGTAGGTTGGTAGATAGATAGATACAGATAGGTAGGTAGGTAGATAGAAAGAGATAGGTAGGTAGTTGGGTAGATAGATAGAGATAGGTAGGTAGGTAGATAGATAGATAGAGATATGTAGGTAGGTAGGTAGATAGATAGATAGAGATAGGTAGATAGGTAGATAGATAGATACAGATAGGTAGGTAGGTAGATTGATAGATAGAGATAGGTAGGTAGGTAGATAGATAGAGATAGGTAGGTAGTTAGATTGATAGATACAGATAGGTAGGTAGGTAGATAGATAGATACAGATAGGTAGGTAGGTAGATTGATAGATAGAGATAGGTAGGTAGGTAGATTGATAGATACAGATAGGTAGGTAGGTAGATAGATAGATAGAGATAGGTAGGTTGGTAGATAGATAGATACAGATAGGTAGGTAGGTAGATAGAAAGAGATAGGTAGGTAGTTGGGTAGATAGATAGAGATAGGTAGGTAGGTAGATAGATAGATAGAGATAGGTAGGTAGGTAGATTGATAGAGATAGGTAGATAGGTAGATAGATAGATACAGAGAGGTAGGTAGGTAGATATATAGGTACAGATATGTAGGTAGGTAGATAGATAGATACAGATAGGTAGGTAGGTAGATAGATAGATACAGATAGGTAGGTAGGTAGATAGATAGATAGAGATAGGTAGGTAGGTAGATAGATAGAGATAGGTAGGTAGGTAGATTGATAGATACAGATTGGTAGGTAGGTAGATAGATAGAAACAGATAGGTAGGTAGGTAGATTGATAGATAGAGATAGGTAGGTAGGTAGATTGATAGATACAGATAGGTAGGTAGGTAGATAGATAGAGATAGGTAGGTAGGTAGATAGATAGATAGAGATAGGTAGGTAGGCAGATAGATAGATACAGATAGGTAGGTAGGTAGATTGATAGATAGAGATAGGTAGGTAGGTAGATTGATAGATACAGATAGGTAGGTAGGTAGATAGATAGATAGATAGAGATAGGTAGGTAGGTAGATCGATAGATACAGATAGGTAGGTAGGTAGATTGATAGATAGAGATAGGTAGGTAGATAGATAGATACAGATAGGTAGGTAGGTAGATTGATAGATAGAGATAGGTAGGTAGGTAGATTGATAGATACAGATAGGTAGGTAGGTAGATAGATAGATAGAGATAGGTAGGTAGGTAGGTAGATAGATACAGATAGGTAGGTAGGTAGATTGATAGATAGAGATAGGTAGGTAGGTAGATTGATAGATACAGATAGGTAAGTAGGTAGATAGATAGATAGATAGATAGATAGATAGATAGATAGATACAGATAGGTAGGTAGGTAGATAGATAGATACAGATAGGTAGGTAGGTAGATAGATAGATAGAGATAGGTAGGTAGGTAGATAGATAGATAGAGATAGGTAGGTAGGTAGATAGATAGATACAGATAGGTAGGTAGGTAGATTGATAGATAGAGATAGGTAGGTAGGTAGGTAGATAGATACAGATAGGTAGGTAGGTAGATTGATAGATAGAGATACGTAGGTAGGTAGATAGATAGATACAGATAGGTAGGTAGGTAGATTGATAGATAGAGATAGGTAGGTAGGTAGGTAGATAGATAGAGATAGTTAGGAAGGTAGGTAGATAGATACAGATAGGTAGGTAGATAGATAGATAGATACAGATAGGTAGGTAGGTAGATTGATAGATAGAGATAGGTAGGTAGGTATATTGATAGATACAGATAGGTAGGTAGGTAGATAGATAGATAGAGATAGGTAGGTTGGTAGATAGATACAGATAGGTAGGTAGGTAGATAGAAAGAGATAGGTAGGTAGTTGGGTAGATAGATAGAGATAGGTAGGTAGGTAGATAGATAGATAGAGATAGGTAGGTAGGTAGGTAGATGGATAGATAGAGATAGGTAGATAGGTAGATAGATAGATACAGATAGGTAGGTAGGTAGATAGATAGATAGAGATAGGTAGGTTGGTAGATAGATAGATACAGATAGGTAGATAGGTAGATAGATAGATACGGATAGGTAGGTAGGTAGATAGATAGATAGAGATAGGTAGGTTGGTAGATATATAGATACAGATATGTAGGTAGGTAGATAGATAGATAGAGATAGGTAGGTAGGTAGATTGATAGATATAGATAGGTAGGTAGGTGGATAGATAGATACAGATAGGTAGGTAGGTAGATTGATAGATAGAGATAGGTAGGTAGGTAGGTAGATAGATAGAGATAGGTAGGTAGGTAGATTGATAGATACAGATAGGTAGATAGGTAGATAGATAGATAGAGATAGGTAGGTAGGTAGATTGATAGATACAGATAGGTAGGTAGGTAGATTGATAGATAGAGATAGGTAGGTAGGTAGATAGATAGATAGAGATAGGTAGGTAGGTAGGTAGATAGAGACAGATAGCTAGGTAGGTAGATAGATAGATACAGATAGGTAGGTAGGTAGGTAGATTGATAGATAGAGATAGGTAGGTAGGTAGATTGATAGATAGAGATAGGTAGGTAGGTAGATAGATAGATACAGATAGGTAGGTAGGTAGATAGATAAATACAGATAGGTAGGTAGGTAGATTGATAGATAGAGATAGGTAGGTAGGTAGGTAGATAGATAGATACAGATAGGTAGGTAGGTAGATTGATAGATAGAGATAGGTAGGTAGGTAGATTGATAGATACAGATAGGTAGGTAGGTAGATAGATAGATAGAGATAGGTAGGTAGGTAGGTAGATAGATACAGATAGGTAGGTAGGTAGATTGATAGATAGAGATACGTAGGTAGGTAGATAGATAGATACAGATAGGTAGGTAGGTAGATTGATAGATAGAGATAGGTAGGTAGGTAGGTAGATAGATAGAGATAGTTAGGAAGGTAGGTAGATAGATACAGATAGGTAGGTAGATAGATAGATAGAGATAGGTAGGTAGGTAGGTAGATAGATAGATAGAGATAGGTAGATAGGTAGATAGATAGATACAGATAGGTAGGTAGGTAGATAGATAGATAGAGATAGGTAGGTTGGTAGATAGATAGATACAGATAGGTAGGTAGGTAGATAGAAAGAGATAGGTAGGTCGTTGGGTAGATAGATAGAGATAGGTAGGTAGGTAGATAGATAGATAGAGATATGTAGGTAGGTAGGTAGATAGATAGATAGAGATAGGTAGATAGGTAGATAGATAGATACAGATAGGTATGTAGGTAGATTGATAGATAGAGATAGGTAGGTAGGTAGATAGATAGAGATAGGTAGGTAGTTAGATTGATAGATACAGATAGGTAGGTAGGTAGATAGATAGATAGAGATAGGTAGGTAGGTAGATTGATAGATACAGATAGGTAGGTAGGTAGATTGATAGATAGAGATAGGTAGGTAGGTAGATAGATAGATACAGATAGGTAGGTAGGTAGATAGATAAATACAGATAGGTAGGTAGGTAGATTGATAGATAGAGATAGGTAGGTAGGTAGGTAGATAGAGACAGATAGCTAGGTAGGTAGATAGATAGATACAGATAGGTAGGTAGGTAGGTAGATTGATAGATAGAGATAGGTAGGTAGGTAGGTAGATAGAGACAGATAGCTAGGTAGGTAGATAGATAGATACAGATAGGTAGGTAGGTAGGTAGATTGATAGATAGAGATAGGTAGGTAGGTAGATTGATAGATAGAGATAGGTAGGTAGGTAGATAGATAGATACAGATAGGTAGGTAGGTAGATAGATAAATACAGATAGGTAGGTAGGTAGATTGATAGATAGAGATAGGTAGGTAGGTAGGTAGATAGATAGATACAGATAGGTAGGTAGGTAGATTGATAGATAGAGATAGGTAGGTAGGTAGATTGATAGATACAGATAGGTAGGTAGGTAGATAGATAGATAGAGATAGGTAGGTAGGTAGGTAGATAGATACAGATAGGTAGGTAGGTAGATTGATAGATAGAGATACGTAGGTAGGTAGATAGATAGATACAGATAGGTAGGTAGGTAGATTGATAGATAGAGATAGGTAGGTAGGTAGGTAGATAGATAGAGATAGTTAGGAAGGTAGGTAGATAGATACAGATAGGTAGGTAGATAGATAGATAGATACAGATAGGGAGGTAGGTAGATTGATAGATAGAGATAGGTAGGTAGGTAGATTGATAGATACAGATAGGTAGGTAGGTAGATAGATAGATAGAGATAGGTAGGTTGGTAGATAGATAGATACAGATAGGTAGGTAGGTAGATAGAAAGAGATAGGTAGGTAGTTGGGTAGATAGATAGAGATAGGTAGGTAGGTAGATAGATAGATAGAGATAGGTAGGTAGGTAGGTAGATAGATAGATAGAGATAGGTAGATAGGTAGATAGATAGATACAGATAGGTAGGTAGGTAGATAGATAGATAGAGATAGGTAGGTTGGTAGATAGATAGATACAGATAGGTAGGTAGGTAGATAGAAAGAGATAGGTAGGTCGTTGGGTAGATAGATAGAGATAGGTAGGTAGGTAGATAGATAGATAGAGATATGTAGGTAGGTAGGTAGATAGATAGATAGAGATAGGTAGATAGGTAGATAGATAGATACAGATAGGTATGTAGGTAGATTGATAGATAGAGATAGGTAGGTAGGTAGATAGATAGAGATAGGTAGGTAGTTAGATTGATAGATACAGATAGGTAGGTAGGTAGATAGATAGATACAGATAGGTAGGTAGGTAGATTGATAGATAGAGATAGGTAGGTAGGTAGATTGATAGATACAGATAGGTAGGTAGGTAGATAGATAGATAGAGATAGGTAGGTTGGTAGATAGATAGATACAGATAGGTAGGTAGGTAGATAGAAAGAGATAGGTAGGTAGTTGGGTAGATAGATAGAGATAGGTAGGTAGGTAGATAGATAGATAGAGATAGGTAGGTAGGTAGATTGATAGATAGAGATAGGTAGATAGGTAGATAGATAGATACAGAGAGGTAGGTAGGTAGATATATAGGTACAGATATGTAGGTAGGTAGATAGATAGATACAGATAGGTAGGTAGGTAGATAGATAGATACAGATAGGTAGGTAGGTAGATTGATAGATAGAGATAGGTAGGTAGGTAGATAGATAGAGATAGGTAGGTAGGTAGATTGATAGATACAGATTGGTAGGTAGGTAGATAGATAGAAACAGATAGGTAGGTAGGTAGATTGATAGATAGAGATAGGTAGGTAGGTAGATTGATAGATACAGATAGGTAGGTAGGTAGATAGATAGAGATAGGTAGGTAGGTAGATAGATAGAGATAGGTAGGTAGGTAGATAGATAGATACAGATAGGTAGGTAGGTAGATTGATAGATAGAGATAGGTAGGTAGGTAGATTGATAGATACAGATAGGTAGGTAGGTAGATAGATAGATAGAGATAGGTAGGTAGGTAGATCGATAGATACAGATAGGTAGGTAGGTAGATTGATAGATAGAGATAGGTAGGTAGATAGATAGATACAGATAGGTAGGTAGGTAGATTGATAGATAGAGATAGGTAGGTAGGTAGATTGATAGATACAGATAGGTAGGTAGGTAGATAGATAGATAGAGATAGGTAGGTAGGTAGGTAGATAGATACAGATAGGTAGGTAGGTAGATTGATAGATAGAGATAGGTAGGTAGGTAGATTGATAGATACAGATAGGTAAGTAGGTAGATAGATAGATAGATAGATAGATAGATAGATAGATACAGATAGGTAGGTAGGTAGATAGATAGATACAGATAGGTAGGTAGGTAGATAGATAGATAGAGATAGGTAGGTAGGTAGATAGATAGATAGAAATAGGTAGGTAGGTAGATAGACAGATAGAGATAGGTAGGTAGATAGATAGATAGATAGAGATAGGTAGGTATGTAGATAGATAGATAGAGATAGGTAGGTAGGTAGATAGATAGATACAGATAGGTAGGTAGGTAGATTGATAGATAGAGATAGGTAGGTAGGTAGGTAGGTAGACAGAGATAGGAAGGTAGGTAGGTAGATAGATACAGATAGGAAGGTAGATAGATAAATACAGATAGGTGGGTAGGTAGATAGATAGATAGAGATAGGTAGGTAGGTAGATAGATACAGATAGGTAGGTAGGTAGATAGATAGATACAGATAGGTAGGTAGGTAGATAGATAGATATAGGTAGGTAGGTAGATTGATAGATAGAGATAGGTAGATAGGTAGATAGATAGATACAGATAGGTAGGTAGGTAGATAGAAAGAGATAGGTAGGTAGTTGGGTAGATAGATAGAGATAGGTAGGTAGGTAGATAGATAGATAGAGATAGGTAGGTAGGTAGATTGATAGATAGAGATAGGTAGATAGGTAGATAGATAGATACAGATAGGTAGGTAGGTAGATATATAAATACAGATATGTAGGTAGGTAGATAGATAGATACAGATAGGTAGGTAGGTAGATAGATAAATACAGATAGGTAGGTAGGTAGATTGATAGATACAGATAGGTAGGTAGGTAGATAGATAGATAGAGATAGGTAGGTAGGTAGATCGATAGATACAGATAGGTAGGTAGGTAGATTGATAGATAGAGATAGGTAGGTAGATAGATAGATACAGATAGGTAGGTAGGTAGATTGATAGATAGAGATAGGTAGGTAGGTAGATTGATAGATACAGATAGGTAGGTAGGTAGATAGATAGATAGAGATAGGTAGGTAGGTAGATAGATACAGATAGGTAGGTAGGTAGATTGATAGATAGAGATAGGTAGGTAGGTAGATTGATAGATACAGATAGGTAAGTAGGTAGATAGATAGATAGATAGATAGATAGATAGATAGATAGATAGATAGATAGATAGATAGATAGATAGATAGATAGATAGATACAGATAGGTAGGTAGGTAGATAGATAGATACAGATAGGTAGGTAGGTAGTTAGATAGATAGAGATAGGTAGGTAGGTAGATAGATAGATAGAAATAGGTAGGTAGGTAGATAGATAGATAGAGATAGGTAGGTAGATAGATAGATAGATAGAGATAGGTAGGTATGTAGATAGATAGATAGAGATAGGTAGGTAGGTAGATAGATAGATACAGATAGGTAGGTAGGTAGATTGATAGATAGAGATAGGTAGGTAGGTAGGTAGGTAGACCGAGATAGGAAGGTAGGTAGGTAGATAGATACAGATAGGAAGGTAGATAGATAAATACAGATAGGTGGGTAGGTAGATAGATAGATAGAGATAGGTAGGTAGGTAGATAGATACAGATAGGTAGGTAGGTAGATAGATAGATACAGATAGGTAGGTAGGTAGATAGATAGATAGAGATAGGTAGGTGGGTAGATAGATAGATAGAGATAGGTAGGTAGGTAGATAGATAGATATAGGTAGGTAGGTAGATTGATAGATAGAGATAGGTAGATAGGTAGATAGATAGATACAGATAGGTAGGTAGGTAGATAGAAAGAGATAGGTAGGTAGTTGGGTAGATAGATAGAGATAGGTAGGTAGGTAGATAGATAGAGATAGGTAGGTAGGTAGATTGATAGATAGAGATAGGTAGATAGGTAGATAGATAGATACAGATAGGTAGGTAGGTAGATATATAAATACAGATATGTAGGTAGGTAGATAGATAGATACAGATAGGTAGGTAGGTAGATAGATAGATACAGATAGGTAGGTAGGTAGATTGATAGATAGAGATAGGTAGGTAGGTAGATAGATAGAGATAGGTAGGTAGGTAGATTGATAGATACAGATAGGTAGGTAGGTAGATAGATAGATACAGATAGGTAGGTAGGTAGATTGATAGATAGAGATAGGTAGGTAGGTAGATTGATAGATACAGATAGGTAGGTAGGTAGATAGATAGATAGAGATAGGTAGGTAGGTAGATAGATAGATAGAGATAGGTAGGTAGGTAGATAGATAGATAGAGATAGGTAGGTAGGTAGGTAGATAGATACAGATAGGTAGGTAGGTAGATTGATAGATACAGATAGGTAGGTAGGTAGATTGATAGATAGAGATAGGTAGGTAGGTAGATAGATAGATACAGATAGGTAGGTAGGTAGATTGATAGATAGAGATAGGTAGATAGGTAGATAGATAGATACAGATAGGTAGATAGGTAGATATATAGATACCGATATGTAGGTAGGTAGATAGATAGATAGAGAGAGGTAGGTAGGTAGATAGATAGATAGATACAGATAGGTAGGTAGGTAGATTGATAGATAGAGATAGGTAGGTAGGTAGATAGATAGATACAGATAGGTAGGTAGGTAGATTGATAGATAGAGATAGGTAGGTAGGTAGATTGATAGATACAGATAGGTAATAGGTAGATAGATAGATAGAGATAGGTAGGTAGGTAGATAGATAGATAGAGATAGGTAGGTAGGTAGGTAGATCGAGACAGATAGCTAGGTAGGTAGATAGATACAGATAGGTAGGTAGGTAGATTGATAGATAGAGATAGGTAGGTAGGTAGATTGATAGAGATAGGTAGGTAGGTAGATAGATAGATACAGATAGGTAGGTAGGTAGATAGATAGATACAGATACGTAGGTAGGTAGATAGATAGATAGAGATAGGTAGGTAGGTAGATAGATACATACAGATAGGTAGGTAGATTGATAGATAGAGATAGGTAGGTAGGTAGGTAGATAGATAGAGATAGGTAGGTAGGTAGGTAGATAGATACAGATAGGTAGGTAGATAGATAAATTCAGATAGGTGGGTAGGTAGATAGATAGATAGATAGAGATAGGTAGGTAGGTAGGTAGGTAGATACAGATAGGTAGGTAGGTAGATAGATAGATACAGATAGGTAGGTAGATATATAGATACAGATATGTAGGTAGGTAGATAGATAGATACAGATAGGTAGGTAGGTAGATAGATAGATACAGATAGGTAGGTAGGTAGATTGATAGATAGAGATAGGTAGGTAGGTAGATAGATAGAGATAGGTAGGTAGGTAGATTGATAGATACAGATAGGTAGGTAGGTAGATAGATAGATAGAGATAGGTAGGTAGGTAGATAGATAGATACAGATAGGTAGGTAGGTAGAATGATAGATAGAGATAGGTAGGTAGGTAGATAGATAGATACAGATAGGTAGGTAGGTAGATTGATAGATACAGATAGGTAGGTAGGTAGATAGATAGAGATAGGTAGGTAGGTAGATTGATAGATACAGATAGGTAGGTAGGTAGATAGATAGATACAGATAGGTAGGTAGGTAGATTGATAGATACAGATAGGTAGGTAGGTAGATAGATAGATAGAGATAGGTAGGTAGGTAGATAGATAGATAGAGATAGGTAGGTAGGTAGATAGATAGATACAGATAGGTAGGTAGGTAGATTGATAGATAGAGATAGGTAGGTAGGTAGATTGATAGATACAGATAGGTAGGTAGGTAGAATGATAGATAGAGATAGGTAGGTAGGTAGATAGATAGATACAGATAGGTAGGTAGGTAGATTGATAGATACAGATAGGTAGGTAGGTAGATAGATAGAGATAGGTAGGTAGGTAGATTGATAGATACAGATAGGTAGGTAGGTAGATAGATAGATACAGATAGGTAGGTAGGTAGATTGATAGATACAGATAGGTAGGTAGGTAGATAGATAGATAGAGATAGGTAGGTAGGTAGATAGATAGATAGAGATAGGTAGGTAGGTAGATAGATAGATACAGATAGGTAGGTAGGTAGATTGATAGATAGAGATAGGTAGGTAGGTAGATTGATAGATACAGATAGGTAGGTAGATAGATAGATACAGATAGGTAGGTAGGTAGATATATAAATACAGATATGTAGGTAGGTAGATAGATAGATACAGATAGGTAGGTAGGTAGATAGATAGATACAGATAGGTAGGTAGGTAGATTGATAGATAGAGATAGGTAGGTAGGTAGATAGATAGAGATAGGTAGGTAGGTAGATTGATAGATACAGATAGGTAGGTAGGTAGATAGATAGATACAGATAGGTAGGTAGTTGGGTAGATAGATAGAGATAGGTAGGTAGGTAGATAGATAGATAGAGATATGTAGGTAGGTAGGTAGATAGATAGATAGAGATAGGTAGATAGGTAGATAGATAGATACAGATAGGTAGGTAGGTAGATTGATAGATAGAGATAGGTAGGTAGGTAGATAGATAGAGATAGGTAGGTAGGTAGATTGATAGATACAGATAGGTAGGTAGGTAGATAGATAGATACAGATAGGTAGGTAGGTAGATTGATAGATAGAGATAGGTAGGTAGGTAGATTGATAGATACAGATAGGTAGGTAGGTAAATAGATAGATAGAGATAGGTAGGTTGGTAGATAGATAGATAGAGATAGGTAGGTAGGTAGATAGAAAGAGATAGGTAGGTAGTTGGGTAGATAGATAGAGATAGGTAGGTAGGTAGATAGATAGATAGAGATAGGTAGGTAGGTAGATTGATAGATACAGATAGGTAGGTAGGTAAATAGATAGATAGAGATAGGTAGGTTGGTAGATAGATAGATACAGATAGGTAGGTAGGTAGATAGATAGAGATAGGTAGGTAGGTAGATTGATAGATACAGATTGGTAGGTAGGTAGATAGATAGAAACAGATAGGTAGGTAGGTAGATTGATAGATAGAGATAGGTAGGTAGGTAGATAGATAGAGATAGGTAGGTAGGTAGATTGATAGATACAGATTGGTAGGTAGGTAGATAGATAGAAACAGATAGGTAGGTAGGTAGATTGATAGATAGAGATAGGTAGGTAGGTAGATTGATAGATACAGATAGGTAGGTAGGTAGATAGATAGAGATAGGTAGGTAGGTAGATAGATAGATAGAGATAGGTAGGTAGGTAGATAGATAGATACAGATAGGTAGGTAGGTAGATTGATAGATAGAGATAGGTAGGTAGGTAGATTGATAGATACAGATAGGTAGGTAGGTAGATAGATAGATAGAGATAGGTAGGTAGGTAGATTGATAGATACAGATAGGTAGGTAGATTGATAGATAGAGATAGGTAGGTAGATAGATAGATACAGATAGGTAGGTAGGTAGATTGATAGATAGAGATAGGTAGGTAGGTAGATTGATAGATACAGATAGGTAGGTAGGTAGATAGATAGATAGAGATAGGTAGGTAGGTAGGTAGATAGATACAGATAGGTAGGTAGGTAGATTGATAGATAGAGATAGGTAGGTAGGTAGATTGATAGATACAGATAGGTAAGTAGGTAGATAGATAGATAGATAGATAGATACAGATAGGTAGGTAGGTAGATAGATAGATACAGATAGGTAGGTAGGTAGATAGATAGATAGAGATAGGTAGGTAGGTAGATAGATAGATAGAGATAGGTAGGTATGTAGATAGATAGATAGAGATAGGTAGGTAGGTAGGTAGATAGATAGATACAGATAGGTAGGTAGGTAGATTGATAGATAGAGATAGGTAGGTAGGTAGGTAGGTAGACAGAGATAGGAAGGTAGGTAGGTAGATAGATACAGATAGGAAGGTAGATAGATAAATACAGATAGGTGGGTAGGTAGATAGATAGATAGAGATAGGTAGGTAGGTAGATACAGATAGGTAGGTAGGTAGATAGATAGATACAGATAGGTAGGTAAGTAGATAGATAGATAGAGATAGGTAGGTAGGTAGATAGATAGATAGAGATAGGTAGGTAGGTAGATAGATAGATATAGGTAGGTAGGTAGATTGATAGATAGAGATAGGTAGATAGGTAGATAGATAGATACAGATAGGTAGGTTGGTAGATAGATAGATACAGATAGGTAGGTAGGTAGATAGAAAGAGATAGGTAGGTAGTTGGGTAGATAGATAGAGATAGGTAGGTAGGTAGATAGATAGATAGAGATAGGTAGGTAGGTAGATTGATAGATACAGATAGGTAGGTAGGTAAATAGATAGATAGAGATAGGTAGGTTGGTAGATAGATAGATACAGATAGGTAGGTAGGTAGATAGAAAGAGATAGGTAGGTAGTTGGGTAGATAGATAGAGATAGGTAGATAGGTAGATAGATAGATACAGAGAGGTAGGTAGGTAGATATATAGGTACAGATATGTAGGTAGGTAGATAGATAGATACAGATAGGTAGGTAGGTAGATAGATAGATACAGATAGGTAGGTAGGTAGATTGATAGATAGAGATAGGTAGGTAGGTAGATAGATAGAGATAGGTAGGTAGGTAGATTGATAGATACAGATTGGTAGGTAGGTAGATAGATAGAAACAGATAGGTAGGTAGGTAGATTGATAGATAGAGATAGGTAGGTAGGTAGATTGATAGATACAGATAGGTAGGTAGGTAGATAGATAGAGATAGGTAGGTAGGTAGATAGATAGATAGAGATAGGTAGGTAGGTAGATAGATAGATACAGATAGGTAGGTAGGTAGATTGATAGATAGAGATAGGTAGGTAGGTAGATTGATAGATACAGATAGGTAGGTAGGTAGATAGATAGATAGAGATAGGTAGGTAGGTAGATTGATAGATACAGATAGGTAGGTAGATTGATAGATAGAGATAGGTAGGTAGATAGATAGATACAGATAGGTAGGTAGGTAGATTGATAGATAGAGATAGGTAGGTAGGTAGATTGATAGATACAGATAGGTAGGTAGGTAGATAGATAGATAGAGATAGGTAGGTAGGTAGGTAGATAGATACAGATAGGTAGGTAGGTAGATTGATAGATAGAGATAGGTAGGTAGGTAGATTGATAGATACAGATAGGTAAGTAGGTAGATAGATAGATAGATAGATAGATACAGATAGGTAGGTAGGTAGATAGATAGATACAGATAGGTAGGTAGGTAGATAGATAGATAGAGATAGGTAGGTAGGTAGATAGATAGATAGAGATAGGTAGGTATGTAGATAGATAGATAGAGATAGGTAGGTAGGTAGATAGATAGATACAGATAGGTAGGTAGGTAGATTGATAGATAGAGATAGGTAGGTAGGTAGGTAGGTAGACAGAGATAGGAAGGTAGGTAGGTAGATAGATACAGATAGGAAGGTAGATAGATAAATACAGATAGGTGGGTAGGTAGATAGATAGATAGAGATAGGTAGGTAGGTAGATACAGATAGGTAGGTAGGTAGATAGATAGATACAGATAGGTAGGTAAGTAGATAGATAGATAGAGATAGGTAGGTAGGTAGATAGATAGATAGAGATAGGTAGGTAGGTAGATAGATAGATATAGGTAGGTAGGTAGATTGATAGATAGAGATAGGTAGATAGGTAGATAGATAGATACAGATAGGTAGGTAGGTAGATAGAAAGAGATAGGTAGGTAGTTGGGTAGATAGATAGAGATAGGTAGGTAGGTAGATAGATAGATAGAGATAGGTAGGTAGGTAGATTGATAGATAGAGATAGGTAGATAGGTAGATAGATAGATACAGATAGGTAGGTAGGTAGATATATAAATACAGATATGTAGGTAGGTAGATAGATAGATACAGATAGGTAGGTAGGTAGATAGATAGATACAGATAGGTACGTAGATTGATAGATAGAGATAGGTAGGTAGGTAGATAGATAGAGATAGGTAGGTAGGTAGATTGATAGATACAGATAGGTAGGTAGGTAGATTGATAGATAGAGATAGGTAGGTAGGTAGATTGATAGATACAGATAGGTAGGTAGGTAGATAGATAGATAGAGATAGGTAGGTAGGTAGATAGATAGATAGAGATAGGTAGGTAGGTAGATAGATAGATAGAGATAGGTAGGTAGGTAGGTAGATAGATACAGATAGGTAGGTAGGTAGATTGATAGATACAGATAGGTAGGTAGGTATATTGATAGATAGAGATAGGTAGGTAGGTAGATAGATAGATACAGATAGGTAGATAGGTAGATATATAGATACCGATATGTAGGTAGGTAGATAGATAGATAGAGAGAGGTAGGTAGGTAGATAGATAGATACAGATAGGTAGGTAGGTAGATTGATAGATAGAGATAGGTAGGTAGGTAGATAGATAGATACAGATAGGTAGGTAGGTAGATTGATAGATAGAGATAGGTAGGTAGGTAGATTGATAGATACAGATAGGTAGGTAGGTAGATAGATAGATAGAGATAGGTAGGTAGGTAGGTAGATAGATAGAGATAGGTAGGTAGGTAGGTAGATCGAGACAGATAGCTAGGTAGGTAGATAGATAGATACAGATAGGTAGGTAGGTAGATTGATAGATAGAGATAGGTAGGTAGATAGATAGATACAGATAGGTAGGTAGGTAGATAGATAGATACAGATAGGTAGGTAGGTAGATAGATAGATAGAGATAGGTAGGTAGGTAGATAGATACATACAGATAGGTAGGTAGATTGATAGATAGAGATAGGTAGGTAGGTAGGTAGATAGATAGAGATAGGTAGGTAGGTAGGTAGATAGATACAGATAGGTAGGTAGATAGATAAATTCAGATAGGTGGGTAGGTAGGTAGATAGATAGAGATAGGTAGGTAGGTAGGTAGGTAGATACAGATAGGTAGGTAGGTAGATAGATAGATACAGATAGGTAGGTAGGTAGATATATAGATACAGATATGTAGGTAGGTAGATAGATAGATACAGATAGGTAGGTAGGTAGATAGATAGATACAGATAGGTAGGTAGGTAGATTGATAGATAGAGATAGGTAGGTAGGTAGATAGATAGAGATAGGTAGGTAGGTAGATTGATAGATACAGATAGGTAGGTAGGTAGATAGATAGATAGAGATAGGTAGGTAGGTAGATAGATAGATACAGAT
The DNA here is from genome assembly GCA_024509115.1 of Crotalus helleri. Taxonomy (NCBI): domain Eukaryota; kingdom Metazoa; phylum Chordata; class Lepidosauria; order Squamata; family Viperidae; genus Crotalus; species Crotalus helleri. Next base: position 9,154,934 of record JAKSXO010000016.1, read on the forward strand.
AGGTAGGTAGGTAGAATGATAGATAGAGATAGGTAGGTAGGTAGATAGATAGATACAGATAGGTAGGTAGGTAGATAGAAAGAGAGAGGTAGGTAGTTGGGTAGATAGATAGAGATAGGTAGGTAGGTAGATAGATAGATACAGATAGGTAGGTAGGTAGATAGATACAGATAGGTAGGTAGGTAGATTGATAGATAGAGATAGGTAGGTAGGTAGATAGATAGAGATAGGTAGGTAGGTAGATTGATAGATACAGATAGGTAGGTAGGTAGATTGATAGATACAGATAGGTAGGTAGGTAGATTGATAGATACAGATAGGTAGGTAGGTAGATAGATAGAGATAGGTAGGTAGGTAGATTGATAGATACAGATAGGTAGGTAGGTAGATAGATAGATACAGATAGGTAGGTAGGTAGATTGATAGATAGAGATAGGTAGGTAGGTAGATTGATAGATACAGATAGGTAGGTAGGTAGATAGATAGATAGAGATAGGTAGGTAGGTAGATAGATAGATAGAGATAGGTAGGTAGGTAGATAGATAGATACAGATAGGTAGGTAGGTAGATTGATAGATAGAGATAGGTAGGTAGGTAGATTGATAGATACAGATAGGTAGGTAGGTAGATAGATAGATAGAGATAGGTAGGTAGGTAGATTGATAGATACAGATAGGTAGGTAGGTAGATTGATAGATAGAGATAGGTAGGTAGGTAGATAGATAGAGATAGGTAGGTAGGTAGATTGATAGATACAGATAGGTAGGTAGGTAGATTGATAGATAGAGATAGCTAGGTAGGTAGATTGATAGATACAGATAGGTAGGTAGGTAGATTGATAGATAGAGATAGGTAGATAGGTAGATAGATAGATACAGATAGGTAGATAGGTAGATATATAGATACCGATATGTAGGTAGGTAGATAGATAGATACAGATAGGTAGGTAGGTAGATAGATAGATACAGATAGGTAGGTAGGTAGATTGATAGATAGAGATAGGTAGGTAGGTAGATAGATAGATACAGATAGGTAGGTAGGTAGATTGAAAGATAGAGATAGGTAGGTAGGTAGATTGATAGATACAGATAGGTAGGTAGGTAGATAGATAGATAGAGATAGGTAGGTAGGTAGATAGATAGATAGAGATAGGTAGGTAGGTAGGTAGATCGAGACAGATAGCTAGGTAGGTAGATAGATAGATACAGATAGGTAGGTAGGTAGATTGATAGATAGAGATAGGTAGGTAGGTAGATTGATAGATAGAGATAGGTAGGTAGGTAGATAGATAGATACAGATAGGTAGGTAGGTAGATAGATAGATACAGATAGGTAGGTAGGTAGATAGATAGATAGAGATAGGTAGGTAGGTAGATAGATAGATACAGATAGGTAGGTAGATTGATAGATAGAGATAGGTAGGTAGGTAGGTAGATAGATAGAGATAGGTAGGTAGGTAGGTAGATAGATACAGATAGGTAGGTAGATAGATAGATAGATACAGATAGGTAGGTAGGTAGATAGATAGATAGAGATAGGTAGGTAGGTAGATAGATAGATACAGATAGGTAGGTAGATTGATAGATAGAGATAGTTAGGTAGGTAGGTAGATAGATAGAGATAGGTAGGTAGGTAGATAGATAGATACAGATAGGTAGGAAGGTAGATAGATAGATAGAGATAGGTAGGTAGGTAGGTAGGTAGATACAGATAGGTAGGTAGGTAGATAGAAAGAGAGAGGTAGGTAGTTGGGTAGATAGATAGAGATAGGTAGGTAGGTAGATAGATAGATACAGATAGGTAGGTAGGTAGATAGATACAGATAGGTAGGTAGGTAGATTGATAGATAGAGATAGGTAGGTAGGTAGATAGATAGAGATAGGTAGGTAGGTAGATTGATAGATACAGATAGGTAGGTAGGTAGATATATAGATACAGATATGTAGGTAGGTAGATAGATAGATACAGATAGGTAGGTAGGTAGATAGATAGATACAGATAGGTAGGTAGGTAGATTGATAGATAGAGATAGGTAGGTAGGTAGATAGATAGAGATAGGTAGGTAGGTAGATTGATAGATACAGATAGGTAGGTAGGTAGATAGATAGATAGAGATAGGTAGGTAGGTAGATAGATAGATACAGATAGGTAGGTAGGTAGAATGATAGATAGAGATAAGTAGGTAGGTAGATAGATAGATACAGATAGGTAGGTAGGTAGATAGAAAGAGAGAGGTAGGTAGTTGGGTAGATAGATAGAGATAGGTAGGTAGGTAGATAGATAGATACAGATAGGTAGGTAGGTAGATAGATACAGATAGGTAGGTAGGTAGATTGATAGATAGAGATAGGTAGGTAGGTAGATAGATAGAGATAGGTAGGTAGGTAGATTGATAGATACAGATAGGTAGGTAGGTAGATTGATAGATACAGATAGGTAGGTAGGTAGATTGATAGATACAGATAGGTAGGTAGGTAGATAGATAGAGATAGGTAGGTAGGTAGATTGATAGATACAGATAGGTAGGTAGATAGATAGAGATAGGTAGGTAGGTAGATTGATAGATACAGATAGGTAGGTAGGTAGATAGATAGATAGAGATAGGTAGGTAGGTAGATAGATAGATAGAGATAGGTAGGTAGGTAGATAGATAGATACAGATAGGTAGGTAGGTAGATTGATAGATAGAGATAGGTAGGTAGGTAGATTGATAGATACAGATAGGTAGGTAGGTAGATAGATAGATAGAGATAGGTAGGTAGGTAGATTGATAGATACAGATAGGTAGGTAGGTAGATTGATAGATAGAGATAGGTAGGTAGGTAGATAGATAGAGATAGGTAGGTAGGTAGATTGATAGATACAGATAGGTAGGTAGGTAGATTGATAGATAGAGATAGCTAGGTAGGTAGATAGATAGATACAGATAGGTAGGTAGGTAGATTGATAGATAGAGATAGGTAGATAGGTAGATAGATAGATACAGATAGGTAGATAGGTAGATATATAGATACCGATATGTAGGTAGGTAGATAGATAGATACAGATAGGTAGGTAGGTAGATAGATAGATACAGATAGGTAGGTAGGTAGATTGATAGATAGAGATAGGTAGGTAGGTAGATAGATAGATACAGATAGGTAGGTAGGTAGATTGAAAGATAGAGATAGGTAGGTAGGTAGATTGATAGATACAGATAGGTAGGTAGGTAGATAGATAGATAGAGATAGGTAGGTAGGTAGATAGATAGATAGAGATAGGTAGGTAGGTAGGTAGATCGAGACAGATAGCTAGGTAGGTAGATAGATAGATACAGATAGGTAGGTAGGTAGATTGATAGATAGAGATAGGTAGGTAGGTAGATTGATAGATAGAGATAGGTAGGTAGGTAGATAGATAGATACAGATAGGTAGGTAGGTAGATAGATAGATACAGATAGGTAGGTAGGTAGATAGATAGATAGAGATAGGTAGGTAGGTAGATAGATAGATACAGATAGGTAGGTAGATTGATAGATAGAGATAGGTAGGTAGGTAGGTAGGTAGATAGATAGAGATAGGTAGGTAGGTAGGTAGATAGATACAGATAGGTAGGTAGATAGATAGATAGATACAGAAATGTAGGTAGGTAGATAGATAGATAGAGATAGGTAGGTAGGTAGATAGATAGATACAGATAGGTAGGTAGATTGATAGATAGAGATAGGTAGGTAGGTAGGTAGATAGATAGAGATAGGTAGGTAGGTAGATAGATAGATACAGATAGGTAGGTAGGTAGATAGATAGATAGAGATAGGTAGGTAGGTAGGTAGGTAGATACAGATAGGTAGGTAGGTAGATAGAAAGAGAGAGGTAGGTAGTTGGGTAGATAGATAGAGATAGGTAGGTAGGTAGATTGATAGATAGAGATAGGTAGGTAGGTAGATAGATAGAGATAGGTAGGTAGGTAGATTGATAGATACAGATAGGTAGGTAGGTAGATTGATAGATAGAGATAGGTAGGTAGGTAGATAGATAGATACAGATAGGTAGGTAGGTAGATTGATAGATAGAGATAGGTAGATAGGTAGATAGATAGATACAGATAGGTAGGTAGGTAGATATATAGATACAGATATGTAGGTAGGTAGATAGATAGATACAGATAGGTAGGTAGGTAGATAGATAGATACAGATAGGTAGGTAGGTAGATTGATAGATAGAGATAGGTAGGTAGATTGATAGATAAAGATAGGTAGGTAGGTAGATAGATAGATAGAGATAGGTAAGGTAGATAGATAGATAGAGATAGGTAGGTAGGTAGGTAGATAGAGACAGATAGCTAGGTAGGTAGATAGATAGATACAGATAGGTAGGTAGGTAGATTGATAGATACAGATAGGTAGGTAGGTAGATAGATAGATAGAGATAGGTAGATAGGTAGATAGATAGATAGAGATAGGTAGGTAGGTAGATAGATAGATAGAGATAGGTAGGTAGGTAGATAGATAGATACAGATAGGTAGGTAGGTAGATTGATAGATAGAGATAGGTAGGTAGGTAGATTGATAGATACAGATAGGTAGGTAGGTAGATAGATAGATAGAGATAGGTAGGTAGGTAGAATGATAGATACAGATAGGTAGGTAGGTAGATTGATAGATAGAGATAGGTAGGTAGGTAGATAGATAGATAGAGATAAGTAGGTAGGTAGGTAGATAGAGACAGATAGCTAGGTAGGTAGATAAATAGATACAGATAGGTAGGTAGGTAGATTGATAGATAGAGATAGGTAGGTAGGTAGATTGATAGATAGAGATAGGTAGGTAGGTAGATAGATAGATACAGATAGGTAGGTAGGTAGATAGATAGATACAGATAGGTAGGTAGGTAGATAGATAGATAGAGATAGGTAGGTAGGTAGATAGATAGATACAGATAGGTAGGTAGGTAGATTTATAGATAGGGATAGGTAGGTAGGTAAATAGATAGATAGAGATAGGTAGGTAGGTAGATAGATAGATAGAGATAGGTAGGTAGGTAGATAGATAGAGATAGGTAGGTAGGTAGATAGATAGATACAGATAGGTAGGTAGGTAGATTGATAGATAGAGATAGGTAGGTAGGTAGGTAGATATATAGAGATAGGTAGGTAGGTAGATAGATAGATACAGATAGGTAGGTAGGTAGATAGATAGATACAGATAGGTAGGTAGGTAGATAGATAGATAGAGATAGGTAGGTAGGTAGATAGATAGATAGAGATAGGTAGGTAGATAGATAGATATAGGTAGGTAGATTGATAGATAGAGATAGGTAGATAGGTAGAAAGATAGATACAGATAGGTAGGTAGGTAGATAGAAAGAGATAGGTAGGTAGTTGGGTAGATAGATAGAGATAGGTAGGTAGGTAGATAGATAGATAGAGATAGGTAGGTAGGTAGATTGATAGATAGACATAGATAGATAGGTAGATAGATAGATACAGATAGGTAGGTAGGTAGATATATAGATACAGATATGTAGGTAGGTAGATAGATATAGATAGGTAGGTAGGTAGATAGATAGATACAGATAGGTAGGTAGGTAGATTGATAGATAGAGATAGGTAGGTAGGTAGATTGATAGATACAGATAGGTAGGTAGGTAGATAGATAGATAGAGATAGATAGGTAGGTAGATTGATAGATACAGATAGGTAGGTAGGTAGATTGATAGATAGAGATAGGTAGGTAGATAGATAGATACAGATAGGTAGGTAGGTAGATTGATAGATAGAGATAGGTAGGTAGGTAGATTGATAGATACAGATAGGTAGGTAGGTAGATTGATAGATAGATATAGGTAGGTAGGTAGATTGATAGATAGAGATAGGTAGGTAGGTAGATTGATAGATACAGATAGGTAGGTAGGTAGGTAGATAGATAGATAGACATAGGTAGGTAGGTAGATAGATAGATAGAGATAGGTAGGTAGGTAGATAGATAGATAGAGATAGGTAGGTAGGTAGATAGATAGATACAGATAGGTAGGTAGGTAGATTGATAGATAGATATAGGTAGGTAGGTAGATTGATAGATACAGATAGGTAGGTAGGTAGATAGATAGATAGAGATAGGTAGGTAGGTAGATTGATAGATACAGATAGGTAGGTAGGTAGATTGATAGATAGAGATAGGTAGGTAGGTAGATAGATAGATAGAGATAGGTAGGTTGGTAGGTAGATAGAGACAGATAGCTAGGTAGGTAGATAGATACATACAGATAGGTAGGTAGGTAGATTGATAGATAGAGATAGGTAGGTAGGTAGATTGATAGATAGAGATAGGTAGGTAGGTAGATAGATAGATACAGATAGGTAGGTAAGTAGATAGATAGATAGAGATAGGTAGGTAGATAGATAGATACAGATAGGTAGGTAGGTAGATTGATAGATAGAGATAGGTAGGTAGGTAGATAGATAGATAGAGATAGGTAGTTAGGTAGATAGATAGATAGAGATAGGTAGGTAGGTAGATAGATAGATAGATAGAGATAGGTAGGTAGGTTGATAGATAGATAGAGATAGGTAGGTAGGTAGATAGATAGATACAGATAGGTAGGTAGGTAGATTGATAGATAGAGATAGGTAGGTAGGTAGATAGATAGAGATAGGTAGGTAGGTAGGTAGATAGATAGAGATAGGTAGGTAGGTAGATAGATAGATATAGGTAGGTAGGTAGATTGATAGATAGAGATAGGTATATAGGTAGATAGATAGATACAGATAGGTAGGTAGGTAGATAGAAAGAGATAGGTAGGTAGTTGGGTAGATAGATAGAGATAGGTAGGTAGGTAGATAGATAGATAGAGATAGGTAGGTAGGTAGATTGATAGATAGAGATAGGTAGATAGGTAGATAGATAGATACAGATAGGTAGGTAGGTAGATATATAGATACAGATAAGTAGGTAGGTAGATAGATAGATACAGATAGGTAGGTAGGTAGATAGATAGATACAGATAGGTAGGTAGGTAGATTGATAGATAGAGATATGTAGGTAGGTAGATAGATAGAGATAGGTAGGTAGGTAGATTGATAGATAGAGATAGGTAGGTAGGTAGGTAGATAGATACAGATAGGTAGGTAGTTAGATTGATAGATAGAGATAGGTAGGTAGGTAGATAGATAGATAGAGATAGGTAGGTAGGTAGATAGATAGATAGAGATAGGTAGGTAGGTAGATTGATAGATAGAGATAGGTAGGTAGGTAGATTGATAGATACAGATAGGTAGGTAGGTAGGTAGATAGATAGATAGAGATAGGTAGGTAGGTAGATTGATAGATACAGATAGGTAGGTAGGTAGATTGATAGATACAGATAGGTAGGTAGATATATAGATACAGATAGGTAGGTAGGTAGATTGATAGATAGAGATAGGTAGGTAGGTAGATTGATAGATACAGATAGGTAGGTAGGTAGATAGATAGATAGAGATAGGTAGGTAGGTAGATTGATAGATACAGATAGGTAGGTAAATAGATAGATACAGATAGGTAGGTAGGTAGATTGATAGATACAGATAGGTAGGTAGGTAGATAGATAGATACAGATAGGTAGCTAGGTAGATTGATAGATAGAGATAGGTAGGTAGGTAGATAGATAGAGATAGGTAGGTAGGTAGATTGATAGATACAGATAGGTAGGTAGGTAGATAGATATACAGATAGGTAGGTAGATAGATTGATAGATACAGATAGGTAGGTAGGTAGATTGATAGATAGAGATAGGTAGGTAGGTAGGTAGGTAGATAGAGAGAGATAGGTAGGTAGGAAGGTAGATAGATACAGATAGGTAGGTAGGTAGATAGATAGATACAGATAGGTAGGTAGGTAGATAGATAGATAGAGATAGGTAGGTAGGTAGATAGATAGATAGAGATAGGTAGGTAGGTAGATAGATTGATATAGGTAGGTAGGTAGATTGATAGATAGAGATAGGTAGATAGGTAGATAGATAGATACAGATAGGTAGGTAGGTAGATAGAAAGAGATAGGTAGGTAGTTGGGTAGATAGATAGAGATAGGTAGGTAGGTAGATAGATAGATAGAGATAGGTAGGTAGGTAGATTGATAGATAGAGATAGGTAGATAGGTAGATAGATAGATACAGATAGGTAGGTAGGTAGATATATAGATACAGATATGTAGGTAGGTAGATAGATAGATACAGATAGGTAGGTAGGTAGATAGATAGATACAGATAGGTAGGTAGGTAGATTGATAGATAGAGATAGGTAGGTAGGTAGATTGATAGATACAGATAGGTAGGTAGGTAGATAGATAGAGATAGGTAGGTAGGTAGATAGATAGATAGAGATAGGTAGGTAGGTAGATAGATAGATAGAGATAGGTAGGTAGGTAGATAGATAGATACAGATAGGTAGGTAGGTAGATTGATAGATAGAGATAGGTAGGTAGGTAGATTGATAGATACAGATAGGTAGGTAGGTAGATAGATAGATAGAGATAGGTAGGTAGGTAGATTGATAGATACTGATAGGTAGGTAGGTAGATTGATAGATAGAGATAGGTAGGTAGATAGATAGATACAGATAGGTAGGTAGGTAGATTGATAGATAGAGATAGGTAGGTAGGTAGATTGATAGATACAGATAGGTAGGTAGGTAGATAGATAGATAGAGATAGGTAGGTAGGTAGATTGATAGATACAGATAGGTAGGTAGATAGATAGAGATAGGTAGGTAGGTAGATAGATAGATAGAGATAGATAGGTAGGTAGAGAGATAGATAGAGATAGGTAGGTAGGTAGATAGATAGATACAGATAGGTAGGTAGGTAGATTGATAGATAGAGATAGGTAGGTAGGTAGATTGTAGATAGAGATAGGTAGGTAGGTAGATTGATAGATAGAGATAGGTAGGTAGGTAGATTGATAGATACAGATAGGTAGGTAGGTAGATAGATATATAGAGATAGGTAGGTAGGTAGATTGATAGATACAGATACGTAGGTAGGTAGACTGATAGATAGAGATAGGTAGGTAGGTAGATAGATAGATAGAGATAGGTAGGTAGGTAGATAGATAGATACAGATAGGTAGGTAGTTTGATAGATAGAGATAGGTAGGTAGGTAGGTAGGTAGATAGAGATAGGTAGGTAGGTAGGTAGATAGATACAGATAGGTAGGTAGATAGATAAATTCAGATAGGTGGGTAGGTAGATAGATAGATAGAGATAGGTAGGTAGGTAGGTAGGTAGATACAGATAGGTAGGTAGGTAGATAGATAGATAGATAGAGATAGGTAGGTAGGTAGATAGATAGATAGAGATAGGTAGGTAGGTAGATAGATAGATAGAGATAGGTAGGTAGGTAGATAGATAGATAGAGATAGGTAGGTAGGTAGATAGATAGATACAGATAGGTAGGTAGATAGATAGATAGAGATAGGTAGGTAGGTAGATAGATAGATAGAGATAGGTAGGTAGGTAGATAGATAGATACAGATAGGTAGGTAGGTAGATTGATAGATAGAGATAGGTAGGTAGGTAGATTGATAGATACAGATAGGTAGGTAGGTAGATAGATAGATAGAGATAGTAGGTAGGTAGGTAGATTGATAGATACAGATAGGTAGGTAGATAGATAGATACAGATAGGTAGGTAGGTAGATTGATAGATAGAGATATGTAGGTAGGTAGATAGATAGATACAGATAGGTAGGTAGGTAGATAGATAGATACAGATAGGTAGGTAGGTAGATTGATAGATAGAGATAGGTAGGTAGGTAGATAGATAGAGATAGGTAGGTAGGTAGATTGATAGATACAGATAGGTAGGTAGGTAGATAGATAGATACAGATAGGTAGGTAGGTAGATTGATAGATACAGATAGGTAGGTAGGTAGATTGATAGATAGAGATAGGTAGGTAGGTAGGTAGATAGATAGAGATAGGTAGGTAGGTAGGTAGATAGATACAGATAGGTAGGTAGGTAGATAGATAGATACAGATAGGTAGGTAGGTAGATAGATAGATAGAGATAGGTAGGTAGGTAGATAGATAGATAGAGATAGGTAGGTAGGTAGATAGATTGATATAGGTAGGTAGGTAGATTGATAGATAGAGATAGGTAGGTAGGTAGATAGAAAGAGATAGGTAGGTAGTTGGGTAGATAGATAGAGATAGGTAGGTAGGTAGATAGATAGATAGAGATAGGTAGGTAGATAGATTGATAGATAGAGATAGGTAGATAGGTAGATAGATAGATACAGATAGGTAGGTAGGTAGATATATAGATACAGATATGTAGGTAGGTAGATAGATAGATACAGATAGGTAGGTAGGTAGATAGATAGATACAGATAGGTAGGTATGTAGATTGATAGATAGAGATACGTAGGTAGGTAGATAGATAGAGATAGGTAGGTAGGTAGATTGATAGATACAGATAGGTAGGTAGGTAGATGATAGATAGAGATAGGTATGTAGGTAGATAGATAGATAGAGATAGGTAGGTAGGTAGATAGCTAGATAGAGATAGGTAGGTAGGTAGGTAGATAGATAGATAGAGATAGGTAGGTAGGTAGATAGATAGATACAGATAGGTAGGTAGGTAGATTGATAGATAGAGATAGGTAGGTAGGTAGATTGATAGATACAGATAGGTAGGTAGGTAGATAGATAGATAGAGATAGGTAGGTAGGTAGATTGATAGATACTGATAGGTAGGTAGATAGATTGATAGATAGAGATAGGAAGATAGATAGATAGATACAGATAGGTAGGTAGGTAGATTGATAGATAGAGATAGGTAGGTAGGTAGATTGATAGATACAGATACGTAGGTATGTAGATAGATAGATAGAGATAGGTAGGTAGGTAGATAGATAGATAGAGATAGGTAGGTAGGTAGATAGATAGATACAGATAGGTAGGTAGGTAGATTGATAGATAGAGATAGGTAGGTAGGTAGATTGATTGATACAGATAGGTAGGTAGGTAGATAGATAGATAGAGATAGGTAGGTAGGTAGATTGATAGATACAGATAGGTAGGTAGGTAGATAGATAGATAGAGATAGGTAGGTAGGTAGATTGATAGATACAGATAGGTAGGTAGGTAGATTGATAGATAGAGATAGGTAGGTAGGTAGATAGATAGATAGAGATAGGTAGGTAGGTAGATAGATAGATAGAGATAGGTAGGTAGATTGATAGATAGAGATAGGTAGGTTGGTAGGTAGATAGATAGAGATAGGTAGGTAGGTAGGTAGATAGATACAGATAGGTAGGTAGATAGATAAATTGAGATAGGTGGGTAGGTAGATAGATAGATAGAGATAGGTAGGTAGGTAGGTAGATACAGATAGGTAGGTAGGTAGATAGATAGATACAGATAGGTAGGTAGGTAGATACATAGATAGAGATAGGTAGGTAGGTAGATAGATAGATAGAGATAGGTAGGTAGGTAGGTAGATAGATAGATATAGGTAGGAAGGTAGATTGATAGATAGAGATAGGTAGATAGGTAGATAGATAGATACAGATAGGTAGGTAGGTAGATAGAAAGAGATAGGAAGGTAGGTAGATAGATAGATACAGATAGGTAGGTAGGTAGATATATAGATACAGATATGTAGGTAGGTAGATAGATAGATACAGATAGGTAGGTAGGTAGATAGATAGATACAGATAGGTAGGTAGGTAGATTGATAGATACAGATAGGTAGGTAGGTAGATAGATAGAGATAGGTAGGTAGGTAGATTGATAGATACAGATAGGTAGGTAGGTAGATAGATAGATACAGATAGGTAGGTAGGTAGATTGATAGATAGAGATAGGTAGGTAGGTAGATTGATAGATACAGATAGGTAGGTAGGTAGATAGATAGATAGAGTTAGGTAGGTAGGTAGATAGATAGATAGAGATAGGTAGGTAGGTAGAAAGATAGAAAGAGATAGGTAGGTAGGTAGGTAGATAGATAGATAGAGATAGGTAGGTAGGTAGGTAGATAGATAGATACAGATAGGTAGGTAGGTAGATTGATAGATAGAGATAGGTAGGTAGGTAGATTGATAGATACAGATAGGTAGATAGATAGATAGAGATAGGTAGGTAGGTAGATTGATAGATACAGATAGGTAGGTAGGTAGATTGATAGATAGAGATAGGTAGGTAGATAGATAGATACAGATAGGTAGGTAGGTAGATTGATAGATAGAGATACGTAGGTAGGTAGATTGATAGATACAGATAGGTAGGTAGGTAGGTAGATAGATAGATAGAGATAGGTAGGTAGGTAGATAGAGACAGATAGCTAGGTAGGTAGGTAGATAGATACAGATAGGTAGTTAGGTAGATAGATAGATAGAGATAGGTAGGTAGGTAGATTGATAGATACAGATAGGTAGGTAGATAGATAGATAGAGATAGGTAGGTAGGTAGATTGATAGATACAGACAGGTAGGTAGGTAGATAGATAGATAAAGATAGGTAGGTAGGTAGATTGATAGATACAGATAGGTAGGTAGGTAGATTGATAGATAGAGATAGGTAGGTAGGTAGGTAGATAGATAGAGATAGGTAGGTAGGTAGGTAGATAGATACAGATAGGTAGGTAGATAGATAAATACAGATAGGTGGGTAGGTAGATAGATAGATAGAGATAGGTAGGTAGGTAGGTAGATAGATACAGATAGGTAGGTAGGTAGATAGATAGATACAGATAGATAGGTAGGTAGATAGATAGATAGAGATAGGTAGATAGGTAGATAGATAGATACAGATAGGTAGGTAGGTAGATAGAAATAGATAGGTAGGTAGTTGGGTAGATAGAGATAGGTAGGTAGGTAGATAGATAGATAGAGATAGGTAGGTAGGTAGATTGATAGATAGAGATAGGTAGATAGGTAGATAGATAGATACAGATAGGCAGGTAGGTAGATATATAGATACAGATATGTAGGTAGGTAGATAGATAGATAGAGATAGGTAGGTAGGTAGCTAGATAGATACAGATAGGTAGGTAGGTAGATTGATAGATAGAGATAGGTAGGTAGGTAGATAGATAGAGATAGGTAGGTAGGTAGATAGATAGATAGAGATAGGTAGGTAGGTAGATAGATAGATAGAGATAGGTAGGTAGGTAGATAGATAGATAGAGATAGGTAGGTAGGTAGATAGATAGATACAGATAGGTAGGTAGGTAGATTGATAGATAGAGATAGGTAGGTAGGTAGATTGATAGATACAGATAGGTAGGTAGGTAGATAGATAGATAGAGATAGGTAGGTAGGTAGATTGATAGATACAGATAGGTAGGTAGGTAGATTGATAGATAGAGATAGGTAGGTAGGTAGATAGATAGATAGAGATAGGTAGGTAGGTAGATAGATAGATAGAGATAGGTAGGTAGATTGATAGATAGAGATAGGTAGGTAGGTAGGTAGATAGATAGAGATAGGTAGGTAGGTAGGTAGATAGATACAGATAGGTAGGTAGATAGATAAATTGAGATAGGTGGGTAGGTAGATAGATAGATAGAGATAGGTAGGTAGGTAGGTAGGTAGATACAGATAGGTAGGTAGGTAGATAGATAGATACAGATAGGTAGGTAGGTAGATAGATAGATAGAGATAGGTAGGTAGGTAGATAGATAGATAGAGATAGGTAGGTAGGTAGATAGATAGATATAGGTAGGAAGGTAGATTGATAGATAGAGATAGGTAGATAGGTAGATAGATAGATACAGATAGGTAGGTAGGTAGATAGAAAGAGATAGGAAGGTAGGTAGATAGATAGATACAGATAGGTAGGTAGGTAGATATATAGATACAGATATGTAGGTAGGTAGATAGATAGATACAGATAGGTAGGTAGGTAGATAGATAGATACAGATAGGTAGGTAGGTAGATTGATAGATACAGATAGGTAGGTAGGTAGATAGATAGAGATAGGTAGGTAGGTAGATTGATAGATACAGATAGGTAGGTAGGTAGATAGATAGATACAGATAGGTAGGTAGGTAGATTGATAGATAGAGATAGGTAGGTAGGTAGATTGATAGATACAGATAGGTAGGTAGGTAGATAGATAGATAGAGATAGGTAGGTAGGTAGATAGATAGATAGAGATAGGTAGGTAGGTAGATAGATAGATAGAGATAGGTAGGTAGGTAGATAGATAGATACAGATAGGTAGGTAGGTAGATTGATAGATAGAGATAGGTAGGTAGGTAGATTGATAGATACAGATAGGTAGGTAGGTAGATAGATAGATAGAGATAGGTAGGTAGGTAGATTGATAGATACAGATAGGTAGGTAGGTAGATTGATAGATAGAGATAGGTAGGTAGGTAGATAGATAGATAGAGATAGGTAGGTAGGTAGATAGATAGATAGAGATAGGTAGGTAGATTGATAGATAGAGATAGGTAGGTAGGTAGGTAGATAGATAGAGATAGGTAGGTAGGTAGGTAGATAGATACAGATAGGTAGGTAGATAGATAAATTGAGATAGGTGGGTAGGTAGATAGATAGATAGAGATAGGTAGGTAGGTAGGTAGGTAGATACAGATAGGTAGGTAGGTAGATAGATAGATACAGATAGGTAGGTAGGTAGATAGATAGATAGAGATAGGTAGGTAGGTAGATAGATAGATAGAGATAGGTAGGTAGGTAGATAGATAGATATAGGTAGGAAGGTAGATTGATAGATAGAGATAGGTAGATAGGTAGATAGATAGATACAGATAGGTAGGTAGGTAGATAGAAAGAGATAGGAAGGTAGGTAGATAGATAGATACAGATAGGTAGGTAGGTAGATATATAGATACAGATATGTAGGTAGGTAGATAGATAGATACAGATAGGTAGGTAGGTAGATAGATAGATACAGATAGGTAGGTAGGTAGATTGATAGATACAGATAGGTAGGTAGGTAGATAGATAGAGATAGGTAGGTAGGTAGATTGATAGATACAGATAGGTAGGTAGGTAGATAGATAGATACAGATAGGTAGGTAGGTAGATTGATAGATAGAGATAGGTAGGTAGGTAGATTGATAGATACAGATAGGTAGGTAGGTAGATAGATAGATAGAGTTAGGTAGGTAGGTAGATAGATAGATAGAGATAGGTAGGTAGGTAGAAAGATAGAAAGAGATAGGTAGGTAGGTAGGTAGATAGATAGATAGAGATAGGTAGGTAGGTAGGTAGATAGATAGATACAGATAGGTAGGTAGGTAGATTGATAGATAGAGATAGGTAGGTAGGTAGATTGATAGATACAGATAGGTAGATAGATAGATAGAGATAGGTAGGTAGGTAGATTGATAGATACAGATAGGTAGGTAGGTAGATTGATAGATAGAGATAGGTAGGTAGATAGATAGATACAGATAGGTAGGTAGGTAGATTGATAGATAGAGATACGTAGGTAGGTAGATTGATAGATACAGATAGGTAGGTAGGTAGGTAGATAGATAGATAGAGATAGGTAGGTAGGTAGATAGAGACAGATAGCTAGGTAGGTAGGTAGATAGATACAGATAGGTAGTTAGGTAGATAGATAGATAGAGATAGGTAGGTAGGTAGATTGATAGATACAGATAGGTAGGTAGATAGATAGATAGAGATAGGTAGGTAGGTAGATTGATAGATACAGACAGGTAGGTAGGTAGATAGATAGATAAAGATAGGTAGGTAGGTAGATTGATAGATACAGATAGGTAGGTAGGTAGATTGATAGATAGAGATAGGTAGGTAGGTAGGTAGATAGATAGAGATAGGTAGGTAGGTAGGTAGATAGATACAGATAGGTAGGTAGATAGATAAATACAGATAGGTGGGTAGGTAGATAGATAGATAGAGATAGGTAGGTAGGTAGGTAGATAGATACAGATAGGTAGGTAGGTAGATAGATAGATACAGATAGATAGGTAGGTAGATAGATAGATAGAGATAGGTAGATAGGTAGATAGATAGATACAGATAGGTAGGTAGGTAGATAGAAATAGATAGGTAGGTAGTTGGGTAGATAGATAGAGATAGGTAGGTAGGTAGATAGATAGATAGAGATAGGTAGGTAGGTAGATTGATAGATAGAGATAGGTAGATAGGTAGATAGATAGATACAGATAGGCAGGTAGGTAGATATATAGATACAGATATGTAGGTAGGTAGATAGATAGATAGAGATAGGTAGGTAGGTAGCTAGATAGATACAGATAGGTAGGTAGGTAGATTGATAGATAGAGATAGGTAGGTAGGTAGATAGATAGAGATAGGTAGGTAGGTAGATTGATAGATACAGATAGGTAGGTAGGTAGATAGATAGATAGAGATAGGTAGGTAGGTAGATAGATAGATAGAGATAGGTAGGTAGGTAGATAGATAGATAGAGATAGGTAGGTAGGTAGATAGATAGATACAGATAGGTAGGTAGGTAGATTGATAGATAGAGATAGGTAGGTAGGTAGATTGATAGATACAGATAGGTAGGTAGGTAGATAGATAGATAGAGATAGGTAGGTAGGTAGATTGATAGATACAGATAGGTAGGTAGGTAGATTGATAGATAGAGATAGGTAGGTAGGTAGATAGATAGATAGAGATAGGTAGGTAGGTAGATAGATAGATAGAGATAGGTAGGTAGATTGATAGATAGAGATAGGTAGGTAGGTAGGTAGATAGATAGAGATAGGTAGGTAGGTAGGTAGATAGATACAGATAGGTAGGTAGATAGATAAATTGAGATAGGTGGGTAGGTAGATAGATAGATAGAGATAGGTAGGTAGGTAGGTAGGTAGATACAGATAGGTAGGTAGGTAGATAGATAGATACAGATAGGTAGGTAGGTAGATAGATAGATAGAGATAGGTAGGTAGGTAGATAGATAGATAGAGATAGGTAGGTAGGTAGATAGATAGATATAGGTAGGAAGGTAGATTGATTGATAGAGATAGGTAGATAGGTAGATAGATAGATACAGATAGGTAGGTAGGTAGATAGAAAGAGATAGGAAGGTAGGTAGATAGATAGATACAGATAGGTAGGTAGGTAGATATATAGATACAGATATGTAGGTAGGTAGATAGATAGATACAGATAGGTAGGTAGGTAGATAGATAGATACAGATAGGTAGGTAGGTAGATTGATAGATACAGATAGGTAGGTAGGTAGATAGATAGAGATAGGTAGGTAGGTAGATTGATAGATACAGATAGGTAGGTAGGTAGATAGATAGATACAGATAGGTAGGTAGGTAGATTGATAGATAGAGATAGGTAGGTAGGTAGATTGATAGATACAGATAGGTAGGTAGGTAGATAGATAGATAGAGTTAGGTAGGTAGGTAGATAGATAGATAGAGATAGGTAGGTAGGTAGAAAGATAGAAAGAGATAGGTAGGTAGGTAGGTAGATAGATAGATAGAGATAGGTAGGTAGGTAGGTAGATAGATAGATACAGATAGGTAGGTAGGTAGATTGATAGATAGAGATAGGTAGGTAGGTAGATTGATAGATACAGATAGGTAGATAGATAGATAGAGATAGGTAGGTAGGTAGATTGATAGATACAGATAGGTAGGTAGGTAGATTGATAGATAGAGATAGGTAGGTAGATAGATAGATACAGATAGGTAGGTAGGTAGATTGATAGATAGAGATACGTAGGTAGGTAGATTGATAGATACAGATAGGTAGGTAGGTAGGTAGATAGATAGATAGAGATAGGTAGGTAGGTAGATAGAGACAGATAGCTAGGTAGGTAGGTAGATAGATACAGATAGGTAGTTAGGTAGATAGATAGATAGAGATAGGTAGGTAGGTAGATTGATAGATACAGATAGGTAGGTAGATAGATAGATAGAGATAGGTAGGTAGGTAGATTGATAGATACAGACAGGTAGGTAGGTAGATAGATAGATAAAGATAGGTAGGTAGGTAGATTGATAGATACAGATAGGTAGGTAGGTAGATTGATAGATAGAGATAGGTAGGTAGGTAGGTAGATAGATAGAGATAGGTAGGTAGGTAGGTAGGTAGATAGATACAGATAGGTAGGTAGATAGATAAATACAGATAGGTGGGTAGGTAGATAGATAGATAGAGATAGGTAGGTAGGTAGGTAGATAGATACAGATAGGTAGGTAGGTAGATAGATAGATACAGATAGATAGGTAGGTAGATAGATAGATAGAGATAGGTAGATAGGTAGATAGATAGATACATATAGGTAGGTAGGTAGATAGAAATAGATAGGTAGGTAGTTGGGTAGATAGATAGAGATAGGTAGGTAGGTAGATAGATAGATAGAGATAGGTAGGTAGGTAGATTGATAGATAGAGATAGGTAGATAGGTAGATAGATAGATACAGATAGGCAGGTAGGTAGATATATAGATACAGATATGTAGGTAGGTAGATAGATAGATAGAGATAGGTAGGTAGGTAGCTAGATAGATACAGATAGGTAGGTAGGTAGATTGATAGATAGAGATAGGTAGGTAGGTAGATAGATAGAGATAGGTAGGTAGGTAGATTGATAGATACAGATAGGTAGGTAGGTAGATAGATAGATAGAGATAGGTAGGTAGGTAGATAGATAGATAGAGATAGGTAGGTAGGTAGATAGATAGATAGAGATAGGTAGGTAGGTAGATAGATAGATACAGATAGGTAGGTAGGTAGATTGATAGATAGAGATAGGTAGGTAGGTAGATTGATAGATACAGATAGGTAGGTAGGTAGATAGATAGATAGAGATAGGTAGGTAGGTAGATTGATAGATACAGATAGGTAGGTAGGTAGATTGATAGATAGAGATAGGTAGGTAGATATATAGATACAGATAGGTAGGTAGGTAGATTGATAGAGATAGGTAGGTAGGTAGATTGATAGATACAGATAGGTAGGTAGGTAGATAGATAGATAGAGATAGGTAGGTAGGTAGATTGATAGATACAGATAGGTAGGTAGATAGATAGATACAGATAGGTAGGTAGGTAGATTGATAGATAGAGATATGTAGGTAGGTAGATAAATAGATACAGATAGGTAGGTAGGTAGGTAGATAGATACAGATAGGTAGGTAGGTAGATTGATAGATAGAGATAGGTAGGTAGGTAGATAGATAGAGATAGGTAGGTAGGTAGATTGATAGATACAGATAGGTAGGTAGGTAGATAGATAGATACAGATAGGTAGGTAGGTAGATTGATAGATACAGATAGGTAGGTAGGTAGATTGATAGATAGAGATAGGTAGGTAGGTAGATAGATAGATACAGATAGGTAGGTAGGTAGATAGATAGATACAGATAGGTAGGTAGGTAGATTGATAGATAGAGATAGGTAGGTAGGTAGGTAGATAGATACAGATAGGTAGGTAGGTAGGTAGATAGATACTGATAGGTAGGTTGATAGATAAATACAGATAGGTGGGTAGGTAGATAGATAGATAGAGATAGGTAGGTAGGTAGGTAGATAGATACAGATAGGTAGGTAGGTAGATAGATAGATACAGATAGGTAGGTAGGTAGATAGATAGATAGAGATAGGTAGGTAGGTTGATAGATAGATAGGGATAGGTAGGTAGGTAGATAGATATAGGTAGGTAGGTAGATTGATAGATAGAGATAGGTAGGTAGGTAGATTGATAGATAGAGATAGGTAGATAGGTAGATAGATAGATACAGATAGGTAGGTAGGTAGATATATAGATACAGATATGTAGGTAGGTAGATAGATAGATACAGATAGGTAGGTAGGTAGATTGATAGATACAGATAGGTAGGTAGGTAGATAGATAGATACAGATAGGTAGGTAGGTAGATTGATAGATAGAGATAGGTAGGTAGGTAGATTGATAGATACAGATAGGTAGGTAGGTAGATAGATAGAGATAGGTAGGTAGGTAGATAGATAGATAGATAGATAGAGATAGGTAGGTAGGTAGAAAGATAGATAGAGATAGGTAGGTAGGTAGGTAGATAGATAGATAGAGATAGGTAGGTAGGTAGATAGATAGATACAGATAGGTAGGTAGGTAGATTGATAGATAGAGATAGGTAGGTAGGTAGATTGATAGATACAGATAGGTAGGTAGGTAGATAGATAGATAGAGATAGGTAGGTAGGTAGATTGATAGATACAGATAGGTAGGTAGGTAGATAGATAGATAGAGATAGGTAGGTAGGTAGATTGATAGATACAGATAGGTAGGTAGGTAGATTGATAGATACAGATAGGTAGGTAGATATACAGATACAGATAGGTAGGTAGGTAGATTGATAGAGATAGGTAGGTAGGTAGATTGATAGATACAGATAGGTAGGTAGGTAGATAGATAGATAGAGATAGGTAGGTAGGTAGATTGATAGATACAGATAGGTAGGTAGATAGATAGATACAGATAGGTAGGTAGGTAGATAGATAGATACAGATAGGTAGGTAGGTAGATTGATAGATACAGATAGGTAGGTAGGTAGGTAGATAGATACAGATAGGTAGGTAGGTAGATTGATAGATAGAGATAGGTAGGTAGGTAGATAGATAGAGATAGGTAGGTAGGTAGATTGATAGATACAGATAGGTAGGTAGGTAGATAGATAGATACAGATAGGTAGGTAGGTAGATTGATAGATACAGATAGGTAGGTAGGTAGATTGATAGATAGAGATAGGTAGGTAGGTAGATAGATACAGATAGGTAGGTAGGTAGATAGATAGATACAGATAGGTAGGTAGGTAGATTGATAGATACAGATAGGTAGGTAGGTAGGTAGATAGATACAGATAGGTAGGTAGGTAGGTAGATAGATACAGATAGGTAGGTAGATAGATAAATACAGATAGGTGGGTAGGTAGATAGATAGATAGAGATAGGTAGGTAGGTAGGTAGATAGATACAGATAGGTAGGTAGGTAGATAGATAGATACAGATAGGTAGGTAGGTAGATAGATAGATAGAGATAGGTAGGTAGGTAGATAGATAGATAGGGATAGGTAGGTAGGTAGATAGATATAGGTAGGTAGGTAGATTGATAGATAGAGATAGGTAGATAGGTAGATAGATAGATACAGATAGGTAGGTAGGTAGATAGAAATAGATAGGTAGGTAGTTGGGTAGATAGATAGAGATAGGTAGGTAGGTAGATAGATAGATAGAGATAGGTAGGTAGGTAGATTGATAGATAGAGATAGGTAGATAGGTAGATAGATAGATACAGATAGGCAGGTAGGTAGATATATAGATACAGATATGTAGGTAGGTAGATAGATAGATAGAGATAGGTAGGTAGGTAGCTAGATAGATACAGATAGGTAGGTAGGTAGATTGATAGATAGAGATAGGTAGGTAGGTAGATAGATAGAGATAGGTAGGTAGGTAGATTGATAGATACAGATAGGTAGGTAGGTAGATAGATAGATAGAGATAGGTAGGTAGGTAGATAGATAGATAGAGATAGGTAGGTAGGTAGATAGATAAATAGAGATAGGTAGGTAGGTAGATAGATAGATACAGATAGGTAGGTAGGTAGGTACATTGATAGATAGAGATAGGTAGGTAGGTAGATTGATAGATACAGATAGGTAGGTAGGTAGATAGATAGATAGAGATAGGTAGGTAGGTAGATTGATAGATACAGATAGGTAGGTAGGTAGATTGATAGATAGAGATAGGTAGGTAGATATATAGATACAGATAGGTAGGTAGGTAGATTGATAGAGATAGGTAGGTAGGTAGATTGATAGATACAGATAGGTAGGTAGGTAGATAGATAGATAGAGATAGGTAGGTAGGTAGATTGATAGATACAGATAGGTAGGTAGATAGATAGATACAGATAGGTAGGTAGGTAGATTGATAGATAGAGATATGTAGGTAGGTAGATAAATAGATACAGATAGGTAGGTAGGTAGGTAGATAGATACAGATAGGTAGGTAGGTAGATTGATAGATAGAGATAGGTAGGTAGGTAGATAGATAGAGATAGGTAGGTAGGTAGATTGATAGATACAGATAGGTAGGTAGGTAGATAGATAGATAGAGATAGGTAGGTAGGTAGATAGATAGATAGAGATAGGTAGGTAGGTAGATAGATAGATAGAGATAGGTAGATAGGTAGATAGATAGATACAGATAGGTAGGTAGGTAGATATATAGATACAGATATGTAGGTAGGTAGATAGATAGATACAGATAGGTAGGTAGGTAGATTGATAGATACAGATAGGTAGGTAGGTAGATAGATAGATACAGATAGGTAGGTAGGTAGATTGATAGATAGAGATAGGTAGGTAGGTAGATTGATAGATACAGATAGGTAGGTAGGTAGATAGATAGAGATAGGTAGGTAGATAGATATATCTATCTATCTACCTACCTATCTCTATCTATCTACCTACCTACCTATCTGTATCTATCAATCTACCTACCTACCTATCTCTATAGAGATAGGTAGGTAGGTAGAAAGATAGATAGAGATAGGTAGGTAGGTAGATAGATAGATAGAGATAGGTAGGTAGGTAGATAGATAGATACAGATAGGTAGGTAGGTAGATTGATAGATAGAGTTAGGTAGGTAGGTAGATTGATAGATACAGATAGGTAGGTAGGTAGATAGATAGATAGAGATAGGTAGGTAGGTAGATTGATAGATACAGATAGGTAGGTAGGTAGATTGATAGATAGAGATAGGTAGGTAGATATATAGATACAGATAGGTAGGTAGGTAGATTGATAGAGATAGGTAGGTAGGTAGATTGATAGATACAGATAGGTAGGTAGGTAGATAGATAGATAGAGATACGTAGGTAGGTTGATAGATAGATAGGGATAGGTAGGTAGGTAGATAGATATAGGTAGGTAGGTAGATTGATAGATAGAGATAGGTAGGTAGGTAGATTGATAGATAGAGATAGGTAGATAGGTAGATAGATAGATACAGATAGGTAGGTAGGTAGATATATAGATACAGATATGTAGGTAGGTAGATAGATAGATACAGATAGGTAGGTAGGTAGATTGATAGATACAGATAGGTAGGTAGGTAGATAGATAGATAAAGATAGGTAGGTAGGTAGATTGATAGATAGAGATAGGTAGGTAGGTAGATTGATAGATACAGATAGGTAGGTAGGTAGATAGATAGATAGAGATAGGTAGGTAGATAGATAGATAGATAGAGATAGGTAGGTAGGTAGAAAGATAGATAGAGATAGGTAGGTAGGTAGATAGATAGATAGAGATAGGTAGGTAGGTAGATAGATAGATACAGATAGGTAGGTAGGTAGATTGATAGATAGAGATAGGTAGGTAGGTAGATTGATAGATACAGATAGGTAGGTAGGTAGATAGATAGATAGAGATAGGTAGGTAGGTAGATTGATAGATACAGATAGGTAGGTAGGTAGATAGATAGATAGAGATAGGTAGGTAGGTAGATTGATAGATACAGATAGGTAGGTAGGTAGATTGATAGATAGAGATAGGTAGGTAGATATATAGATACAGATAGGTAGGTAGGTAGATTGATAGAAATAGGTAGGTAGGTAGATTGATAGATACAGATAGGTAGGTAGGTAGATAGATAGATAGAGATAGGTAGGTAGGTAGATTGATAGATACAGATAGGTAGGTAGATAGATAGATACAGATAGGTAGGTAGGTAGATTGATAGATAGAGATATGTAGGTAGGTAGATAAATAGATACAGATAGGTAGGTAGGTAGGTAGATAGATACAGATAGGTAGGTAGGTAGATTGATAGATACAGACAGGTAGGTAGGTAGATTGATAGATAGAGATAGGTAGGTAGGTAGATAGATACAGATAGGTAGGTAGGTAGATAGATAGATACAGATAGGTAGGTAGGTAGATTGATAGATACAGATAGGTAGGTAGGTAGATAGATACAGATAGGTAGGTAGGTAGGTAGATAGATACAGATAGGTAGGTAGAGAGATAAATACAGATAGGTGGGTAGGTAGATAGATAGATAGAGATAGGTAGGTAGGTAGGTAGATAGATACAGATAGGTAGGTAGGTAGATAGATAGATACAGATAGGTAGGTAGGTAGATAGATAGATAGAGATAGGTAGGTAGGTAGATAGATAGATAGGGATAGATAGGTAGGTAGATAGATATAGGTAGGTAGGTAGATTGATAGATAGAGATAGGTAGGTAGGTAGATTGATAGATACAGATAGGTAGGTAGATAGATAGATACAGATAGGTAGGTAGGTAGATTGATAGATAGAAATATGTAGGTAGGTAGATAAATAGATACAGATAGGTAGGTAGGTAGGTAGATAGATACAGATAGGTAGGTAGGTAGATTGATAGATAGAGATAGGTAGGTAGGTAGATAGATAGAGATAGGTAGGTAGGTAGATTGATAGATACAGATAGGTAGGTAGGTAGATAGATAGATACAGATAGGTAGGTAGGTAGATTGATAGATACAGATAGGTAGATAGGTAGATTGATAGATAGAGAAAAGTAGGTAGGTAGATAGATAGATACAGATAGGTAGGTAGGTAGATAGATAGATACAGATAGGTAGGTAGGTAGATTGATAGATAGAGATAGGTAGGTAGGTAGATAGATACAGATAGGTAGGTAGGTAGGTAGATAGATACAGATAGGTAGGTAGATAGATAAATACAGATAGGTGGGTAGGTAGATAGATAGATAGAGATAGGTAGGTAGGTAGGTAGATAGATACAGATAGGTAGGTAGGTAGATAGATAGATACAGATAGGTAGGTAGGTAGATAGATAGATAGAGATAGGTAGGTAGGTAGATAGATAGATAGGGATAGGTAGGTAGGTAGATAGATATAGGTAGGTAGGTAGATTGATAGATAGAGATAGGTAGGTAGGTAGATTGATAGATAGAGATAGGTAGATAGGTAGATAGATAGATACAGATAGGTAGGTAGGTAGATATATAGATACAGATATGTAGGTAGGTAGATAGATAGATACAGATACGTAGGTAGGTAGATTGATAGATACAGATAGGTAGGTAGGTAGATAGATAGATACAGATAGGTAGGTAGGTAGATTGATAGATAGAGATAGGTAGGTAGGTAGATTGATAGATACAGATAGGTAGGTAGGTAGATAGATAGATAGAGATAGGTAGGTAGGTAGATAGATAGATACATAGAGATAGGTAGGTAGGTAGAAAGATAGATAGAGATAGGTAGGTAGGTAGATAGATAGATAGAGATAGGTAGGTAGGTAGATAGATAGATACAGATAGGTAGGTAGGTAGATTGATAGATAGAGATAGGTAGGTAGGTAGATTGATAGATACAGATAGGTAGGTAGGTAGATAGATAGATAGAGATAGGTAGGTAGGTAGATTGATAGATACAGATAGGTAGGTAGGTAGATAGATAGATAGAGATAGGTAGGTAGGTAGATTGATAGATACAGATAGGTAGGTAGGTAGGTAGATTGATAGATAGAGATAGGTAGGTAGATATATAGATACAGATAGGTAGGTAGGTAGATTGTTAGAGATAGGTAGGTAGGTAGATTGATAGATACAGATAGGTAGGTAGGTAGATAGATAGATAGAGATAGGTAGGTAGGTAGATTGATAGATACAGATAGGTAGGTAGATAGATAGATACAGATAGGTAGGTAGGTAGATTGATAGATAGAGATATGTAGGTAGGTAGATAAATAGATACAGATAGGTAGGTAGGTAGGTAGATAGATACAGATAGGTAGGTAGGTAGATTGATAGATAGAGATAGGTAGGTAGGTAGATAGATAGAGATAGGTAGGTAGGTAGATTGATAGATACAGATAGGTAGGTAGGTAGATAGATAGATACAGATAGGTAGGTAGGTAGATTGATAGATACAGATAGGTAGGTAGGTAGATTGATAGATAGAGATAGGTAGGTAGGTAGATAGATAGATACAGATAGGTAGGTAGGTAGATAGATAGATACAGATAGGTAGGTAGGTAGATTGATAGATAGAGATAGGTAGGTAGGTAGATAGATAGAGATAGGTAGGTAGGTAGGTAGATAGATACAGATAGGTAGGTAGATAGATAAATACAGATATGTGGGTAGGTAGATAGATAGATAGAGATAGGTAGGTAGGTAGGTAGATAGATACAGATAGGTAGGTAGGTAGATAGATAGATACAGATAGGTAGGTAGGTAGATAGATAGATAGAGATAGGTAGGTAGGTAGATAGATAGGGATAGGTAGGTAGGTAGATAGATATAGGTAGGTAGGTAGATTGATAGATAGAGATAGGTAGGTAGGTAGATTGATAGATAGAGATAGGTAGATAGGTAGATAGATAGATACAGATAGGTAGGTAGGTAGATATATAGATACAGATATGTAGGTAGGTAGATAGATAGATACAGATAGGTAGGTAGGTAGATTGATAGATACAGATAGGTAGGTATGTAGATAGATAGATACAGATAGGTAGGTAGGTAGATTGATAGATAGAGATAGGTAGGTAGGTAGATTGATAGATACAGATAGGTAGGTAGGTAGATAGATAGATAGAGATTGGTAGGTAGGTAGATAGATAGATAGAGATAGGTAGGTAGGTAGATTGATAGATAGAGATAGGTAGGTAGGTAGATAGATAGATAGAGATTGGTAGGTAGGTAGATAGATAGATTGATAGAGATAGGTAGGTAGGTAGAAAGATAGATAGAGATAGGTAGGTAGGTAGATAGATAGAGAGAGATAGGTAGGTAGGTAGATAGATAGATACAGATAGGTAGGTAGGTAGATTGATAGATAGAGATAGGTAGGTAGGTAGATTGATAGATACAGATAGGTAGGTAGGTAGATAGATAGATAGAGATAGGTAGGTAGGTAGATTGATAGATAAAGATAGGTAGGTAGGTAGATTGATAGATAGAGATAGGTAGGTAGGTAGATAGATACAGATAGGTAGGTAGGTAGATTGATAGATAGAGATAGGTAGGTAAGTAGATTGATAGATACAGATAGGTAGGTAGGTAGATAGATAAATAGAGATAGGTAGGTAGGTAGATAGATAGATAGATAGAGATAGGTAGGTAGGCAGATAGATAGATAGAGATAGGTAGGTAGGTAGATAGATAGATAGAGATAGGTAGGTAGGTAGATAGATAGATAGAGATAGGTAGGTAGGTAGATAGATAGATACAGATAGGTAGGTATGTAGATTGATAGATAGAGATAGGTAGGTAGGTAGATTGATAGATACAGATAGGTAGGTAGGTAGATAGATAGATACAGATAGGTAGGTAGGTAGATTGATAGATAGAGATAGGTAGGTAGGTAGATAGATAGATAGAGATAGGTAGGTAGGTAGATAGATAGATATAGGTAGGTAGGTAGATTGATAGATAGAGATAGGTAGATAGGTAGATAGATAGATACAGATAGGTAGGTAGGTAGATAGAAAGAGATAGGTAGGTAGTTGGGTAGATAGATAGAGATAGGTAGGTAGGTAGATAGATAGATAGAGATAGGTAGGTAGGCAGATAGATAGATAGAGATAGGTAGGTAGGTAGATAGATAGATACAGATAGGTAGGTAGGTAGATTGATAGATAGAGATAGGTAGGTAGGTAGATAGATAGATAAAGATAGGTAGGTAGGTAGATTGATAGATAGAGATAGGTAGGTAGGTAGATTGATAGATACAGATAGGTAGGTAGGTAGATAGATAGATAGAGATAGGTAGGTAGGTAGATTGATAGATACAGATAGGTAGGTAGGTAGATTGATAGATAGAGATAGGGAGGTAGGTAGATAGATAGATAGAGATAGGTAGGTAGGTAGATAGATAGATACAGATAGGTAGGTAGGTAGATTGATAGATAGAGATAGGTAGGTAGGTAGATAGATAGATAAAGATAGGTAGGTAGGAAGATAGATAGATAGAGATAGATAGGTAGGTAGATAGATAGATACAGATAGGTAGGTAGGTAGATTGATAGATAGAGATAGGTAGGTAGGTAGATTGATAGATAGAGATAGGTAGGTAGGTAGATAGATAGATAGAGATAGGTAGGTAGGTAGATAGATAGATACAGATAGGTAGGTAGATTGATAGATAGAGATAGGTAGGTAGGTAGGTAGATAGATAGAGATAGGTAGGTAGGTAGGTAGATAGATACAGATAGGTAGGTAGATAGATAAATTCAGATAGGTGGGTAGGTAGATAGATAGATAGAGATAGGTAGGTAGGTAGGTAGGTAGGTAGATACAGATAGGTAGGTAGGTAGATAGATAGATAGAGATAGGTAGGTTGGTAGATAGATAGATAGAGATAGGTAGGTAGGTAGATAGATAGATAGAGATAGGTAGGTAGGTAGATAGATAGATAGAGATAGGTAGGTAGGTAGATAGATAGATACAGATAGGTAGGTAGATAGATAGATAGAGATAGGTAGGTAGGCAGATAGATAGATAGAGATAGGTAGGTAGGTAGATAGATAGATACAGATAGGTAGGTAGGTAGATTGATAGATAGAGATAGGTAGGTAGGTAGATTGATAGATACATATAGGTAGGTAGGTAGATAGATAGATAGAGATAGGTAGGTAGGTAGATTGATAGATACAGATAGGTAGGTAGATAGATAGATACAGATAGGTAGGTAGGTAGATTGATAGATAGAGATATGTAGGTAGGTAGATAGATAGATACAGAAAGGTAGGTAGGTAGATAGATAGATACAGATAGGTAGGTAGGTAGATTGATAGATAGAGATAGGTAGGTAGGTAGATAGATAGAGATAGGTAGGTAGGTAGATTGATAGATACAGATAGGTAGGTAGGTAGATAGATAGATACAGATAGGTAGGTAGGTAGATTGATAGATACAGATAGGTAGGTAGGTAGATTGATAGATAGAGATAGGTAGGTAGGTAGGTAGATAGATAGAGATAGGTAGGTAGGTAGGTAGATAGATACAGATAGGTAGGTAGGTAGATAGATAGATACAGATAGGTAGGTAGGTAGATAGATAGATAGAGATAGGTAGGTAGGTAGATAGATAGATAGAGATAGGTAGGTAGGTAGATAGATTGATATAGGTAGGTAGGTAGATTGATAGATAGAGATAGGTAGATAGGTAGATAGATAGATACAGATAGGTAGGTAGGTAGATAGAAAGAGATAGGTAGGTAGTTGGGTAGATAGATAGAGATAGGTAGGTAGGTAGATAGATAGATAGAGATAGGTAGGTAGGTAGATTGATAGATAGAGATAGGTAGATAGGTAGATAGATAGATACAGATAGGTAGATAGGTAGATATATAGATACAGATATGTAGGTAGGTAGATAGATAGATACAGATAGGTAGGTAGGTAGATAGATAGATACAGATAGGTAGGTAGGTAGATAGATAGATAGAGATAGGTAGGTAGGTAGATTGATAGATACAGATAGGTAGGTAGGTAGGTAGATAGATAGATAGAGATAGGTAGGTAGGTAGATAGATAGATAGAGATAGGTAGGTAGGTAGATTGATAGATAGAGATAGGTAGGTAGGTAGGTAGATTGATAGATACAGATAGGTAGGTAGGTAGATAGATAGATAGAGATAGGTAGGTAGGTAGATTGATAGATACTGATAGGTAGGTAGATAGATTGATAGATAGAGATAGGAAGATAGATAGATAGATACAGATAGGTAGGTAGGTAGATTGATAGATAGAGATAGGTAGGTAGGTAGATTGATAGATACAGATAGGTAGGTAGGTAGATAGATAGATAGAGATAGTTAGTTAGGTAGATAGATAGATAGAGATAGGTAGGTAGGTAGATAGATAGATAGAGATAGGTAGGTAGGTAGATAGATAGATACAGATAGGTAGGTATGTAGATTGATAGATAGAGATAGGTAGGTAGGTAGATTGATTGATACAGATAGGTAGGTAGGTAGGTAGATAGATAGATAGATAGAGATAGGTAGGTAGGTAGATTGATAGATAGAGATAGGTAGATAGGTAGATAGATAGATACAGATAGGCAGGTAGGTAGATATATAGATACAGATATGTAGGTAGGTAGATAGATAGATAGAGATAGGTAGGTAGGTAGCTAGATAGATACAGATAGGTAGGTAGGTAGATTGATAGATAGAGATAGGTAGGTAGGTAGATAGATAGAGATAGGTAGGTAGGTAGATTGATAGATACAGATAGGTAGGTAGGTAGATAGATAGATAGAGATAGGTAGGTAGGTAGATAGATAGATAGAGATAGGTAGGTAGGTAGATAGATAAATAGAGATAGGTAGGTAGGTAGATAGATAGATACAGATAGGTAGGTAGGTAGGTACATTGATAGATAGAGATAGGTAGGTAGGTAGATTGATAGATACAGATAGGTAGGTAGGTAGATAGATAGATAGAGATAGGTAGGTAGGTAGATTGATAGATACAGATAGGTAGGTAGGTAGATTGATAGATAGAGATAGGTAGGTAGATATATAGATACAGATAGGTAGGTAGGTAGATTGATAGAGATAGGTAGGTAGGTAGATTGATAGATACAGATAGGTAGGTAGGTAGATAGATAGATAGAGATAGGTAGGTAGGTAGATTGATAGATACAGATAGGTAGGTAGATAGATAGATACAGATAGGTAGGTAGGTAGATTGATAGATAGAGATATGTAGGTAGGTAGATAAATAGATACAGATAGGTAGGTAGGTAGGTAGATAGATACAGATAGGTAGGTAGGTAGATTGATAGATAGAGATAGGTAGGTAGGTAGATAGATAGAGATAGGTAGGTAGGTAGATTGATAGATACAGATAGGTAGGTAGGTAGATAGATAGATAGAGATAGGTAGGTAGGTAGATAGATAGATAGAGATAGGTAGGTAGGTAGATAGATAGATAGATAGAGATAGGTAGATAGGTAGATAGATAGATACAGATAGGTAGGTAGGTAGATATATAGATACAGATATGTAGGTAGGTAGATAGATAGATACAGATAGGTAGGTAGGTAGATTGATAGATACAGATAGGTAGGTAGGTAGATAGATAGATACAGATAGGTAGGTAGGTAGATTGATAGATAGAGATAGGTAGGTAGGTAGATTGATAGATACAGATAGGTAGGTAGGTAGATAGATAGAGATAGGTAGGTAGATAGATATATCTATCTATCTACCTACCTATCTCTATCTATCTACCTACCTACCTATCTGTATCTATCAATCTACCTACCTACCTATCTCTATAGAGATAGGTAGGTAGGTAGAAAGATAGATAGAGATAGGTAGGTAGGTAGATAGATAGATAGAGATAGGTAGGTAGGTAGATAGATAGATACAGATAGGTAGGTAGGTAGATTGATAGATAGAGTTAGGTAGGTAGGTAGATTGATAGATACAGATAGGTAGGTAGGTAGATAGATAGATAGAGATAGGTAGGTAGGTAGATTGATAGATACAGATAGGTAGGTAGGTAGATTGATAGATAGAGATAGGTAGGTAGATATATAGATACAGATAGGTAGGTAGGTAGATTGATAGAGATAGGTAGGTAGGTAGATTGATAGATACAGATAGGTAGGTAGGTAGATAGATAGATAGAGATACGTAGGTAGGTTGATAGATAGATAGGGATAGGTAGGTAGGTAGATAGATATAGGTAGGTAGGTAGATTGATAGATAGAGATAGGTAGGTAGGTAGATTGATAGATAGAGATAGGTAGATAGGTAGATAGATAGATACAGATAGGTAGGTAGGTAGATATATAGATACAGATATGTAGGTAGGTAGATAGATAGATACAGATAGGTAGGTAGGTAGATTGATAGATACAGATAGGTAGGTAGGTAGATAGATAGATAAAGATAGGTAGGTAGGTAGATTGATAGATAGAGATAGGTAGGTAGGTAGATTGATAGATACAGATAGGTAGGTAGGTAGATAGATAGATAGAGATAGGTAGGTAGGTAGATAGATAGATAGAGATAGGTAGGTAGGTAGAAAGATAGATAGAGATAGGTAGGTAGGTAGATAGATAGATAGAGATAGGTAGGTAGGTAGATAGATAGATACAGATAGGTAGGTAGGTAGATTGATAGATAGAGATAGGTAGGTAGGTAGATTGATAGATACAGATAGGTAGGTAGGTAGATAGATAGATAGAGATAGGTAGGTAGGTAGATTGATAGATACAGATAGGTAGGTAGGTAGATAGATAGATAGAGATAGGTAGGTAGGTAGATTGATAGATACAGATAGGTAGGTAGGTAGATTGATAGATAGAGATAGGTAGGTAGATATATAGATACAGATAGGTAGGTAGGTAGATTGATAGAAATAGGTAGGTAGGTAGATTGATAGATACAGATAGGTAGGTAGGTAGATAGATAGATAGAGATAGGTAGGTAGGTAGATTGATAGATACAGATAGGTAGGTAGATAGATAGATACAGATAGGTAGGTAGGTAGATTGATAGATAGAGATATGTAGGTAGGTAGATAAATAGATACAGATAGGTAGGTAGGTAGGTAGATAGATACAGATAGGTAGGTAGGTAGATTGATAGATACAGACAGGTAGGTAGGTAGATTGATAGATAGAGATAGGTAGGTAGGTAGATAGATACAGATAGGTAGGTAGGTAGATAGATAGATACAGATAGGTAGGTAGGTAGATTGATAGATACAGATAGGTAGGTAGGTAGGTAGATAGATACAGATAGGTAGGTAGGTAGGTAGATAGATACAGATAGGTAGGTAGATAGATAAATACAGATAGGTGGGTAGGTAGATAGATAGATAGAGATAGGTAGGTAGGTAGGTAGATAGATACAGATAGGTAGGTAGGTAGATAGATAGATACAGATAGGTAGGTAGGTAGATAGATAGATAGAGATAGGTAGGTAGATAGATAGATAGGGATAGATAGGTAGGTAGATAGATATAGGTAGGTAGGTAGATTGATAGATAGAGATAGGTAGGTAGGTAGATTGATAGATACAGATAGGTAGGTAGATAGATAGATACAGATAGGTAGGTAGGTAGATTGATAGATAGAAATATGTAGGTAGGTAGATAAATAGATACAGATAGGTAGGTAGGTAGGTAGATAGATACAGATAGGTAGGTAGGTAGATTGATAGATAGAGATAGGTAGGTAGGTAGATAGATAGAGATAGGTAGGTAGGTAGATTGATAGATACAGATAGGTAGGTAGGTAGATAGATAGATACAGATAGGTAGGTAGGTAGATTGATAGATACAGATAGGTAGATAGGTAGATTGATAGATAGAGAAAAGTAGGTAGGTAGATAGATAGATACAGATAGGTAGGTAGGTAGATAGATAGATACAGATAGGTAGGTAGGTAGATTGATAGATAGAGATAGGTAGGTAGGTAGGTAGATAGATACAGATAGGTAGGTAGGTAGGTAGATAGATACAGATAGGTAGGTAGATAGATAAATACAGATAGGTGGGTAGGTAGATAGATAGATAGAGATAGGTAGGTAGGTAGGTAGATAGATACAGATAGGTAGGTAGGTAGATTGATAGATACAGATAGGTAGGTAGGTAGATAGATAGATAGAGATAGGTAGGTAGGTAGATAGATAGATAGGGATAGGTAGGTAGGTAGATAGATATAGGTAGGTAGGTAGATTGATAGATAGAGATAGGTAGGTAGGTAGATTGATAGATAGAGATAGGTAGATAGGTAGATAGATAGATACAGATAGGTAGGTAGGTAGATATATAGATACAGATATGTAGGTAGGTAGATAGATAGATACAGATACGTAGGTAGGTAGATTGATAGATACAGATAGGTAGGTAGGTAGATAGATAGATACAGATAGGTAGGTAGGTAGATTGATAGATAGAGATAGGTAGGTAGGTAGATTGATAGATACAGATAGGTAGGTAGGTAGATAGATAGATAGAGATAGGTAGGTAGGTAGATAGATAGATACATAGAGATAGGTAGGTAGGTAGAAAGATAGATAGAGATAGGTAGGTAGGTAGATAGATAGATAGAGATAGGTAGGTAGGTAGATAGATAGATACAGATAGGTAGGTAGGTAGATTGATAGATAGAGATAGGTAGGTAGGTAGATTGATAGATACAGATAGGTAGGTAGGTAGATAGATAGATAGAGATAGGTAGGTAGGTAGATTGATAGATACAGATAGGTAGGTAGGTAGATAGATAGATAGAGATAGGTAGGTAGGTAGATTGATAGATACAGATAGGTAGGTAGGTAGGTAGATTGATAGATAGAGATAGGTAGGTAGATATATAGATACAGATAGGTAGGTAGGTAGATTGTTAGAGATAGGTAGGTAGGTAGATTGATAGATACAGATAGGTAGGTAGGTAGATAGATAGATAGAGATAGGTAGGTAGGTAGATTGATAGATACAGATAGGTAGGTAGATAGATAGATACAGATAGGTAGGTAGGTAGATTGATAGATAGAGATATGTAGGTAGGTAGATAAATAGATACAGATAGGTAGGTAGGTAGGTAGGTAGATAGATACAGATAGGTAGGTAGGTAGATTGATAGATAGAGATAGGTAGGTAGGTAGATAGATAGAGATAGGTAGGTAGGTAGATTGATAGATACAGATAGGTAGGTAGGTAGATAGATAGATACAGATAGGTAGGTAGGTAGATTGATAGATACAGATAGGTAGGTAGGTAGATTGATAGATAGAGATAGGTAGGTAGGTAGATAGATAGATACAGATAGGTAGGTAGGTAGATAGATAGATACAGATAGGTAGGTAGGTAGATTGATAGATAGAGATAGGTAGGTAGGTAGATAGATAGAGATAGGTAGGTAGGTAGGTAGATAGATACAGATAGGTAGGTAGATAGATAAATACAGATATGTGGGTAGGTAGATAGATAGATAGAGATAGGTAGGTAGGTAGGTAGATAGATACAGATAGGTAGGTAGGTAGATAGATAGATACAGATAGGTAGGTAGGTAGATAGATAGATAGAGATAGGTAGGTAGGTAGATAGATAGGGATAGGTAGGTAGGTAGATAGATATAGGTAGGTAGGTAGATTGATAGATAGAGATAGGTAGGTAGGTAGATTGATAGATAGAGATAGGTAGATAGGTAGATAGATAGATACAGATAGGTAGGTAGGTAGATATATAGATACAGATATGTAGGTAGGTAGATAGATAGATACAGATAGGTAGGTAGGTAGATTGATAGATACAGATAGGTAGGTATGTAGATAGATAGATACAGATAGGTAGGTAGGTAGATTGATAGATAGAGATAGGTAGGTAGGTAGATTGATAGATACAGATAGGTAGGTAGGTAGATAGATAGATAGAGATTGGTAGGTAGGTAGATAGATAGATAGAGATAGGTAGGTAGGTAGATTGATAGATAGAGATAGGTAGGTAGGTAGATAGATAGATAGAGATTGGTAGGTAGGTAGATAGATAGATTGATAGAGATAGGTAGGTAGGTAGAAAGATAGATAGAGATAGGTAGGTAGGTAGATAGATAGAGAGAGATAGGTAGGTAGGTAGATAGATAGATACAGATAGGTAGGTAGGTAGATTGATAGATAGAGATAGGTAGGTAGGTAGATTGATAGATACAGATAGGTAGGTAGGTAGATAGATAGATAGAGATAGGTAGGTAGGTAGATTGATAGATAAAGATAGGTAGGTAGGTAGATTGATAGATAGAGATAGGTAGGTAGGTAGATAGATACAGATAGGTAGGTAGGTAGATTGATAGATAGAGATAGGTAGGTAAGTAGATTGATAGATACAGATAGGTAGGTAGGTAGATAGATAAATAGAGATAGGTAGGTAGGTAGATAGATAGATAGATAGATAGAGATAGGTAGGTAGGCAGATAGATAGATAGAGATAGGTAGGTAGGTAGATAGATAGATAGAGATAGGTAGGTAGGTAGATAGATAGATAGAGATAGGTAGGTAGGTAGATAGATAGATACAGATAGGTAGGTATGTAGATTGATAGATAGAGATAGGTAGGTAGGTAGATTGATAGATACAGATAGGTAGGTAGGTAGATAGATAGATACAGATAGGTAGGTAGGTAGATTGATAGATAGAGATAGGTAGGTAGGTAGATAGATAGATAGAGATAGGTAGGTAGGTAGATAGATAGATATAGGTAGGTAGGTAGATTGATAGATAGAGATAGGTAGATAGGTAGATAGATAGATACAGATAGGTAGGTAGGTAGATAGAAAGAGATAGGTAGGTAGTTGGGTAGATAGATAGAGATAGGTAGGTAGGTAGATAGATAGATAGAGATAGGTAGGTAGGCAGATAGATAGATAGAGATAGGTAGGTAGGTAGATAGATAGATACAGATAGGTAGGTAGGTAGATTGATAGATAGAGATAGGTAGGTAGGTAGATAGATAGATAAAGATAGGTAGGTAGGTAGATTGATAGATAGAGATAGGTAGGTAGGTAGATTGATAGATACAGATAGGTAGGTAGGTAGATAGATAGATAGAGATAGGTAGGTAGGTAGATTGATAGATACAGATAGGTAGGTAGGTAGATTGATAGATAGAGATAGGGAGGTAGGTAGATAGATAGATAGAGATAGGTAGGTAGGTAGATAGATAGATACAGATAGGTAGGTAGGTAGATTGATAGATAGAGATAGGTAGGTAGGTAGATAGATAGATAAAGATAGGTAGGTAGGAAGATAGATAGATAGAGATAGATAGGTAGGTAGATAGATAGATACAGATAGGTAGGTAGGTAGATTGATAGATAGAGATAGGTAGGTAGGTAGATTGATAGATAGAGATAGGTAGGTAGGTAGATAGATAGATAGAGATAGGTAGGTAGGTAGATAGATAGATACAGATAGGTAGGTAGATTGATAGATAGAGATAGGTAGGTAGGTAGGTAGATAGATAGAGATAGGTAGGTAGGTAGGTAGATAGATACAGATAGGTAGGTAGATAGATAAATTCAGATAGGTGGGTAGGTAGATAGATAGATAGAGATAGGTAGGTAGGTAGGTAGGTAGGTAGATACAGATATGTAGGTAGGTAGATAGATATATAGAGATAGGTAGGTTGGTAGATAGATAGATAGAGATAGGTAGGTAGGTAGATAGATAGATAGAGATAGGTAGGTAGGTAGATAGATAGATAGAGATAGGTAGGTAGGTAGATAGATAGATACAGATAGGTAGGTAGATAGATAGATAGAGATAGGTAGGTAGGCAGATAGATAGATAGAGATAGGTAGGTAGGTAGATAGATAGATACAGATAGGTAGGTAGGTAGATTGATAGATAGAGATAGGTAGGTAGGTAGATTGATAGATACATATAGGTAGGTAGGTAGATAGATAGATAGAGATAGGTAGGTAGGTAGATTGATAGATACAGATAGGTAGGTAGATAGATAGATACAGATAGGTAGGTAGGTAGATTGATAGATAGAGATATGTAGGTAGGTAGATAGATAGATACAGAAAGGTAGGTAGGTAGATAGATAGATACAGATAGGTAGGTAGGTAGATTGATAGATAGAGATAGGTAGGTAGGTAGATAGATAGAGATAGGTAGGTAGGTAGATTGATAGATACAGATAGGTAGGTAGGTAGATAGATAGATACAGATAGGTAGGTAGGTAGATTGATAGATACAGATAGGTAGGTAGGTAGATTGATAGATAGAGATAGGTAGGTAGGTAGGTAGATAGATAGAGATAGGTAGGTAGGTAGGTAGATAGATACAGATAGGTAGGTAGGTAGATAGATAGATACAGATAGGTAGGTAGGTAGATAGATAGATAGAGATAGGTAGGTAGGTAGATAGATAGATAGAGATAGGTAGGTAGGTAGATAGATTGATATAGGTAGGTAGGTAGATTGATAGATAGAGATAGGTAGATAGGTAGATAGATAGATACAGATAGGTAGGTAGGTAGATAGAAAGAGATAGGTAGGTAGTTGGGTAGATAGATAGAGATAGGTAGGTAGGTAGATAGATAGATAGAGATAGGTAGGTAGGTAGATTGATAGATAGAGATAGGTAGATAGGTAGATAGATAGATACAGATAGGTAGGTAGGTAGATATATAGATACAGATATGTAGGTAGGTAGATAGATAGATACAGATAGGTAGGTAGGTAGATAGATAGATACAGATAGGTAGGTAGGTAGATAGATAGATAGAGATAGGTAGGTAGGTAGATTGATAGATACAGATAGGTAGGTAGGTAGGTAGATAGATAGATAGAGATAGGTAGGTAGGTAGATAGATAGATAGAGATAGGTAGGTAGGTAGATTGATAGATAGAGATAGGTAGGTAGGTAGATTGATAGATACAGATAGGTAGGTAGGTAGATAGATAGATAGAGATAGGTAGGTAGGTAGATTGATAGATACTGATAGGTAGGTAGATAGATTGATAGATAGAGATAGGAAGATAGATAGATAGATACAGATAGGTAGGTAGGTAGATTGATAGATAGAGATAGGTAGGTAGGTAGATTGATAGATACAGATAGGTAGGTAGGTAGATAGATAGATAGAGATAGTTAGGTAGGTAGATAGATAGATAGAGATAGGTAGGTAGGTAGATAGATAGATAGAGATAGGTAGGTAGGTAGATAGATAGATACAGATAGGTAGGTATGTAGATTGATAGATAGAGATAGGTAGGTAGGTAGATTGATTGATACAGATAGGTAGGTAGGTAGGTAGATAGATAGATAGAGATAGGTAGGTAGGTAGATTGATAGATACAGATAGGTAGGTAGGTAGATAGATAGATAGAGATAGGTAGGTAGGTAGATTGATAGATACAGATAGGTAGGTAGGTAGATTGATAGATACAGATAGGTAGGTAGGTAGATAGATAGATAGAGATAGGTAGGTAGGTAGATTGATAGATACAGATAGGTAGGTAGGTAGATTGATAGATAGAGATAGGTAGGTAGGTAGATAGATAGATAGAGATAGGTAGGTAGGTAGATAGATAGATAGAGATAGGTAGGTAGATTGATAGATAGAGATAGGTAGGTAGGTAGGTAGATAGATACAGATAGGTAGGTAGATAGATAAATTCAGATAGGTGGGTAGGTAGATAGATAGATAGAGATAGGTAGGTAGGTAGATAGATAGATACAGATAGGTAGGTAGGTAGATAGATAGATACAGATAGGTAGGTAGGTAGATAGATAGATAGAGATAGGTAGGTAGGTAGATAGATAGATAGAGATAGGTAGGTAGGTAGATAGATAGATATAGGTAGGAAGGTAGATTGATAGATAGAGATAGGTAGATAGGTAGATAGATAGATACAGATAGGTAGGTAGGTAGATAGAAAGAGATAGGAAGGTAGGTAGATAGATAGATACAGATAGGTAGGTAGGTAGATATATAGATACAGATATGTAGGTAGGTAGATAGATAGATACAGATAGGTAGGTAGGTAGATAGATAGATACAGATAGGTAGGTAGGTAGATTGATAGATACAGATAGGTAGGTAGGTAGATAGATAGAGATAGGTAGGTAGGTAGATTGATAGATACAGATAGGTAGGTAGGTAGATAGATACAGATAGGTAGGTAGGTAGATAGATAGATAGAGTTAGGTAGGTAGGTAGATAGATAGATAGAGATAGGTAGGTAGGTAGAAAGATAGAAAGAGATAGGTAGGTAGGTAGGTAGATAGATAGATAGAGATAGGTAGGTAGGTAGGTAGGTAGATAGATAGATACAGATAGGTAGGTAGGTAGATTGATAGATAGAGATAGGTAGGTAGGTAGATTGATAGATACAGATAGGTAGGTAGGTAGATAGATAGATAGAGTTAGGTAGGTAGGTAGATAGATAGATAGAGATAGGTAGGTAGGTAGAAAGATAGAAAGAGATAGGTAGGTAGGTAGGTAGATAGATAGATAGAGATAGGTAGGTAGGTAGGTAGGTAGATAGATAGATACAGATAGGTAGGTAGGTAGATTGATAGATAGAGATAGGTAGGTAGGTAGATTGATAGATACAGATAGGTAGATAGATAGATAGAGATAGGTAGGTAGGTAGATTGATAGATACAGATAGGTAGGTAGGTAGATTGATAGATAGAGATAGGTAGGTAGATAGATAGATACAGATAGGTAGGTAGGTAGATTGATAGATAGAGATAGGTAGGTAGGTAGATTGATAGATACAGATAGGTAGGTAGGTAGGTAGATAGATAGATAGAGATATGTAGGTAGGTAGGTAGATAGAGACAGATAGCTAGGTAGGTAGATAGATAGATACAGATAGGTAGGTAGGTAGATTGATAGATAGAGATAGGTAGGTAGGTAGATTGATAGATACAGATAGGTAGGTAGGTAGATAGATAGATAGATACAGATAGGTAGGTAGGTAGATAGATAGAGATAGGTAGATAGGTAGATAGATAGATAGAGATAGGTAGGTAGGTAGATAGATAGATACAGATAGGTAGGTAGGTAGATTGGTAGATAGAGATAGGTAGGTAGGTAGGTAGATAGATAGAGATAGGTAGGTGGGTAGGTAGATAGATACAGATAGGTAGGTAGATAGATAAATCCAGATAGGTGGGTAGGTAGATAGATAGAGATAGGTAGGTAGGTAGGTAGATAGATACAGATAGGTAGGTAGGTAGGTAGATAGATACAGATAGGTAGGTAGGTAGATAGATAGATACAGATAGGTAGGTAGGTAGATAGATAGATAGAGATAGGTAGGTAGGTAGATAGATAGATAGAGATAGGTAGGTAGGTAGATAGATAGATATAGGTAGGTAGGTAGATTGATAGATAGAGATAGGTAGATAGGTAGATTGATAGATACAGATAGGTAGGTAGATACATAGATATAGATAGGTAGGTAGGTAGATTGATAGAGAGAGATAGGTAGGTAGGTAGATTGATAGATACAGATAGGTAGTTAGGTAGATAGATAGAGATAGGTAGGTAGGTAGATCGATAGATACAGCTAGGTAGGTAGATAGATAGATAGAGATAGGTAGGTAGGTAGATTGATAGATACAGACAGGTAGGTAGGTAGATAGATAGATACAGATAGGTAGGTAGGTAGATTGATAGATACAGATAGGTAGGTAGGTAGATTGATAGATAGAGATAGGTAGGTAGGTAGGTAGATAGATAGAGATAGGTAGGTAGGTAGGTAGATAGATACAGATAGGTAGGTAGATAGATAAATACAGATAGGTGGGTAGGTAGATAGATAGATAGAGATCGGTAGGTAGGTAGGTAGATAGATACAGATAGGTAGGTAGGTAGATAGATAGATACAGATAGGTAGGTAGGTAGATAGATAGATAGAGATAGGTAGGTAGGTAGGTAGATAGATATAGGTAGGTAGGTAGATTGATAGATAGAGATAGGTAGATAGGTAGATAGATAGATACAGATAGGTAGGTAGGTAGATTGAAATAGATAGGTAGGTAGTTGGGTAGATAGATAGAGATAGGTAGGTAGGTAGATAGATAGATAGAGATAGGTAGGTAGGTAGATTGATAGATAGAGATAGGTAGATAGGTAGATAGATAGATACAGATAGGTAGGTAGGTAGATATATAGATACAGATATGTAGGTAGGTAGATAGATAGATAGAGATAGGTAGGTAGGTAGATAGATAGATACAGATAGGTAGGTAGGTAGATTGATAGATAGAGATAGGTAGGTAGGTAGATTGATAGATACAGATAGGTAGGTAGGTAGATAGATAGATAGAGATAGGTAGGTAGGTAGATTGATAGATACAGATAGGTAGGTAGGTAGATTGATAGATAGAGATAGGTAGGTAGATATATAGATACAGATAGGTAGGTAGGTAGATTGATAGAGATATGTAGGTAGGTAGATTGATAGATACAAATAGGTAGGTAGGTAGATAGATAGATAGAGATAGGTAGGTAGGTAGATTGATAGATACAGATAGGTAGATAGATAGATACAGATAGGTAGGTAGGTAGATTGATAGATAGAGATATGTAGGTAGGTAGATAAATAGATACAGATAGGTAGGTAGGTAGATAGATACAGATAGGTAGGTAGGTAGATTGATAGATAGAGATAGGTAGGTAGGTAGATAGATACAGATAGGTAGGTAGGTAGATTGATAGATAGAGATAGGTAGGTAGGTAGATAGATAGATACAGATAGATAGGTAGGTAGATTGATAGATACAGATAGGTAGGTAGGTAGATTGATAGATAGAGATAGGTAGGTAGGTAGATAGATAGATACAGATAGGTAGGTAGGTAGATAGATAGATACAGATAGGTAGATAGGTAGATTGATAGATAGAGATAGGTAGGTAGGTAGGTAGATAGATACAGATAGGTAGGTAGGTAGGTAGATAGATACAGATAGGTAGGTAGATAGATAAATACAGATAGGTGGTTAGGTAGATAGATAGATAGAGATAGGTAGGTAGGTAGGTAGATAGATACAGATAGGTAGGTAGGTAGGTAGATAGATATAGGTAGGTAGGTAGATTGATAGATAGAGATAGGT
This sequence comes from Crotalus helleri, assembly GCA_024509115.1. Classification (NCBI taxonomy): domain Eukaryota; kingdom Metazoa; phylum Chordata; class Lepidosauria; order Squamata; family Viperidae; genus Crotalus; species Crotalus helleri. The sequence continues at coordinate 9,197,480 of JAKSXO010000016.1, forward strand.
AGATAGGTAGATAGATAGATACAGATAGGTAGGTAGGTAGATATATAGATACAGATATATAGGTAGGTAGATAGATAGATACAGATAGGTAGGTAGGTAGATTGATAGATACAGATAGGTAGGTAGGTAGGTAGATAGATACAGATAGGTAGGTAGGTAGATTGATAGATAGAGATAGGTAGGTAGGTAGATTGATAGATACAGATAGGTAGGTAGGTAGATAGATAGATAGAGATAGGTAGGTAGGTAGATAGATAGATAGATAGAGATAGGTAGGTAGGTAGAAAGATAGATAGAGATAGGTAGGTAGGTAGATAGATAGATAGAGATAGGTAGGTAGGTAGATAGATAGATACAGATAGGTAGGTAGGTAGATTGATAGATAGAGATAGGTAGGTAGGTAGATTGATAGATACAGATAGGTAGGTAGGTAGATTGATAGATACAGATAGGTAGGTAGGTAGATAGATAGATAGAGATTGGTAGGTAGGTAGATAGATAGATAGATAGAGATAGGTAGGTAGGTAGAAAGATAGATAGAGATAGGTAGGTAGGTAGATAGATAGATAGAGATAGGTAGGTAGGTAGATAGATAGATACAGATAGGTAGGTAGGTAGATTGATAGATAGAGATAGGTAGGTAGGTAGATTGATAGATACAGATAGGTAGGTAGGTAGATAGATAGATAGATAGAGATAGGTAGGTAGGTAGATTGATAGATAAAGATAGGTAGGTAGGTAGATTGATAGATAGAGATAGGTAGGTAGGTAGATAGATACAGATAGGTAGGTAGGTAGATTGATAGATAGAGATAGGTAGGTAAGTAGATTGATAGATACAGATAGGTAGGTAGGTAGATAGATAAATAGAGATAGGTAGGTAGGCAGATAGATAGATAGAGATAGGTAGGTAGGTAGATTGATAGATACAGATAGGTAGGTAGGTAGATTGATAGATAGAGATAGGTAGGTAGATATATAGATACAGATAGGTAGGTAGGTAGATTGATAGAGATATGTAGGTAGGTAGATTGATAGATACAAATAGGTAGGTAGGTAGATAGATAGATAGAGATAGGTAGGTAGGTAGATTGATAGATACAGATAGGTAGATAGATAGATACAGATAGGTAGGTAGGTAGATTGATAGATAGAGATATGTAGGTAGGTAGATAAATAGATACAGATAGGTAGGTAGGTAGGTAGATAGATACAGATAGGTAGGTAGGTAGATTGATAGATAGAGATAGGTAGGTAGGTAGATAGATACAGATAGGTAGGTAGGTAGATTGATAGATAGAGATAAGTAGGTAGGTAGATAGATAGATACAGATAGATAGGTAGGTAGATTGATAGATACAGATAGGTAGGTAGGTAGATTGATAGATAGAGATAGGTAGGTAGGTAGATAGATAGATACAGATAGGTAGGTAGGTAGATAGATAGATACAGATAGGTAGATAGGTAGATTGATAGATAGAGATAGGTAGGTAGGTAGGTAGATAGATACAGATAGGTAGGTAGGTAGGTAGATAGATACAGATAGGTAGGTAGATAGATAAATACAGATAGGTGGTTAGGTAGATAGATAGATAGAGATAGGTAGGTAGGTAGGTAGATAGATACAGATAGGTAGGTAGGTAGATAGATAGATACAGATAGGTAGGTAGGTAGATAGATAGATAGAGATAGGTAGGTAGGTAGATAGATAGATAGGGATAGGTAGGTAGGTAGATAGATATAGGTAGGTAGGTAGATTGATAGATAGAGATAGGTAGGTAGGTAGATTGATAGATAGAGATAGGTAGATAGGTAGATAGATAGATACAGATAGGTAGGTAGGTAGATATATAGATACAGATATATAGGTAGGTAGATAGATAGATACAGATAGGTAGGTAGGTAGATTGATAGATACAGATAGGTAGGTAGGTAGGTAGATAGATACAGATAGGTAGGTAGGTAGATTGATAGATAGAGATAGGTAGGTAGGTAGATTGATAGATACAGATAGGTAGGTAGGTAGATAGATAGAGATAGGTAGGTAGGTAGATAGATAGATAGAGATAGGTAGGTAGGTAGAAAGATAGATAGAGATAGGTAGGTAGGTAGATAGATAGATAGAGATAGGTAGGTAGGTAGATAGATAGATACAGATAGGTAGGTAGGTAGATTGATAGATAGAGATAGGTAGGTAGGTAGATTGATAGATACAGATAGGTAGGTAGGTAGATTGATAGATACAGATAGGTAGGTAGGTAGATAGATAGATAGAGATTGGTAGGTAGGTAGATAGATAGATAGATAGAGATAGGTAGGTAGGTAGAAAGATAGATAGAGATAGGTAGGTAGGTAGATAGATAGATAGAGATAGGTAGGTAGGTAGATAGATAGATACAGATAGGTAGGTAGGTAGATTGATAGATAGAGATAGGTAGGTAGGTAGATTGATAGATACAGATAGGTAGGTAGGTAGATAGATAGATAGATAGAGATAGGTAGGTAGGTAGATTGATAGATAAAGATAGGTAGGTAGGTAGATTGATAGATAGAGATAGGTAGGTAGGTAGATAGATACAGATAGGTAGGTAGGTAGATTGATAGATAGAGATAGGTAGGTAAGTAGATTGATAGATACAGATAGGTAGGTAGGTAGATAGATAAATAGAGATAGGTAGGTAGGTAGATAGATAGATAGAGATAGGTAGGTAGGCAGATAGATAGATAGAGATAGGTAGGTAGGTAGATTGATAGATACAGATAGGTAGGTAGGTAGATAGATAGATAGAGATAGGTAGGTAGGTAGATAGATAGATACAGATAGGTAGGTAGGTAGATAGATAGATAGAGATAGGTAGGTAGGTAGGTAGATAGATATAGGTAGGTAGGTAGATTGATAGATAGAGATAGGTAGATAGGTAGATATATAGATACAGATAGGTAGGTAGGTAGATAGAAAGAGATAGGTAGGTAGTTGGGTAGATAGATAGAGATAGGTAGGTAGGTAGATAGATAGATAGCGATAGGTAGGTAGGTAGATTGATAGATAGAGATAGGTAGGTAGGTAGATAGATAGATACAGATAGGTAGGTAGGTAGATTTATAGATAGAGATAGGTAGGTAGGTAGATTGATAGATACAGATAGGTAGGTAGGTAGATAGATAGATAGAGATAGGTAGGTAGGTAGATTGATAGATAAAGATAGGTAGGTAGGTAGATTGATAGATAGAGATAGGTAGGTAGGTAGATAGATACAGATAGGTAGGTAGGTAGATTGATAGATAGAGATAGGTAGGTAGGTAGATTGATAGATACAGATAGGTAGGTAGGTAGATAGATAAATAGAGGTAGGTAGGTAGGTAGATAGATAGATAGAGATAGGTAGGTAGGCAGATAGATAGATAGAGATAGGTAGGTAGGTAGATAGATAGATAGAGATAGGTAGGTAGGTAGATAGATAGATACAGATAGGTAGGTAGGTAGATTGATAGATAGAGATAGGTAGGTAGGTAGATTGATAGATACAGATAGGTAGGTAGGTAGATAGATAGATACAGATAGGTAGGTAGGTAGATTGATAGATAGAGATAGGTAGGTAGGTAGATAGATAGATAGAGATAGGTAGGTAGGTAGATAGATAGATATAGGTAGGTAGGTAGATTGATAGATAGAGATAGGTTGATAGGTAGATAGATAGATACAGATAGGTAGGTAGGTAGATAGAAAGAGATAGGTAGGTAGTTGGGTAGATAGATAGAGATAGGTAGGTAGGTAGATAGATAGATAGAGATAGGTAGGTAGGCAGATAGATAGATAGAGATAGGTAGGTAGGTAGATAGATAGATAGAGATAGGTAGGTAGGTAGATAGATAGATACAGATATGTAGGTAGGTAGATTGATAGATAGAGATAGGTAGGTAGGTAGATAAATAGATACAGATAGGTAGGTAGGTAGGTAGATAGATACAGATAGGTAGGTAGGTAGATTGATAGATAGAGATAGGTAGGTAGGTAGATTGATAGATACAGATAGGTAGGTAGGTAGATAGATAGATAGATACAGATAGGTAGGTAGGTAGATTGATAGATAGAGATAGGTAGGTAGGTAGATAGATAGATAGAGATAGGTAGGTAGGTAGATAGGTAGATATAGGTAGGTAGGTAGATTGATAGATAGAGATAGGTAGATAGGTAGATAGATAGATACAGATAGGTAGGTAGGTAGATAGAAAGAGATAGGTAGGTAGTTGGGTAGATAGATAGAGATAGGTAGGTAGGTAGATAGATAGATAGAGATAGGTAGGTAGGCAGATAGATAGATAGAGATAGGTAGGTAGGTAGATAGATAGATAGAGATAGGTAGGTAGGTAGATAGATAGATACAGATATGTAGGTAGGTAGATTGATAGATAGAGATAGGTAGGTAGGTAGATTGATAGATACAGATAGGTAGGTAGGTAGATAGATAGATGGAGATATGTAGGTTGGTAGATTGATAGATACATATAGGTAGGTAGGTAGATTGATAGATAGAGATAGGGAGGTAGGTAGATAGATAGATATAGGTAGGTAGGTAGATTGATAGATAGAGATAGGTAGGTAGGTAGATTGATAGATAGAGAGAGGTAGGTAGGTAGATAGATAGATACAGATAGGTAGGTAGGTAGATAGATAGATACAGATAGGTAGGTAGGTAGATAGATAGATAGAAATAGGTAGGTAGGTAGATAGATAGATACAGATAGGTAGGTAGGTAGATTGATAGATAGAGATAGGTAGGTAGGTAGATAGATAGATAGAGATAGGTAGGTAGGTAGGTAGATAGATAGATAGAGATAGATAGGTAGGTAGGTAGATAGATACAGATAGGTAGGTAGGTAGATTGATAGATAGAGATAGGTAGGTAGGTAGATTGATAGATAGAGATAGGTAGGTAGGTAGATAGATAGATACAGATAGGTAGGTAGGTAGATAGATAGATAGAGATAGGTAGGTAGGTAGATAGATAGATACAGATAGGTAGGTAGGTAGATTGATAGATAGATATAGGTAGGTAGGTAGATTGATAGATAGAGATAGGTAGATAGGTAGATAGATAGATACAGATAGGTAGGTAGGTAGATAGAAAGAGATAGGTAGGTAGTTGGGTAGATAGATAGAGATAGGTAGGTAGGTAGATAGATAGATAGCGATAGGTAGGTAGGTAGATTGATAGATAGAGATAGGTAGGTAGGTAGATAGATAGATACAGATAGGTAGGTAGGTAGATTGATAGATAGAGATAGGTAGGTAGGTAGATTGATAGATACAGATAGGTAGGTAGGTAGATAGATAGATAGAGATAGGTAGGTAGGTAGATTGATAGATAAAGATAGGTAGGTAGGTAGATTGATAGATAGAGATAGGTAGGTAGGTAGATAGATACAGATAGGTAGGTAGGTAGATTGATAGATATAGGTAGGTAGGTAGATTGATAGATAGAGATAGGTAGGTAGGTAGATAGATAAATAGAGATAGGTAGGTAGGTAGATAGATAGATAGAGATAGGTAGGTAGGCAGATAGATAGATAGAGATAGGTAGGTAGGTAGATAGATAGATAGCGATAGGTAGGTAGGTAGATAGATAGATACAGATAGGTAGGTAGGTAGATTGATAGATAGAGATAGGTAGGTAGGTAGATTGATAGATACAGATAGGTAGGTAGGTAGATAGATAGATACAGATAGGTAGGTAGGTAGATTGATAGATAGAGATAGGTAGGTAGGTAGATAGATATATAGAGATAGGTAGGTAGGTAGATAGATAGATATAGGTAGGTAGGTAGATTGATAGATAGAGATAGGTTGATAGGTAGATAGATAGATACAGATAGGTAGGTAGGTAGATAGAAAGAGATAGGTAGGTAGTTGGGTAGATAGATAGAGATAGGTAGGTAGGTAGATAGATAGATAGAGATAGGTAGGTAGGCAGATAGATAGATAGAGATAGGTTGGTAGGTAGATAGATAGATAGAGATAGGTAGGTAGGTAGATAGATAGATACAGATATGTAGGTAGGTAGATTGATAGATAGAGATAGGTAGGTAGGTAGATAAATAGATACAGATAGGTAGGTAGGTAGGTAGATAGATACAGATAGGTAGGTAGGTAGATTGATAGATAGAGATAGGTAGGTAGGTAGATTGATAGATACAGATAGGTAGGTAGGTAGATAGATAGATAGATACAGATAGGTAGGTAGGTAGGTAGATAGATAGATATAGGTAGGTAGGTAGATTGATAGATAGAGATAGGTAGATAGGTAGATAGATAGATACAGATAGGTAGGTAGGTAGATAGAAAGAGATAGGTAGGTAGTTGGGTAGATAGATAGAGATAGGTAGGTAGGTAGATAGATAGATAGAGATAGGTAGGTAGGCAGATAGATAGATAGAGATAGGTAGGTAGGTAGATAGATAGATAGAGATAGGTAGGTAGGTAGATAGATAGATACAGATATGTAGGTAGGTAGATTGATAGATAGAGATAGGTAGGTAGGTAGATTGATAGATACAGATATGTAGGTAGGTAGATAGATAGATGGAGATATGTAGGTTGGTAGATTGATAGATACATATAGGTAGGTAGGTAGATTGATAGATAGAGATAGGGAGGTAGGTAGATAGATAGATAGAGATAGGTAGGTAGGTAAGTAGATAGAGACAGATAGCTAGGTAGGTAGATAGATAGATACAGATAGGTAGGTAGGTAGATTGATAGATAGAGATAGGTAGGTAGGTAGATTGATAGATAGAGAGAGGTAGGTAGGTAGATAGATAGATACAGATAGGTAGGTAGGTAGATAGATAGATACAGATAGGTAGGTAGGTAGATTGATAGATAGAGATAGGGAGGTAGGTAGATAGATAGATATAGGTAGGTAGGTAGATTGATAGATAGAGATAGGTTGATAGGTAGACAGATAGATATAGGTAGGTAGGTAGATTGATAGATAGAGATAGGTTGATAGGTAGACAGATAGATACAGATAGGTAGGTAGGTAGATTGATAGATAGAGATAGGTAGGTAGGTAGATTGATAGATAGAGATAGGTAGGTAGGTAGATAGATAGATACAGATAGGTAGGTAGGTAGATAGATAGATAGAGATAGGTAGGTAGGTAGATAGATAGATACAGATAGGTAGGTAGGTAGATTGATAGATAGATATAGGTAGGTAGGTAGATTGATAGATAGAGATAGGTAGATAGGTAGATAGATAGATACAGATAGGTAGGTAGGTAGATAGAAAGAGATAGGTAGGTAGTTGGGTAGATAGATAGAGATAGGTAGGTAGGTAGATAGATAGATAGCGATAGGTAGGTAGGTAGATTGATAGATAGAGATAGGTAGGTAGGTAGATAGATAGATACAGATAGGTAGGTTGGTAGATTGATAGATAGAGATAGGTAGGTAGGTAGATTGATAGATACAGATAGGTAGGTAGGTAGATAGATAGATAGAGATAGGTAGGTAGGTAGATTGATAGATAAAGATAGGTAGGTAGGTAGATTGATAGATAGAGATAGGTAGGTAGGTAGATAGATACAGATAGGTAGGTAGGTAGATTGATAGATATAGGTAGGTAGGTAGATTGATAGATAGAGATAGGTAGGTAGGTAGATAGATAAATAGCGATAGGTAGGTAGGTAGATAGATAGATAGAGATAGGTAGGTAGGCAGATAGATAGATAGAGATAGGTAGGTAGGTAGATAGATAGATAGAGATAGGTAGGTAGGTAGATAGATAGATACAGATAGGTAGGTAGGTAGATTGATAGATAGAGATAGGTAGGTAGGTAGATTGATAGATACAGATAGGTAGGTAGGTAGATAGATAGATACAGATAGGTAGGTAGGTAGATTGATAGATAGAGATAGGTAGGTAGGTAGATAGATAGATAGAGATAGGTAGGTAGGTAGATAGATAGATATAGGTAGGTAGGTAGATTGATAGATAGAGATAGGTTGATAGGTAGATAGATAGATACAGATAGGTAGGTAGGTAGATAGAAAGAGATAGGTAGGTAGTTGGGTAGATAGATAGAGATAGGTAGGTAGGTAGATAGATAGATAGAGATAGGTAGGTAGGCAGATAGATAGATAGAGATAGGTAGGTAGGTAGATAGATAGATAGAGATAGGTAGGTAGGTAGATAGATAGATACAGATATGTAGGTAGGTAGATTGATAGATAGAGATAGGTAGGTAGGTAGATAAATAGATACAGATAGGTAGGTAGGTAGGTAGATAGATACAGATAGGTAGGTAGGTAGATTGATAGATAGAGATAGGTAGGTAGGTAGATTGATAGATACAGATAGGTAGGTAGGTAGATAGATAGATAGATACAGATAGGTAGGTAGGTAGATTGATAGATAGAGATAGGTAGGTAGGTAGATAGATAGATAGAGATAGGTAGGTAGGTAGATAGATAGATATAGGTAGGTAGGTAGATTGATAGATAGAGATACGTAGATAGGTAGATAGATAGATACAGATAGGTAGGTAGGTAGATAGAAAGAGATAGGTAGGTAGTTGGGTAGATAGATAGAGATAGGTAGGTAGGTAGATAGATAGATAGAGATAGGTAGGTAGGCAGATAGATAGATAGAGATAGGTAGGTAGGTAGATAGATAGATAGAGATAGGTAGGTAGGTAGATAGATAGATACAGATATGTAGGTAGGTAGATTGATAGATAGAGATAGGTAGGTAGGTAGATTGATAGATACAGATAGGTAGGTAGGTAGATAGATAGATGGAGATATGTAGGTTGCTAGATTGATAGATACATATAGGTAGGTAGGTAGATTGATAGATAGAGATAGGGAGGTAGGTAGATAGATAGATAGAGATAGGTAGGTAGGTAAGTAGATAGAGACAGATAGCTAGGTAGGTAGATAGATAGATACAGATAGGTAGGTAGGTAGATTGATAGATAGAGATAGGTAGGTAGGTAGATTGATAGATAGAGAGAGGTAGGTAGGTAGATAGATAGATACAGATAGGTAGGTAGGTAGATAGATAGATACAGATAGGTAGGTAGGTAGATAGATAGATAGAGATAGGTAGGTAGGTAGATAGATAGATACAGATAGGTAGGTAGGTAGATTGATAGATAGAGATAGGTAGGTAGGTAGATAGATAGATAGAGATAGGTAGGTAGGTAGATAGATAGATAGAGATAGATATGTAGGTAGGTAGATAGATACAGATAGGTAGGTAGGTAGATTGATAGATAGAGATAGGTAGGTAGGTAGATTGATAGATAGAGATAGGTAGGTAGGTAGATAGATAGATACAGATAGGTAGGTAGGTAGATAGATAGATAGAGATAGGTAGGTAGGTAGATAGATAGATACAGATAGGTAGGTAGGTAGATTGATAGATAGAGATAGGTAGGTAGGTAGATAGATAGATAGAGATAGGTAGGTAGGTAGATAGATAGAGATAGGTAGGTAGGTAGATTGATAGATACAGATAGGTAGGTAGGTAAATAGATAGATAGAGATAGGTAGGTAGGTAGATAGATAGATACAGATAGGTAGGTAGGAAGATAGATAGATAGAGATAGGTAGGTAGGTAGGTAGATAGATATAGGTAGGTAGGTAGATTGATAGATAGAGATAGGTAGGTAGGTAGATAGATAGATAGTGATAGGTAGGTAGGTAGATTGATAGATAGAGATAGGTAGGTAGGTAGATAGATAGATACAGATAGGTAGGTAGGTAGATTGATAGATAGAGATAGGTAGGTAGGTAGATTGATAGATACAGATAGGTAGGTAGGTAGATAGATAGATAGAGATAGGTAGGTAGGTAGATTGATAGATAAAGATAGGTAGGTAGGTAGATTGATAGATAGAGATAGGTAGGTAGGTAGATAGATACAGATAGGTAGGTAGGTAGATTGATAGATAGAGATAGGTAGGTAGGTAGATTGATAGATAGAGATAGGTAGGTAGGTAGATAGATAAATAGAGATAGGTAGGTAGGTAGATAGATAGATAGAGATAGGTAGGTAGGCAGATAGATAGATAGAGATAGGTAGGTAGGTAGATAGATAGATACAGATAGGTAGGTAGGTAGATTGATAGATAGAGATAGGTAGGTAGGTAGATTGATAGATACAGATAGGTAGGTAGGTAGATAGATAGATACAGATAGGTAGGTAGGTAGATTGATAGATAGAGATAGGTAGGTAGGTAGATAGATAGATAGAGATAGGTAGGTAGGTAGATAGATAGATATAGGTAGGTAGGTAGATTGATAGATAGAGATAGGTTGATAGGTAGATAGATAGATACAGATAGGTAGGTAGGTAGATAGAAAGAGATAGGTAGGTAGTTGGGTAGATAGATAGAGATAGGTAGGTAGGTAGATAGATAGATAGAGATGGGTAGGTAGGCAGATAGATAGATAGAGATAGGTAGGTAGGTAGATAGATAGATAGAGATAGGTAGGTAGGTAGATAGATAGATACAGATATGTAGGTAGGTAGATTGATAGATAGAGATAGGTAGGTAGGTAGATAAATAGATACAGATAGGTAGGTAGGTAGGTAGATAGATACAGATAGGTAGGTAGGTAGATTGATAGATAGAGATAGGTAGGTAGGTAGATTGATAGATACAGATAGGTAGGTAGGTAGATAGATAGATAGATACAGATAGGTAGGTAGGTAGATTGATAGATAGAGATAGGTAGGTAGGTAGATAGATAGATAGAGATAGGTAGGTAGGTAGATAGATAGATATAGGTAGGTAGGTAGATTGATAGATAGAGATAGGTAGATAGGTAGATAGATAGATACAGATAGGTAGGTAGGTAGATAGAAAGAGATAGGTAGGTAGTTGGGTAGATAGATAGAGATAGGTAGGTAGGTAGATAGATAGATAGAGATAGGTAGGTAGGCAGATAGATAGATAGAGATAGGTAGGTAGGTAGATAGATAGATAGAGATAGGTAGGTAGGTAGATAGATAGATACAGATATGTAGGTAGGTAGATTGATAGATAGAGATAGATAGGTAGGTAGATTGATAGATACAGATAGGTAGGTAGGTAGATAGATAGATGGAGATATGTAGGTTGGTAGATTGATAGATACATATAGGTAGGTAGGTAGATTGATAGATAGAGATAGGGAGGTAGGTAGATAGATAGATAGAGATAGGTAGGTAGGTAAGTAGATAGAGACAGATAGCTAGGTAGGTAGATAGATAGATACAGATAGGTAGGTAGGTAGATTGATAGATAGAGATAGGTAGGTAGGTAGATTGATAGATAGAGAGAGGTAGGTAGGTAGATAGATAGATACAGATAGGTAGGTAGGTAGATAGATAGATACAGATAGGTAGGTAGGTAGATAGATAGATAGAGATAGGTAGGTAGGTAGATAGATAGATACAGATAGGTAGGTAGGTACATTGATAGATAGAGATAGGTAGGTAGGTAGATAGATAGATAGAGATAGGTAGGTAGGTAGATAGATAGATAGAGATAGATAGGTAGGTAGGTAGATAGATACAGATAGGTAGGTAGGTAGATTGATAGATAGAGATAGGTAGGTAGGTAGATTGATAGATAGAGATAGGTAGGTAGGTAGATAGATAGATACAGATAGGTAGGTAGGTAGATAGATAGATAGAGATAGGTAGGTAGGTAGATAGATAGATACAGATAGGTAGGTAGGTAGATTGATAGATAGAGATAGGTAGGTAGGTAGATAGATAGATAGAGATAGGTAGGTAGGTAGATAGATAGAGATAGGTAGGTAGGTAGATTGATAGATACAGATAGGTAGGTACGTAGATAGATAGATAGAGATAGGTAGGTAGGTAGATAGATAGATACAGATAGGTAGGTAGGAAGATAGATAGATAGAGATAGGTAGGTAGGTAGGTAGATAGATATAGGTAGGTAGGTAGATTGATAGATAGAGATGGGTAGATAGGTAGATAGATAGATACAGATAGGTAGGTAGGTAGATAGAAAGAGATAGGTAGGTAGTTGGGTAGATAGATAGAGATAGGTAGGTAGGTAGATAGATAGATAGCGATAGGTAGGTAGGTAGATTGATAGATAGAGATAGGTAGATAGGTAGATAGATAGATACAGATAGGTAGGTAGGTAGATATATAGATACAGATATGTAGGTAGGTAGATAGATAGATACAGATAGGTAGGTAGGTAGATATATAGATACAGATATGTAGGTAGGTAGATAGATAGATACAGATAGGTAGGTAGGTAGATTGATAGATACAGATAGGTAGGTAGGTAGATAGATAGATACAGATAGGTAGGTAGGTAGATTGATAGATAGAGATAGGTAGGTAGGTAGATTGATAGATAGAGATAGGTAGGTAGGTAGATAGATACAGATAGGTAGGTAGGTAGATAGATAGATACAGATAGGTAGGTAGGTAGATAGATAGAGATAGGTAGGTAGGTAGATAGATAGATACAGATAGGTAGGTAGGTAGATTGATAGATAGAGATAGGTAGGTAGGTAGATAGATAGATAGCGATAGGTAGGTAGGTAGATTGATAGATAGAGATAGGTAGGTAGGTAGAAAGATAGAGAGAGATAGGTAGGTAGGTAGATAGATAGATAGAGATAGGTAGGTAGGTAGATAGATAGATACAGATAGGTAGGTAGGTAGATTGATAGATAGAGATAGGTAGGTAGGTAGATTGATAGATACAGATAGGTAGGTAGATAGATAGATAGATAGAGATAGGTAGGTAGGTAGATTGATAGATAAAGATAGGTAGGTAGGTAGGTAGATTGATAGATAGAGATAGGTAGGTAGGTAGATAGATACAGATAGGTAGGTAGGTAGATTGATAGATAGAGATAGGTAGGTAGGTAGATTGATAGATACAGATAGGTAGGTAGGTAGATAGATAAATAGAGATAGGTAGGTAGGTAGATAGATAGATAGAGATAGGTAGGTAGGCAGATAGATAGATAGAGATAGGTAGGTAGGTAGATAGATAGATAGAGATAGGTAGGTAGGTAGATAGATAGATACAGATAGGTAGGTAGGTAGATTGATAGATAGAGATAGGTAGGTAGGTAGATTGATAGATACAGATAGGTAGGTAGGTAGATAGATAGATACAGATAGGTAGGTAGGTAGATTGATAGATAGAGATAGGTAGGTAGGTAGATAGATAGATAGAGATAGGTAGGTAGGTAGATAGATAGATACAGGTAGGTAGGTAGATTGATAGATAGAGATAGGTTGATAGGTAGATAGATAGATACAGATAGGTAGGTAGGTAGATAGAAAGAGATAGGTAGGTAGTTGGGTAGATAGATAGAGATAGGTAGGTAGGTAGATAGATAGATAGAGATAGGTAGGTAGGCAGATAGATAGATAGAGATAGGTAGGTAGGTAGATAGATAGATAGAGATAGGTAGGTAGGTAGATAGATAGATACAGATATGTAGGTAGGTAGATTGATAGATAGAGATAGGTAGGTAGGTAGATAAATAGATACAGATAGGTAGGTAGGTAGGTAGATAGATACAGATGGGTAGGTAGGTAGATTGATAGATAGAGATAGGTAGGTAGGTAGATAGATACAGATAGGTAGGTAGGTAGATTGATAGATACAGATAGGTAGGTAGGTAGATAGATAGATACAGATAGGTAGGTAGGTAGATTGATAGATACAGATAGGTAGGTAGGTAGATTGATAGATAGAGATAGGTAGGTAGGTAGATAGATAGATACAGATAGGTAGGTAGGTAGATAGATAGATACAGATAGGTAGGTAGGTAGATTGATAGATAGAGATAGGTAGGTAGGTAGGTAGATAGATACAGATAGGTAGGTAGGTAGGTAGATAGATACAGATAGGTAGGTAGATAGATAAATACAGATAGGTGGGTAGGTAGATAGATAGATAGAGATAGGTAGGTAGGTAGGTAGATAGATACAGATAGGTAGGTAGGTAGATAGATAGATACAGATAGGTAGGTAGGTAGATAGATAGATAGAGATAGGTAGGTAGGTAGATAGATAGATAGGGATAGGTAGGTAGGTAGATAGATATAGGTAGGTAGGTAGATTGATAGATAGAGATAGGTAGGTAGGTAGATTGATAGATAGAGATAGGTAGATAGGTAGATAGATAGATACAGATAGGTAGGTAGGTAGATATATAGATACAGATATGTAGGTAGGTAGATAGATAGATACAGATAGGTAGGTAGGTAGATTGATAGATACAGATAGGTAGGTAGGTAGATAGATAGATACAGATAGGTAGGTAGGTAGATTGATAGATAGAGATAGGTAGGTAGGTAGATTGATAGATACAGATATGTAGGTAGGTAGATAGATAGATAGAGATAGGTAGGTAGGTAGATATATAGATAGATAGAGATAGGTAGGTAGGTAGAAAGATAGATAGAGATAGGTAGGTAGGTAGATAGATAGATAGAGATAGGTAGGTAGGTAGATAGATAGATACAGATAGGTAGGTAGGTAGATTGATAGATAGAGATAGGTAGGTAGGTAGATTGATAGATACAGATAGGTAGGTAGGTAGATTGATAGATACAGATAGGTAGGTAGGTAGATAGATAGATAGAGATTGGTAGGTAGGTAGATAGATAGATAGATAGAGATAGGTAGGTAGGTAGAAAGATAGATAGAGATAGGTAGGTAGGTAGATAGATAGATAGAGATAGGTAGATAGGTAGATAGATAGATACAGATAGGTAGGTAGGTAGATTGATAGATAGAGAAAGGTAGGTAGGTAGATTGATAGATACAGATAGGTAGGTAGGTAGATTGATAGATAGAGATAGGTAGGTAGGTAGATAGATAGATAGAGATAGGTAGGTAGGTAGATAGATAGATATAGGTAGGTAGGTAGATTGATAGATAGAGATAGGTTGATAGGTAGATAGATAGATACAGATAGGTAGGTAGGTAGATAGAAAGAGATAGGTAGGTAGATGGGTAGATAGATAGAGATAGGTAGGTAGGTAGATAGATAGATAGATAGAGATAGGTAGGTAGGCAGATAGATAGAGATAGGTAGGTAGGTAGATAGATAGATAGAGATAGGTAGGTAGGTAGATAGATAGATACAGATATGTAGGTAGGTAGATTGATAGATAGAGATAGGTAGGTAGGTAGATAAATAGATACAGATAGGTAGGTAGGTAGGTAGATAGATACAGATAGGTAGGTAGGTAGATTGATAGATAGAGATAGGTAGGTAGGTAGATTGATAGATACAGATAGGTAGGTAGGTAGATAGATAGATAGATACAGATAGGTAGGTAGGTAGATTGATAGAGATAGGTAGGTAGGTAGATAGATAGATAGAGATAGGTAGGTAGGTAGATAGATAGATATAGGTAGGTAGGTAGATTGATAGATAGAGATAGGTAGATAGGTAGATAGATAGATACAGATAGGTAGGTAGGTAGATAGAAAGAGATAGGTAGGTAGTTGGGTAGATAGATAGAGATAGGTAGGTAGGTAGATAGATAGATAGAGATAGGTAGGTAGGCAGATAGATAGATAGAGATAGGTAGGTAGGTAGATAGATAGATAGAGATAGGTAGGTAGGTAGATAGATAGATACAGATATGTAGGTAGGTAGATTGATAGATAGAGATAGGTAGGTAGGTAGATTGATAGATACAGATAGGTAGGTAGGTAGATAGATAGATGGAGATATGTAGGTTGGTAGATTGATAGATACAGATAGGTAGGTAGGTAGATTGATAGATAGAGATAGGGAGGTAGGTAGATAGATAGATAGAGATAGGTAGGTAGGTAAGTAGATAGAGACAGATAGCTAGGTAGGTAGATAGATAGATACAGATAGGTAGGTAGGTAGATTGATAGATAGAGATAGGTAGGTAGGTATATTGATAGATAGAGAGAGGTAGGTAGGTAGATAGATAGATACAGATAGGTAGGTAGGTAGATAGATAGATACAGATAGGTAGGTAGGTAGATAGATAGATAGAGATAGGTAGGTAGGTAGATAGATAGATACAGATAGGTAGGTAGGTAGATTGATAGATAGAGATAGGTAGGTAGGTAGATAGATAGATAGAGATAGGTAGGTAGGTAGATAGATAGATACAGATAGGTAGGTAGGTAGATTGATAGATAGAGATAGGTAGGTAGGTAGATTGATAGATAGAGATAGGTAGGTAGGTAGATAGATAGATACAGATAGGTAGGTAGGTAGATAGATAGATAGAGATAGGTAGGTAGGTAGATAGATAGATACAGATAGGTAGGTAGGTAGATTGATAGATAGAGATAGGTAGGTAGGTAGATAGATAGATAGAGATAGGTAGGTAGGTAGATAGATAGAGATAGGTAGGTAGGTAGATTGATAGATACAGATAGGTAGGTAGGTAGATAGATAGATAGAGATAGGTAGGTAGGTAGATAGATAGATACAGATAGGTAGGTAGGAAGATAGATAGATAGAGATAGGTAGGTAGGTAGGTAGATAGATATAGGTAGGTAGGTAGATTGATAGATAGAGATAGGTAGATAGGTAGATAGATAGATACAGATAGGTAGGTAGGTAGATAGAAAGAGATAGGTAGGTAGTTGGGTAGATAGATAGAGATAGGTAGGTAGGTAGATAGATAGATAGCGATAGGTAGGTAGGTAGATTGATAGATAGAGATAGGTAGATAGGTAGATAGATAGATACAGATAGGTAGGTAGGTAGATATATAGATACAGATATGTAGGTAGGTAGATAGATAGATACAGATAGGTAGGTAGGTAGATATATAGATACAGATATGTAGGTAGGTAGATAGATAGATACAGATAGGTAGGTAGGTAGATTGATAGATACAGATAGGTAGGTAGGTAGATAGATAGATACAGATAGGTAGGTAGGTAGATTGATAGATAGAGTTAGGTAGGTAGGTAGATTGATAGATACAGATAGGTAGGTAGGTAGAAAGATAGAGAGAGATAGGTAGGTAGGTAGATAGATAGATAGAGATAGGTAGGTAGGTAGATAGATAGATACAGATAGGTAGGTAGGTAGATTGATAGATAGAGATAGGTAGGTAGGTAGATTGATAGATACAGATAGGTAGGTAGGTAGATAGATAGATAGAGATAGGTAGGTAGGTAGATAGATAGATACAGATAGGTAGGTAGGTAGATTGATAGATAGAGATAGGTAGGTAGGTAGAAAGATAGAGAGAGATAGGTAGGTAGGTAGATAGATAGATAGAGATAGGTAGGTAGGTAGATAGATAGATACAGATAGGTAGGTAGGTAGATTGATAGATAGAGATAGGTAGGTAGGTAGATTGATAGATACAGATAGGTAGGTAGGTAGATAGATAGATAGAGATAGGTAGGTAGGTAGATAGATAGATACAGATAGGTAGGTAGGTAGATTGATAGATAGAGATAGGTAGGTAGGTAGATTGATAGATACAGATAGGTAGGTAGGTAGATAGATAGATAGAGATAGGTAGGTAGGTAGATTGATAGATAAAGATAGGTAGGTAGGTAGATTGATAGATAGAGATAGGTAGGTAGGTAGATAGATACAGATAGGTAGGTAGGTAGATTGATAGATAGAGATAGGTAGGTAGGTAGATTGATAGATACAGATAGGTAGGTAGGTAGATAGATAGATGGAGATATGTAGGTTGGTAGATTGATAGATACAGATAGGTAGGTAGGTAGATTGATAGATAGAGATAGGGAGGTAGGTAGATAGATAGATAGAGATAGGTAGGTAGGTAAGTAGATAGAGACAGATAGCTAGGTAGGTAGATAGATAGATACAGATAGGTAGGTAGGTAGATTGATAGATAGAGATAGGTAGGTAGGTAGATTGATAGATAGAGAGAGGTAGGTAGGTAGATAGATAGATACAGATAGGTAGGTAGGTAGATAGATAGATACAGATAGGTAGGTAGGTAGATAGATAGATAGAGATAGGTAGGTAGGTAGATAGATAGATACAGATAGGTAGGTAGGTAGATTGATAGATAGAGATAGGTAGGTAGGTAGATAGATAGATAGAGATAGGTAGGTAGGTAGATAGATAGATAGAGATAGATAGGTAGGTAGATAGATAGATACAGATAGGTAGGTAGGTAGATTGATAGATAGAGATAGGTAGGTAGGTAGATTGATAGATAGAGATAGGTAGGTAGGTAGATAGATAGATACAGATAGGTAGGTAGGTAGATAGATAGATAGAGATAGGTAGGTAGGTAGATAGATAGATACAGATAGGTAGGTAGGTAGATTGATAGATAGAGATAGGTAGGTAGGTAGATAGATAGATAGAGATAGGTAGGTAGGTAGATAGATAGATACAGATAGGTAGGTAGGTAGATAGATAGATAGAGATAGGTAGGTAGGTAGATAGATAGATACAGATAGGTAGGTAGGAAGATAGATAGATAGAGATAGGTAGGTAGGTAGGTAGATAGATATAGGTAGGTAGGTAGATTGATAGATAGAGATAGGTAGATAGGTAGATAGATAGATACAGATAGGTAGGTAGGTAGATAGAAAGAGATAGGTAGGTAGTTGGGTAGATAGATAGAGATAGGTAGGTAGGTAGATAGATAGATAGCGATAGGTAGGTAGGTAGATTGATAGATAGAGATAGGTAGATAGGTAGATAGATAGATACAGATAGGTAGGTAGGTAGATATATAGATACAGATATGTAGGTAGGTAGATAGATAGATACAGATAGGTAGGTAGGTAGATATATAGATACAGATATGTAGGTAGGTAGATAGATAGATACAGATAGGTAGGTAGGTAGATTGATAGATACAGATAGGTAGGTAGGTAGATAGATAGATACAGATAGGTAGGTAGGTAGATTGATAGATAGAGTTAGGTAGGTAGGTAGATTGATAGATACAGATAGGTAGGAAGGTAGAAAGATAGAGAGAGATAGGTAGGTAGGTAGATAGATAGATAGAGATAGGTAGGTAGGTAGATAGATAGATACAGATAGGTAGGTAGGTAGATTGATAGATAGAGATAGGTAGGTAGGTAGATTGATAGATACAGATAGGTAGGTAGGTAGATAGATAGATAGAGATAGGTAGGTAGGTAGATTGATAGATAAAGATAGGTAGGTAGGTAGATTGATAGATAGAGATAGGTAGGTAGGTAGATAGATAGATAGAGATAGGTAGGTAGGTAGATAGATAGATAGAGATAGATAGGTAGGTAGATAGATAGATACAGATAGGTAGGTAGGTAGATTGATAGATAGAGATAGGTAGGTAGGTAGATTGATAGATAGAGATAGGTAGGTAGGTAGATAGATAGATACAGATAGGTAGGTAGGTAGATAGATAGATAGAGATAGGTAGGTAGGTAGATAGATAGATACAGATAGGTAGGTAGGTAGATTGATAGATAGAGATAGGTAGGTAGGTAGATAGATAGATAGAGATAGGTAGGTAGGTAGATAGATAGATACAGATAGGTAGGTAGGTAGATAGATAGATAGAGATAGGTAGGTAGGTAGATAGATAGATACAGATAGGTAGGTAGGAAGATAGATAGATAGAGATAGGTAGGTAGGTAGGTAGATAGATATAGGTAGGTAGGTAGATTGATAGATAGAGATAGGTAGATAGGTAGATAGATAGATACAGATAGGTAGGTAGGTAGATAGAAAGAGATAGGTAGGTAGTTGGGTAGATAGATAGAGATAGGTAGGTAGGTAGATAGATAGATAGCGATAGGTAGGTAGGTAGATTGATAGATAGAGATAGGTAGATAGGTAGATAGATAGATACAGATAGGTAGGTAGGTAGATATATAGATACAGATATGTAGGTAGGTAGATAGATAGATACAGATAGGTAGGTAGGTAGATATATAGATACAGATATGTAGGTAGGTAGATAGATAGATACAGATAGGTAGGTAGGTAGATTGATAGATACAGATAGGTAGGTAGGTAGATAGATAGATACAGATAGGTAGGTAGGTAGATTGATAGATAGAGTTAGGTAGGTAGGTAGATTGATAGATACAGATAGGTAGGAAGGTAGAAAGATAGAGAGAGATAGGTAGGTAGGTAGATAGATAGATAGAGATAGGTAGGTAGGTAGATAGATAGATACAGATAGGTAGGTAGGTAGATTGATAGATAGAGATAGGTAGGTAGGTAGATTGATAGATACAGATAGGTAGGTAGGTAGATAGATAGATAGAGATAGGTAGGTAGGTAGATTGATAGATAAAGATAGGTAGGTAGGTAGATTGATAGATAGAGATAGGTAGGTAGGTAGATAGATACAGATAGGTAGGTAGGTAGATTGATAGATAGAGATAGGTAGGTAGGTAGATTGATAGATACAGATAGGTAGGTAGGTAGATAGATAAATAGAGATAGGTACGTAGGTAGATAGATAGATAGAGATAGGTAGGTAGGCAGATAGATAGATAGAGATAGGTAGGTAGGTAGATAGATAGATAGAGATAGGTAGGTAGGTAGGTAGATAGATATAGGTAGGTAGGTAGATTGATAGATAGAGATAGGTAGATAGGTAGATAGATAGATACAGATAGGTAGGTAGGTAGATAGAAAGAGATAGGTAGGTAGTTGGGTAGATAGATAGAGATAGGTAGGTAGGTAGATAGATAGATAGCGATAGGTAGGTAGGTAGATTGATAGATAGAGATAGGTAGATAGGTAGATAGATAGATACAGATAGGTAGGTAGGTAGATATATAGATACAGATATGTAGGTAGGTAGATAGATAGATACAGATAGGTAGGTAGGTAGATATATAGATACAGATATGTAGGTAGGTAGATAGATAGATACAGATAGGTAGGTAGGTAGATTGATAGATACAGATAGGTAGGTAGGTAGATAGATAGATACAGATAGGTAGGTAGGTAGATTGATAGATAGAGTTAGGTAGGTAGGTAGATTGATAGATACAGATAGGTAGGAAGGTAGAAAGATAGAGAGAGATAGGTAGGTAGGTAGATAGATAGATAGAGATAGGTAGGTAGGTAGATAGATAGATACAGATAGGTAGGTAGGTAGATTGATAGATAGAGATAGGTAGGTAGGTAGATTGATAGATACAGATAGGTAGGTAGGTAGATAGATAGATAGAGATAGGTAGGTAGGTAGATTGATAGATAAAGATAGGTAGGTAGGTAGATTGATAGATAGAGATAGGTAGGTAGGTAGATAGATACAGATAGGTAGGTAGGTAGATTGATAGATAGAGATAGGTAGGTAGGTAGATTGATAGATACAGATAGGTAGGTAGGTAGATAGATAAATAGAGATAGGTAGGTAGGTAGATAGATAGATAGAGATAGGTAGGTAGGCAGATAGATAGATAGAGATAGGTAGGTAGGTAGATAGATAGATAGAGATAGGTAGGTAGGTAGATAGATAGATACAGATAGGTAGGTAGGTAGATTGATAGATAGAGATAGGTTGGTAGGTAGATTGATAGATACAGATAGGTAGGTAGGTAGATAGATAGATACAGATAGGTAGGTAGGTAGATTGATAGATAGAGATAGGTAGGTAGGTAGATAGATAGATAGAGATAGGTAGGTAGGTAGATAGATAGATATAGGTAGGTAGGTAGATTGATAGATAGAGATAGGTTGATAGGTAGATAGATAGATACAGATAGGTAGGTAGGAAGATAGAAAGAGATAGGTAGGTAGTTGGGTAGATAGATAGAGATAGGTAGGTAGGTAGATAGATAGATAGAGATAGGTAGGTAGGCAGATAGATAGATAGAGATAGGTAGGTAGGTAGATAGATAGATAGAGATAGGTAGGTAGGTAGATAGATAGATACAGATATGTAGGTAGGTAGATTGATAGATAGAGATAGGTAGGTAGGTAGATAAATAGATACAGATAGGTAGGTAGGTAGGTAGATAGATACAGATAGGTAGGTAGGTAGATTGATAGATAGAGATAGGTAGGTAGGTAGATAGATACAGATAGGTAGGTAGGTAGATTGATAGATACAGATAGGTAGGTAGGTAGATAGATAGATACAGATAGGTAGGTAGGTAGATTGATAGATACAGATAGGTAGGTAGGTAGATTGATAGATAGAGATAGGTAGGTAGGTAGATAGATAGATACAGATAGGTAGGTAGGTAGATAGATAGATACAGATAGGTAGGTAGGTAGATTGATAGATAGAGATAGGTAGGTAGATAGATACAGATAGGTAGGTAGGTAGGTAGATAGATACAGATAGGTAGGTAGATAGATAAATACAGATAGGTGGGTAGGTAGATAGATAGATAGAGATAGGTAGGTAGGTAGGTAGATAGATACAGATAGGTAGGTAGGTAGATAGATAGATAGAGATAGGTAGGTAGGTAGATAGATAGATAGAGATAGGTAGGTAGGTAGATAGATAGATAGGGATAGGTAGGTAGGTAGATAGATATAGGTAGGTAGGTAGATTGATAGATAGAGATAGGTAGGTAGGTAGATTGATAGATAGAGATAGGTAGATAGGTAGATAGATAGATACAGATAGGTAGGTAGGTAGATATATAGATACAGATATGTAGGTAGGTAGATAGATAGATACAGATAGGTAGGTAGGTAGATTGATAGATACAGATAGGTAGGTAGGTAGATAGATAGATACAGATAGGTAGGTAGGTAGATTGATAGATAGAGATAGGTAGGTAGGTAGATTGATAGATACAGATAGGTAGGTAGGTAGATAGATAGATAGATAGAGATAGGTAGGTAGGTAGATAGATAGATAGATAGAGATAGGTAGGTAGGTAGAAAGATAGATAGAGATAGGTAGGTAGGTAGATAGATAGATAGAGATAGGTAGGTAGGTAGATAGATAGATACAGATAGGTAGGTAGGTAGATTGATAGATAGAGATAGGTAGGTAGGTAGATTGATAGATACAGATAGGTAGGTAGGTAGATTGATAGATACAGATAGGTAGGTAGGTAGATAGATAGATAGAGATTGGTAGGTAGGTAGATAGATAGATAGATAGAGATAGGTAGGTAGGTAGAAAGATAGATAGAGATAGGTAGGTAGGTAGATAGATAGATAGAGATAGGTAGGTAGGTAGATAGATAGATACAGATAGGTAGGTAGGTAGATTGATAGATAGAGATAGGTAGGTAGGTAGATTGATAGATACAGATAGGTAGGTAGGTAGATAGATAGATAGAGATAGGTAGGTAGGTAGATTGATAGATAAAGATAGGTAGGTAGGTAGATTGATAGATAGAGATAGGTAGGTAGGTAGATAGATACAGATAGGTAGGTAGGTAGATTGATAGATAGAGATAGGTAGGTAAGTAGATTGATAGATACAGATAGGTAGGTAGGTAGATAGATAAATAGAGATAGGTAGGTAGGTAGATAGATAGATAGAGATAGGTAGGTAGGCAGATAGATAGATAGAGATAGGTAGGTAGGTAGATAGATAGATAGAGATAGGTAGGTAGGTAGATAGATAGATACAGATAGGTAGGTAGGTAGATTGATAGATAGAGATAGGTAGGTAGGTAGATTGATAGATACAGATAGGTAGGTAGGTAGATAGATAGATACAGATAGGTAGGTAGGTAGATTGATAGATAGAGATAGGTAGGTAGGTAGATAGATAGATAGAGTTAGGTAGGTAGGTAGATAGATAGATATAGGTAGGTAGGTAGATTGATAGATAGAGATAGGTAGATAGGTAGATAGATAGATACAGATAGGTAGGTAGGTAGATAGAAAGAGATAGGTAGGTAGTTGGGTAGATAGATAGAGATAGGTAGGTAGGTAGATAGATAGATAGAGATAGGTAGGTAGGCAGATAGATAGATAGAGATAGGTAGGTAGGTAGATAGATAGATAGAGATAGGTAGGTAGGTAGATAGATAGATACAGATATGTAGGTAGGTAGATTGATAGATACAGATAGGTAGGTAGGTAGATTGATAGATACAGATAGGTAGGTAGGTAGATAGATAGATAGAGATATGTAGGTAGGTAGATTGATAGATACAGATAGGTAGGTAGGTAGATTGATAGATAGAGATAGGGAGGTAGGTAGATAGATAGATAGAGATAGGTAGGTAGGTAAGTAGATAGAGACAGATAGCTAGGTAGGTAGATAGATAGATACAGATAGGTAGGTAGGTAGATTGATAGATAGAGATAGGTAGGTAGGTAGATTGATAGATAGAGATAGGTAGGTAGGTAGATAGATAGATACAGATAGGTAGGTAGGTAGATAGATAGATACAGATAGGTAGGTAGGTAGATAGATAGATAGAGATAGGTAGGTAGGTAGATAGATAGATACAGATAGGTAGGTAGGTAGATTGATAGATAGAGATAGGTAGGTAGGTAGATTGATAGATACAGATAGGTAGGTAGGTAGATAGATAGATACAGATAGGTAGGTAGGTAGATTGATAGATAGAGATAGGTAGGTAGGTAGATAGATAGATAGAGATAGGTAGGTAGGTAGATAGATAGATATAGGTAGGTAGGTAGATTGATAGATAGAGATAGGTAGATAGGTAGATAGATAGATACAGATAGGTAGGTAGGTAGATAGAAAGAGATAGGTAGGTAGTTGGGTAGATAGATAGAGATAGGTAGGTAGGTAGATAGATAGATAGAGATAGGTAGGTAGGCAGATAGATAGATAGAGATAGGTAGGTAGGTAGATAGATAGATAGAGATAGGTAGGTAGGTAGATAGATAGATACAGATATGTAGGTAGGTAGATTGATAGATACAGATAGGTAGGTAGGTAGATTGATAGATACAGATAGGTAGGTAGGTAGATAGATAGATAGAGATATGTAGGTAGGTAGATTGATAGATACAGATAGGTAGGTAGGTAGATTGATAGATAGAGATAGGGAGGTAGGTAGATAGATAGATAGAGATAGGTAGGTAGGTAAGTAGATAGAGACAGATAGCTAGGTAGGTAGATAGATAGATACAGATAGGTAGGTAGGTAGATTGATAGATAGAGATAGGTAGGTAGGTAGATTGATAGATAGAGATAGGTAGGTAGGTAGATAGATAGATACAGATAGGTAGGTAGGTAGATAGATAGATACAGATAGGTAGGTAGGTAGATAGATAGATAGAGATAGGTAGGTAGGTAGATAGATAGATACAGATATGTAGGTAGGTAGATTGATAGATAGAGATAGGTAGGTAGGTAGATAGATAGAGATAGGTAGGTAGGTAGATAGATAGATAGAGATAGATAGGTAGGTAGATAGATAGATACAGATAGGTAGGTAGGTAGATTGATAGATAGAGATAGGTAGGTAGGTAGATTGATAGATAGAGATAGGTAGGTAGGTAGATAGATAGATAGATACAGATAGGTAGGTAGGTAGATAGGTAGATAGAGATAGGTAGGTAGGTAGATAGATAGATACAGATAGGTAGGTAGGTAGATTGATAGATAGAGATAGGTAGGTAGGTAGATAGATAGATAGAGATAGGTAGGTAGGTAGATAGATAGAGATAGGTAGGTAGGTAGATTGATAGATACAGATAGGTAGGTAGGTAGATAGATAGATAGAGATAGGTAGGTAGGTAGATAGATAGATACAGATAGGTAGGTAGGTAGATAGATAGATAGAGATAGGTAGGTAGGTAGGTAGATAGATATAGGTAGGTAGGTAGATTGATAGATAGAGATAGGTAGATAGGTAGATAGATAGATACAGATAGGTAGGTAGGTAGATAGAAAGAGATAGGTAGGTAGTTGGGTAGATAGAGATAGGTAGGTAGGTAGATAGATAGATAGCGATAGGTAGGTAGGTAGATTGATAGATAGAGATAGGTAGATAGGTAGATAGATAGATACAGATAGGTAGGTAGGTAGATATATAGATACAGATATGTAGGTAGGTAGATAGATAGATACAGATAGGTAGGTAGGTAGATATATAGATACAGATATGTAGGTAGGTAGATAGATAGATACAGATAGGTAGGTAGGTAGATTGATAGATACAGATAGGTAGGTAGGTAGATAGATAGATACAGATAGGTAGGTAGGTAGATTGATAGATAGAGTTAGGTAGGTAGGTAGATTGATAGATACAGATAGGTAGGTAGGTAGAAAGATAGAGAGAGATAGGTAGGTAGGTAGATAGATAGATAGAGATAGGTAGGTAGGTAGATAGATAGATACAGATAGGTAGGTAGGTAGATTGATAGATAGAGATAGGTAGGTAGGTAGATTGATAGATACAGATAGGTAGGTAGGTAGATAGATAGATAGAGATAGGTAGGTAGGTAGATTGATAGATAAAAATAGGTAGGTAGGTAGATTGATAGATAGAGATAGGTAGGTAGGTAGATAGATACAGATAGGTAGGTAGGTAGATTGATAGATAGAGATAGGTAGGTAGGTAGATTGATAGATACAGATAGGTAGGTAGGTAGATAGATAAATAGAGATAGGTAGGTAGGTAGATAGATAGATAGAGATAGGTAGGTAGGCAGATAGATAGATAGAGATAGGTAGGTAGGTAGATAGATAGATAGAGATAGGTAGGTAGGTAGATAGATAGATACAGATAGGTAGGTAGGTAGATTGATAGATAGAGATAGGTAGGTAGGTAGATAGATAGATAGAGATAGGTAGGTAGGTAGATAGATAGATATAGGTAGGTAGGTAGATTGATAGATAGAGATAGGTTGATAGGTAGATAGATAGATACAGATAGGTAGGTAGGTAGATAGAAAGAGATAGGTAGGTAGGTAAGTAGATAGAGACAGATAGCTAGGTAGGTAGATAGATAGATACAGATAGATAGGTAGGTAGATTGATAGATAGAGATAGGTAGGTAGGTAGATTGATAGATAGAGATAGGTAGGTAGGTAGATAGATAGATACAGATAGGTAGGTAGGTAGATAGATAGATACAGATAGGTAGGTAGGTAGATAGATAGATAGAGATAGGTAGGTAGGTAGATAGATAGATACAGATAGGTAGGTAGGTAGATTGATAGATAGAGATAGGTAGGTAGGTAGATTGATAGATACAGATAGGTAGGTAGGTAGATAGATAGATACAGATAGGTAGGTAGGTAGATTGATAGATAGAGATAGGTAGGTAGGTAGATAGATAGATAGAGATAGGTAGGTAGGTAGATAGATAGATATAGGTAGGTAGGTAGATTGATAGATAGAGATAGGTAGATAGGTAGATAGATAGATACAGATAGGTAGGTAGGTAGATAGAAAGAGATAGGTAGGTAGTTGGGTAGATAGATAGAGATAGGTAGGTAGGTAGATAGATAGATAGAGATAGGTAGGTAGGCAGATAGATAGATAGAGATAGGTAGGTAGGTAGATAGATAGATAGAGATAGGTAGGTAGGTAGATAGATAGATACAGATAGGTAGGTAGGTAGATTGATAGATACAGATAGGTAGGTAGGTAGATTGATAGATACAGATAGGTAGGTAGGTAGATAGATAGATAGAGATATGTAGGTAGGTAGATTGATAGATACAGATAGGTAGGTAGGTAGATTGATAGATAGAGATAGGGAGGTAGGTAGATAGATAGATAGAGATAGGTAGGTAGGTAAGTAGATAGAGACAGATAGCTAGGTAGGTAGATAGATAGATACAGATAGGTAGGTAGGTAGATTGATAGATAGAGATAGGTAGGTAGGTAGATTGATAGATAGAGATAGGTAGGTAGGTAGATAGATAGATACAGATAGGTAGGTAGGTAGATAGATAGATACAGATAGGTAGGTAGGTAGATAGATAGATAGAGATAGGTAGGTAGGTAGATAGATAGATACAGATATGTAGGTAGGTAGATTGATAGATAGAGATAGGTAGGTAGGTAGATAGATAGAGATAGGTAGGTAGGTAGATAGATAGATAGAGATAGATAGGTAGGTAGATAGATAGATACAGATAGGTAGGTAGGTAGATTGATAGATAGAGATAGGTAGGTAGGTAGATTGATAGATAGAGATAGGTAGGTAGGTAGATAGATAGATAGATACAGATAGGTAGGTAGGTAGATAGGTAGATAGAGATAGGTAGGTAGGTAGATAGATAGATACAGATATGTAGGTAGGTAGATAGATAGATACAGATAGGTAGGTAGGTAGATATATAGATACAGATATGTAGGTAGGTAGATAGATAGATACAGATAGGTAGGTAGGTAGATTGATAGATACAGATAGGTAGGTAGGTAGATAGATAGATACAGATAGGTAGGTAGGTAGATTGATAGATAGAGTTAGGTAGGTAGGTAGATTGATAGATACAGATAGGTAGGTAGGTAGAAAGATAGAGAGAGATAGGTAGGTAGGTAGATAGATAGATAGAGATAGGTAGGTAGGTAGATAGATAGATACAGATAGGTAGGTAGGTAGATTGATAGATAGAGATAGGTAGGTAGGTAGATTGATAGATACAGATAGGTAGGTAGGTAGATAGATAGATAGAGATAGGTAGGTAGGTAGATTGATAGATAAAAATAGGTAGGTAGGTAGATTGATAGATAGAGATAGGTAGGTAGGTAGATAGATACAGATAGGTAGGTAGGTAGATTGATAGATAGAGATAGGTAGGTAGGTAGATTGATAGATACAGATAGGTAGGTAGGTAGATAGATAAATAGAGATAGGTAGGTAGGTAGATAGATAGATAGAGATAGGTAGGTAGGCAGATAGATAGATAGAGATAGGTAGGTAGGTAGATAGATAGATAGAGATAGGTAGGTAGGTAGATAGATAGATACAGATAGGTAGGTAGGTAGATTGATAGATAGAGATAGGTAGGTAGGTAGATAGATAGATAGAGATAGGTAGGTAGGTAGATAGATAGATATAGGTAGGTAGGTAGATTGATAGATAGAGATAGGTTGATAGGTAGATAGATAGATACAGATAGGTAGGTAGGTAGATAGAAAGAGATAGGTAGGTAGGTAAGTAGATAGAGACAGATAGCTAGGTAGGTAGATAGATAGATACAGATAGGTAGGTAGGTAGATTGATAGATAGAGATAGGTAGGTAGGTAGATTGATAGATAGAGATAGGTAGGTAGGTAGATAGATAGATACAGATAGGTAGGTAGGTAGATAGATAGATACAGATAGGTAGGTAGGTAGATAGATAGATAGAGATAGGTAGGTAGGTAGATAGATAGATACAGATAGGTAGGTAGGTAGATTGATAGATAGAGATAGGTAGGTAGGTAGATTGATAGATACAGATAGGTAGGTAGGTAGATAGATAGATACAGATAGGTAGGTAGGTAGATTGATAGATAGAGATAGGTAGGTAGGTAGATAGATAGATAGAGATAGGTAGGTAGGTAGATAGATAGATATAGGTAGGTAGGTAGATTGATAGATAGAGATAGGTAGATAGGTAGATAGATAGATACAGATAGGTAGGTAGGTAGATAGAAAGAGATAGGTAGGTAGTTGGGTAGATAGATAGAGATAGGTAGGTAGGTAGATAGATAGATAGAGATAGGTAGGTAGGCAGATAGATAGATAGAGATAGGTAGGTAGGTAGATAGATAGATAGAGATAGGTAGGTAGGTAGATAGATAGATACAGATATGTAGGTAGGTAGATTGATAGATACAGATAGGTAGGTAGGTAGATTGATAGATACAGATAGGTAGGTAGGTAGATAGATAGATAGAGATATGTAGGTAGGTAGATTGATAGATACAGATAGGTAGGTAGGTAGATTGATAGATAGAGATAGGGAGGTAGGTAGATAGATAGATAGAGATAGGTAGGTAGGTAAGTAGATAGAGACAGATAGCTAGGTAGGTAGATAGATAGATACAGATAGGTAGGTAGGTAGATTGATAGATAGAGATAGGTAGGTAGGTAGATTGATAGATAGAGATAGGTAGGTAGGTAGATAGATAGATACAGATAGGTAGGTAGGTAGATAGATAGATACAGATAGGTAGGTAGATAGATAGATAGATAGAGATAGGTAGGTAGGTAGATAGATAGATACAGATATGTAGGTAGGTAGATTGATAGATAGAGATAGGTAGGTAGGTAGATAGATAGAGATAGGTAGGTAGGTAGATAGATAGATAGAGATAGATAGGTAGGTAGATAGATAGATACAGATAGGTAGGTAGGTAGATTGATAGATAGAGATAGGTAGGTAGGTAGATTGATAGATAGAGATAGGTAGGTAGGTAGATAGATAGATAGATACAGATAGGTAGGTAGGTAGATAGGTAGATAGAGATAGGTAGGTAGGTAGATAGATAGATACAGATAGGTAGGTAGGTAGATTGATAGATAGAGATAGGTAGGTAGGTAGATAGATAGATAGAGATAGGTAGGTAGGTAGATAGATAGAGATAGGTAGGTAGGTAGATTGATAGATACAGATAGGTAGGTAGGTAGATAGATAGATAGAGATAGGTAGGTAGGTAGATAGATAGATACAGATAGGTAGGTAGGTAGATAGATAGATAGAGATAGGTAGGTAGGTAGGTAGATAGATATAGGTAGGTAGGTAGATTGATAGATAGAGATAGGTAGATAGGTAGATAGATAGATACAGATAGGTAGGTAGGTAGATAGAAAGAGATAGGTAGGTAGTTGGGTAGATAGAGATAGGTAGGTAGGTAGATAGATAGATAGCGATAGGTAGGTAGGTAGATTGATAGATAGAGATAGGTAGATAGGTAGATAGATAGATACAGATAGGTAGGTAGGTAGATATATAGATACAGATATGTAGGTAGGTAGATAGATAGATACAGATAGGTAGGTAGGTAGATATATAGATACAGATATGTAGGTAGGTAGATAGATAGATACAGATAGGTAGGTAGGTAGATTGATAGATACAGATAGGTAGGTAGGTAGATAGATAGATACAGATAGGTAGGTAGGTAGATTGATAGATAGAGTTAGGTAGGTAGGTAGATTGATAGATACAGATAGGTAGGTAGGTAGAAAGATAGAGAGAGATAGGTAGGTAGGTAGATAGATAGATAGAGATAGGTAGGTAGGTAGATAGATAGATACAGATAGGTAGGTAGGTAGATTGATAGATAGAGATAGGTAGGTAGGTAGATTGATAGATACAGATAGGTAGGTAGGTAGATAGATAGATAGAGATAGGTAGGTAGGTAGATTGATAGATAAAAATAGGTAGGTAGGTAGATTGATAGATAGAGATAGGTAGGTAGGTAGATAGATACAGATAGGTAGGTAGGTAGATTGATAGATAGAGATAGGTAGGTAGGTAGATTGATAGATACAGATAGGTAGGTAGGTAGATAGATAAATAGAGATAGGTAGGTAGGTAGATAGATAGATAGAGATAGGTAGGTAGGCAGATAGATAGATAGAGATAGGTAGGTAGGTAGATAGATAGATAGAGATAGGTAGGTAGGTAGATAGATAGATACAGATAGGTAGGTAGGTAGATTGATAGATAGAGATAGGTAGGTAGGTAGATAGATAGATAGAGATAGGTAGGTAGGTAGATAGATAGATATAGGTAGGTAGGTAGATTGATAGATAGAGATAGGTTGATAGGTAGATAGATAGATACAGATAGGTAGGTAGGTAGATAGAAAGAGATAGGTAGGTAGGTAGATAGATAGATAGAGATAGGTAGGTAGGTAGATAGATAGATAGATAGAGATAGGTAGGTAGGTAGATAGATAGATACAGATAGGTAGGTAGGTAGATAGATAGATAGAGATAGGTAGGTAGGTAGATAGATAGATACAGATAGGTAGGTAGGTAGATTGATAGATAGAGATAGGTAGGTAGGTAGATAGATAGATACAGATAGGTAGGTAGGTAGATAGATAGATCAGATAGGTAGGTAGGTAGATAGATAGATAGAGATAGGTAGGTAGGTAGATAGATAGATATAGGTAGGTAGGTAGATTGATAGATAGAGATAGGTTGATAGGTAGATAGATAGATACAGATAGGTAGGTAGGTAGATAGAAAGAGATAGGTAGGTAGTTGGGTAGATAGATAGAGATAGGTAGGTAGGTAGATAGATAGATAGAGATAGGTAGGTAGGTAGATAGATAGGTACAGATAGGTAGGTAGGTAGATAGATAGATAGAGATAGGTAGGTAGGTAGATAGATAGATACAGATAGGTAGGTAGGTAGATTGATAGATAGAGATAGGTAGGTAGGTAGATAGATAGATACAGATAGGTAGGTAGGTAGATAGATAGATACAGATAGGTAGGTAGGTAGATAGATAGATAGAGATAGGTAGGTAGGTAGATAGATAGATACAGATAGGTAGGTAGGTAGATTGATAGATAGAGATAGGTAGGTAGGTAGATAGATAGATAGAGATAGGTAGGTAGGTAGATAGATAGATAGAGATAGATAGGTAGGTAGATAGATAGATACAGATAGGTAGGTAGGTAGATTGATAGATAGAGATAGGTAGGTAGGTAGATTGATAGATAGAGATAGGTAGGTAGGTAGATAGATAGATACAGATAGGTAGGTAGGTAGATAGGTAGATAGAGATAGGTAGGTAGGTAGATAGATAGATACAGATAGGTAGGTAGGTAGATTGATAGATAGAGATAGGTAGGTAGGTAGATAGATAGATAGAGATAGGTAGGTTCGTAGATAGATAGAGATAGGTAGGTAGGTAGATTGATAGATACAGATAGGTAGGTAGGTAGATAGATAGATAGAGATAGGTAGGTAGGTAGATAGATAGATACAGATAGGTAGGTAGGTAGATAGATAGATAGAGATAGGTAGGTAGGTAGGTAGATAGATATAGGTAGGTAGGTAGATTGATAGATAGAGATAGGTAGATAGGTAGATAGATAGATACAGATAGGTAGGTAGGTAGATAGAAAGAGATAGGTAGGTAGTTGGGTAGATAGAGATAGGTAGGTAGGTAGATAGATAGATAGCGATAGGTAGGTAGGTAGATTGATAGATAGAGATAGGTAGATAGGTAGATAGATAGATACAGATAGGTAGGTAGGTAGATATATAGATACAGATATGTAGGTAGGTAGATAGATAGATACAGATAGGTAGGTAGGTAGATATATAGATACAGATATGTAGGTAGGTAGATAGATAGATACAGATAGGTAGGTAGGTAGATTGATAGATACAGATAGGTAGGTAGGTAGATAGATAGATACAGATAGGTAGGTAGGTAGATTGATAGATAGAGTTAGGTAGGAAGGTAGATTGATAGATACAGATAGGTAGGTAGGTAGAAAGATAGAGAGAGATAGGTAGGTAGGTAGATAGATAGATAGAGATAGGTAGGTAGGTAGATAGATAGATACAGATTGGTAGGTAGGTAGATTGATAGATAGAGATAGGTAGGTAGGTAGATTGATAGATACAGATAGGTAGGTAGGTAGATAGATAGATAGAGATAGGTAGGTAGTAGATTGATAGATAAAAATAGGTAGGTAGGTAGATTGATAGATAGAGATAGGTAGGTAGGTAGATAGATACAGATAGGTAGGTAGGTAGATTGATAGATAGAGATAGGTAGGTAGGTAGATTGATAGATACAGATAGGTAGGTAGGTAGATAGATAAATAGAGATAGGTAGGTAGTAGATAGATAGATAGAGATAGGTAGGTAGGCAGATAGATAGATAGAGATAGGTAGGTAGGTAGATAGATAGATAGAGATAGGTAGGTAGGTAGATAGATAGATACAGATAGGTAGGTAGGTAGATTGATAGATAGAGATAGGTTGGTAGGTAGATTGATAGATACAGATAGGTAGGTAGGTAGATAGATAGATACAGATAGGTAGGTAGGTAGATTGATAGATAGAGATAGGTAGGTAGGTAGATAGATAGATAGAGATAGGTAGGTAGGTAGATAGATAGATATAGGTAGGTAGGTAGATTGATAGATAGAGATAGGTTGATAGGTAGATAGATAGATACAGATAGGTAGGTAGGTAGATAGAAAGAGATAGGTAGGTAGTTGGGTAGATAGATAGAGATAGGTAGGTAGGTAGATAGATAGATAGAGATAGGTAGGTAGGCAGATAGATAGATAGAGATAGGTAGGTAGGTAGATAGATAGATACAGATATGTAGGTAGGTAGATTGATAGATAGAGATAGGTAGGTAGGTAGATAAATAGATACAGATAGGTAGGTAGGTAGGTAGATAGATACAGATAGGTAGGTAGATTGATAGATAGAGATAGGTAGGTAGGTAGATAGATACAGATAGGTAGGTAGGTAGATTGATAGATACAGATAGGTAGGTAGGTAGATAGATAGATACAGATAGGTAGGTAGGTAGATTGATAGATACAGATAGGTAGGTAGGTAGATTGATAGATAGAGATAGGTAGGTAGGTAGATAGATAGATACAGATAGGTAGGTAGGTAGATAGATAGATACAGATAGGTAGGTAGGTAGATTGATAGATAGAGATAGGTAGGTAGGTAGGTAGATAGATACAGATAGGTAGGTAGGTAGGTAGATAGATACAGATAGGTAGGTAGATAGATAAATACAGATAGGTGGTAGGTAGATAGATAGATAGAGATAGGTAGGTAGGTAGGTAGATAGATACAGATAGGTAGGTAGGTAGATAGATAGATAGAGATAGGTAGGTAGGTAGATAGATAGATAGAGATAGGTAGGTAGGTAGATAGATAGATAGGGATATGTAGGTAGGTAGATAGATATAGGTAGGTAGGTAGATTGATAGATAGAGATAGGTAGGTAGGTAGATTGATAGATAGAGATAGGTAGATAGGTAGATAGATAGATACAGATAGGTAGGTAGGTAGATATATAGATACAGATATGTAGGTAGGTAGATAGATAGATACAGATAGGTAGGTAGGTAGATTGATAGATACAGATAGGTAGGTAGGTAGATAGATAGATACAGATAGGTAGGTAGGTAGATTGATAGATAGAGATAGGTAGGTAGGTAGATTGATAGATACAGATAGGTAGGTAGGTAGATAGATAGATAGATAGAGATAGGTAGGTAGGTAGATAGATAGATAGATAGAGATAGGTAGGTAGGTAGAAAGATAGATAGAGATAGGTAGGTAGGTAGATAGATAGATAGAGATAGGTAGGTAGGTAGATAGATAGATACAGATAGGTAGGTAGGTAGATTGATAGATAGAGATAGGTAGGTAGGTAGATTGATAGATACAGATAGGTAGGTAGGTAGATTGATAGATACAGATAGGTAGGTAGGTAGATAGATAGATAGAGATTGGTAGGTAGGTAGATAGATAGATAGATAGAGATAGGTAGGTAGGTAGAAAGATAGATAGAGATAGGTAGGTAGGTAGATAGATAGATAGAGATAGGTAGGTAGGTAGATAGATAGATAAGATAGGTAGGTAGGTAGATTGATAGATAGAGATAGGTAGGTAGGTAGATTGATAGATACAGATAGGTAGGTAGTAGATAGATAGATAGAGATAGGTAGGTAGGTAGATTGATAGATAAAGATAGGTAGGTAGGTAGATTGATAGATAGAGATAGGTAGGTAGGTAGATAGATACAGATAGGTAGGTAGGTAGATTGATAGATAGAGATAGGTAGGTAAGTAGATTGATAGATACAGATAGGTAGGTAGGTAAGATAGATAAATAGAGATAGGTAGGTAGGTAGATAGATAGATAGAGATAGGTAGGTAGGCAGATAGATAGATAGAGATAGGTAGGTAGGTAGATAGATAGATAGAGATAGGTAGGTAGGTAGATAGATAGATACAGATAGGTAGGTAGGTAGATTGATAGATAGAGATAGATAGGTAGGTAGATTGATAGATACAGATAGGTAGTAGGTAGGTAGATTGATAGATAGAGATAGGTAGGTAGGTAGATAGATAGATAGAGATAGGTAGGTAGGTAGATAGATAGATATAGGTAGGTAGGTAGATTAATAGATAGAGATAGGTAGATAGGTAGATAGATAGATACAGATAGGTAGGTAGGTAGATAGAAAGAGATAGTAGATAGATAGAGATAGGTAGGTAGGTAGATAGATAGATAGAGATAGGTAGGTAGGCAGATAGATAGATAGAGATAGGTAGGTAGGTAGATAGATAGATAGAGATAGGTAGGTAGGTAGATAGATAGATACAGATATGTAGGTAGGTAGATTGATAGATACAGATAGGTAGGTAGGTAGATTGATAGATACAGATAGGTAGGTAGGTAGATAGATAGATAGAGATATGTAGGTAGGTAGATTGATAGATACAGATAGGTAGGTAGGTAGATTGATAGATAGAGATAGGGAGGTAGGTAGATAGATAGATAGAGATAGGTAGGTAGGTAAGTAGATAGAGACAGATAGCTAGGTAGGTAGATAGATAGATACAGATAGGTAGGTAGGTAGATTGATAGATAGAGATAGGTAGGTAGGTAGATTGATAGATAGAGATAGGTAGGTAGGTAGATAGATAGATACAGATAGGTAGGTAGGTAGATAGATAGATACAGATAGGTAGGTAGGTAGATAGATAGATAGAGATAGGTAGGTAGGTAGATAGATAGATACAGATAGGTAGGTAGGTAGATTGATAGATAGAGATAGGTAGGTAGGTAGATAGATAGAGATAGGTAGGTAGGTAGATAGATAGATAGAGATAGATAGGTAGGTAGATAGATAGATACAGATAGGTAGGTAGGTAGATTGATAGATAGAGATAGGTAGGTAGGTAGATTGATAGATAGAGATAGGTAGGTAGGTAGATAGATAGATAGATACAGATAGGTAGGTAGGTAGATAGGTAGATAGAGATAGGTAGGTAGGTAGATAGATAGATACAGATAGGTAGGTAGGTAGATTGATAGATAGAGATAGGTAGGTAGGTAGATAGATAGATAGAGATAGGTAGGTAGGTAGATAGATAGAGATAGGTAGGTAGGTAGATTGATAGATACAGATAGGTAGGTAGGTAGATAGATAGATAGAGATAGGTAGGTAGGTAGATAGATAGATACAGATAGGTAGGTAGGTAGATAGATAGATAGAGATAGGTAGGTAGGTAGGTAGATAGATATAGGTAGGTAGGTAGATTGATAGATAGAGATAGGTAGATAGGTAGATAGATAGATACAGATAGGTAGGTAGGTAGATAGAAAGAGATAGGTAGGTAGTTGGGTAGATAGAGATAGGTAGGTAGGTAGATAGATAGATAGCGATAGGTAGGTAGGTAGATTGATAGATAGAGATAGGTAGATAGGTAGATAGATAGATACAGATAGGTAGGTAGGTAGATATATAGATACAGATATGTAGGTAGGTAGATAGATAGATACAGATAGGTAGGTAGGTAGATATATAGATACAGATATGTAGGTAGGTAGATAGATAGATACAGATAGGTAGGTAGGTAGATTGATAGATACAGATAGGTAGGTAGGTAGATAGATAGATACAGATAGGTAGGTAGGTAGATTGATAGATAGAGTTAGGTAGGTAGGTAGATTGATAGATACAGATAGGTAGGTAGGTAGAAAGATAGAGAGAGATAGGTAGGTAGGTAGATAGATAGATAGAGATAGGTAGGTAGGTAGATAGATAGATACAGATAGGTAGGTAGGTAGATTGATAGATAGAGATAGGTAGGTAGGTAGATTGATAGATACAGATAGGTAGGTAGGTAGATAGATAGATAGAGATAGGTAGGTAGGTAGATTGATAGATAAAAATAGGTAGGTAGGTAGATTGATAGATAGAGATAGGTAGGTAGGTAGATAGATACAGATAGGTAGGTAGGTAGATTGATAGATAGAGATAGGTAGGTAGGTAGATTGATAGATACAGATAGGTAGGTAGGTAGATAGATAAATAGAGATAGGTAGGTAGGTAGATAGATAGATAGAGATAGGTAGGTAGGCAGATAGATAGATAGAGATAGGTAGGTAGGTAGATAGATAGATAGAGATAGGTAGGTAGGTAGATAGATAGATACAGATAGGTAGGTAGGTAGATTGATAGATAGAGATAGGTAGGTAGGTAGATAGATAGATAGAGATAGGTAGGTAGGTAGATAGATAGATATAGGTAGGTAGGTAGATTGATAGATAGAGATAGGTTGATAGGTAGATAGATAGATACAGATAGGTAGGTAGGTAGATAGAAAGAGATAGGTAGGTAGGTAGATAGATAGATAGAGATAGGTAGGTAGGTAGATAGATAGATAGATAGAGATAGGTAGGTAGGTAGATAGATAGATACAGATAGGTAGGTAGGTAGATAGATAGATAGAGATAGGTAGGTAGGTAGATAGATAGATACAGATAGGTAGGTAGGTAGATTGATAGATAGAGATAGGTAGGTAGGTAGATAGATAGATACAGATAGGTAGGTAGGTAGATAGATTGATACAGATAGGTAGGTAGGTAGATAGATAGATAGAGATAGGTAGGTAGGTAGATAGATAGATATAGGTAGGTAGGTAGATTGATAGATAGAGATAGGTTGATAGGTAGATAGATAGATACAGATAGGTAGGTAGGTAGATAGAAAGAGATAGGTAGGTAGTTGGGTAGATAGATAGAGATAGGTAGGTAGGTAGATAGATAGATAGAGATAGGTAGGTAGGTAGATAGATAGGTACAGATAGGTAGGTAGGTAGATAGATAGATAGAGATAGGTAGGTAGGTAGATAGATAGATACAGATAGGTAGGTAGGTAGATTGATAGATAGAGATAGGTAGGTAGGTAGATAGATAGATACAGATAGGTAGGTAGGTAGATAGATAGATACAGATAGGTAGGTAGGTAGATAGATAGATAGAGATAGGTAGGTAGGTAGATAGATAGATACAGATAGGTAGGTAGGTAGATTGATAGATAGAGATAGGTAGGTAGGTAGATAGATAGATAGAGATAGGTAGGTAGGTAGATAGATAGAGATAGATAGGTAGGTAGATACATAGATACAGATAGGTAGGTAGGTAGATTGATAGATAGAGATAGGTAGGTAGGTAGATTGATAGATAGAGATAGGTAGGTAGGTAGATAGATAGATACAGATAGGTAGGTAGGTAGATAGGTAGATAGAGATAGGTAGGTAGGTAGATAGATAGATACAGATAGGTAGGTAGGTAGATTGATAGATAGAGATAGGTAGGTAGGTAGATAGATAGATAGAGATAGGTAGGTAGGTAGATAGATAGAGATAGGTAGGTAGGTAGATTGATAGATACAGATAGGTAGGTAGGTAGATAGATAGATAGAGATAGGTAGGTAGGTAGATAGATAGATACAGATAGGTAGGTAGGTAGATAGATAGATAGAGATAGGTAGGTAGGTAGGTAGATAGATATAGGTAGGTAGGTAGATTGATAGATAGAGATAGGTAGATAGGTAGATAGATAGATACAGATAGGTAGGTAGGTAGATAGAAAGAGATAGGTAGGTAGTTGGGTAG
This sequence comes from Crotalus helleri, assembly GCA_024509115.1. Lineage (NCBI taxonomy): Eukaryota > Metazoa > Chordata > Lepidosauria > Squamata > Viperidae > Crotalus > Crotalus helleri. The sequence goes on from JAKSXO010000016.1 coordinate 9,236,991, forward strand.
ATAGAGATAGGTAGGTAGGTAGATAGATAGATAGCGATAGGTAGGTAGGTAGATTGATAGATAGAGATAGGTAGATAGGTAGATAGATAGATACAGATAGGTAGGTAGGTAGATATATAGATACAGATATGTAGGTAGGTAGATAGATAGATACAGATAGGTAGGTAGGTAGATATATAGATACAGATATGTAGGTAGGTAGATAGATAGATACAGATAGGTAGGTAGGTAGATTGATAGATACAGATAGGTAGGTAGGTAGATAGATAGATACAGATAGGTAGGTAGGTAGATTGATAGATAGAGTTAGGTAGGTAGGTAGATTGATAGATACAGATAGGTAGGTAGGTAGAAAGATAGAGAGAGATAGGTAGGTAGGTAGATAGATAGATAGAGATAGGTAGGTAGGTAGATAGATAGATACAGATTGGTAGGTAGGTAGATTGATAGATAGAGATAGGTAGGTAGGTAGATTGATAGATACAGATAGGTAGGTAGGTAGATAGATAGATAGAGATAGGTAGGTAGGTAGATTGATAGATAAAAATAGGTAGGTAGGTAGATTGATAGATAGAGATAGGTAGGTAGGTAGATAGATACAGATAGGTAGGTAGGTAGATTGATAGATAGAGATAGGTAGGTAGGTAGATTGATAGATACAGATAGGTAGGTAGGTAGATAGATAAATAGAGATAGGTAGGTAGGTAGATAGATAGATAGAGATAGGTAGGTAGGCAGATAGATAGATAGAGATAGGTAGGTAGGTAGATAGATAGATAGAGATAGGTAGGTAGGTAGATAGATAGATACAGATAGGTAGGTAGGTAGATTGATAGATAGAGATAGGTAGGTAGGTAGATTGATAGATACAGATAGGTAGGTAGGTAGATAGATAGATACAGATAGGTAGGTAGGTAGATTGATAGATAGAGATAGGTAGGTAGGTAGATAGATAGATAGAGATAGGTAGGTAGGTAGATAGATAGATATAGCTAGGTAGGTAGATTGATAGATAGAGATAGGTTGATAGGTAGATAGATAGATACAGATAGGTAGGTAGGTAGATAGAAAGAGATAGGTAGGTAGTTGGGTAGATAGATAGAGATAGGTAGGTAGGTAGATAGATAGATAGAGATAGGTAGGTAGGCAGATAGATAGATAGAGATAGGTAGGTAGGTAGATAGATAGATAGAGATAGGTAGGTAGGTAGATAGATAGATACAGATATGTAGGTAGGTAGATTGATAGATAGAGATAGGTAGGTAGGTAGATTGATAGATACAGATAGGTAGGTAGGTAGATAGATAGATAGAGATAGGTAGGTAGGTAGATTGATAGATACAGATAGGTAGGTAGGTAGATTGATAGATAGAGATAGGGAGGTAGGTAGATAGATAGATAGAGATAGGTAGGTAGGTATGTAGATAGAGACAGATAGCTAGGTAGGTAGATAGATAGATACAGATAGGTAGGTAGGTAGATTGATAGATAGAGATAGGTAGGTAGGTAGATTGATAGATAGAGATAGGTAGGTAGGTAGATAGATAGATACAGATAGGTAGGTAGGTAGATAGATAGATACAGATAGGTAGGTAGGTAGATAGATAGATAGAGATAGGTAGGTAGGTAGATAGATAGATACAGATAGGTAGGTAGGTAGATTGATAGATAGAGATAGGTAGGTAGGTAGATAGATAGATAGAGATAGGTAGGTAGGTAGATAGATAGATAGAGATAGGTAGGTAGGTAGATAGATAGATATAGGTAGGTAGGTAGATTGATAGATGGAGATAGGTAGATTGGTAGATAGATAGATACAGATAGGTAGGTAGGTAGATAGAAAGAGATAGGTAGGTAGTTGGGTAGATAGATAGAGATAGGTAGGTAGGTAGATAGATAGATAGAGATAGGTAGGTAGGTAGATTGATAGATAGAGATAGGTAGATAGGTAGATAAATAGATAAAGATAGGTAGGTAAGTAGATATATAGATACAGATATGTAGGTAGGTAGATAGATAGATACAGATAGGTAGGTAGGTAGATGATAGATACAGATAGGTAGGTAGGTAGATTGATAGATAGAGATAGGTAGGTAGGTAGATAGATAGAGATAGGTAGGTAGGTAGATTGATAGATACAGATAGGTAGGTAGGTAGATAGATAGATACAGATAGGTAGGAAGGTAGATTGATAGATAGAGATAGGTAGGTAGGTAGATTGATAGATACAGATAGGTAGGTAGGTAGATAGATAGATAGAGATAGGTAGGTAGGTAGATAGATAGATAGATAGGTAGGTAGGTAGATAGATAGATAGATAGAGATAGGTAGGTAGGTAGATAGATAGATACAGATAGGTAGGTAGGTAGATTGATAGATAGAGATAGGTAGGTAGGTAGATTGATAGATACAGATAGGTAGGTAGGTAGATAGATAGATACAGATAGGTAGGTAGGTAGATTGATAGATAGAGATAGGTAGGTAGGTAGATTGATAGATACAGATAGGTAGGTAGGTAGATTGATAGATAGAGATAGGTAGGTAGATAGATAGATACAGATAGGTAGGTAGGTAGATTGATAGAGATAGGTAGGTAGGTAGATTGATAGATACAGATAGGTAGGTAGGTAGATAGACAGATAGAGATAGGTAGGTAGGTAGATAGATAGATAGAGATAGGTAGGTAGGTAGATTGATAGATAGAGATAGGTGGGTAGGTAGGTAGATAGATAGAGATAGGTAGGTAGGTAGGTAGATAGATACAGATAGGTAGGTAGATAGATAAATACAGATAGGTGGGTAGGTAGATAGATAGATAGAGATAGGTAGGTAGGTAAGTAGATCGATACAGATAGGTAGGTAGGTAGATAGATAGATAGAGATAGGTAGGTAGGTAGATAGATACATAGAGATAGGTAGGTAGGTAGATTGATAGATAGAGATAGGTAGGTAGGTAGATTGATAGATAGAGATAGGTAGATAGGTAGATAGATAGATACAGATAGGTAGGTAGGTAGATTGATAGATAGAGATAGGTAGGTAGGTAGATAGATAGATAGAGATAGGTAGGTAGGTAGATAGATAGATACAGATAGGTAGGTAGGTAGATTGATAGATAGAGATAGGTAGGTAGGTAGATAGATCGATAGAGATAGGTAGGTAGGTAGATAGATAGAGATAGGTAGGTAGGTAGATAGATAGATAGAGATAGGTAGGTAGGTAGATAGATAGATACAGATAGGTAGGTAGGTAGACTGATAGATAGAGATAGGTAGGTAGGTAGGTAGGTAGATAGAGATAGGTAGGTAGGTAGGTAGATAGATACAGATAGGTAGGTAGATAGATAAATACAGATAGGTGGGTAGGTAGATAGATAGATAGAGATAGGTAGGTAGGTAGGTAGATAGATACAGATAGGTAGGTAGGTAGATAGATAGATACAGATAGGTAGGTAGGTAGGTAGATAGATAGATATAGGTAGGTAGGTAGATTGATAGATAGAGATAGGTAGATAGGTAGATAGATAGATACAGATAGGTAGGTAGGTAGATAGAAAGAGATAGGTAGGTAGTTGGGTAGATAGATAGAGATAGGTAGGTAGGTAGATAGATAGATAGAGATAGGTAGGTAGGTAGATTGATAGATAGAGATAGGTAGATAGGTAGATAGATAGATACAGATCGGTAGGTAGGTAGATATATAGATACAGATATGTAGGAAGGTAGATAGATAGATACAGATAGGTAGGTAGGTAGATAGATAGATACAGATAGGTAGGTAGGTAGATTGATAGATAGATATAGGTAGGTAGGTAGGTAGATAGATAGAGATAGGTAGGTAGGTAGATTGATAGATACAGATAGGTAGGTAGGTAGGTAGGTAGATTGATACATAGAGATAGGTAGGTAGATAGATAGATAGATAGATAGATAGATAGAGATAGGTAGGTAGGTAGGTAGATAGAGACAGATAGCTAGGTAGGTAGATAGATAGATACAGATAGGTAGGTAGGTAGATTGATAGATAGAGATAGGTAGGTAGGTAGATTGATAGATAGAGATAGGTAGGTAGGTAGATAGATAGATACAGATAGGTAGGTAGGTAGATAGATAGATAGAGATAGGTAGGTAGGTAGATAGATAGATACAGATAGGTAGGTAGGTAGATTGATAGATAGAGATAGGTAGGTAGGTAGATAGATAGATAGAGATAGGTGGGTAGGTAGATAGATAGATAGAGATAGGTAGGTAGGTAGATAGATAGATAGAGATAGGTAGGTAGGTAGATAGATAGATACAGATAGGTAGGTAGGTAGATTGATAGATAGAGATAGGTGGGTAGGTAGGTAGATAGATAGAGATAGGTAGGTAGGTAGGTAGGTAGAGATACAGATAGGTAGGTAGATAGATAAATACAGATAGGTGGGTAGGTAGATAGATAGATAGAGATAGGTAGGTAGGTAAGTAGATCGATACAGATAGGTAGGTAGGTAGATAGATAGATAGAGATAGGTAGGTAGGTAGATAGATAGATAGAGATAGGTAGGTAGGTAGATAGATAGATAGAGATAGGTAGGTAGGTAGATTGATAGATAGAGATAGGTAGGTAGGTAGATTGATAGATAGAGATAGGTAGATAGGTAGATAGATAGATACAGATATGTAGGTAGGTAGATAGATAGATACAGATAGGTAGGTAGGTAGGTAGATAGATAGAGATAGGTAGGTAGGTAGATAGATAGATACAGATAGGTAGGTAGGTAGATTGATAGATAGAGATAGGTAGGTAGGTAGATAGATAGATAGAGATAGGTAGGTAGGTAGGTAGATAGATAGATATAGGTAGGTAGGTAGATAGATAGATAGAGATAGGTAGGTAGGTAGATTGATAGATAGAGATAGGTAGGTAGGTAGATTGATAGATAGAGATAGGTAGATAGGTAGATAGATAGATACAGATAGGTAGGTAGGTAGATAGATAGATACAGATAGGTAGGTAGGTAGATAGATAGATAGAGATAGGTAGGTAGGTAGATAGATAGATACAGATAGGTAGGTAGGTAGATTGATAGATAGAGATAGGTAGGTAGGTAGATAGATAGATAGAGATAGGTAGGTAGGTAGGTAGATAGATAGAGATAGGTAGGTAGGTAGATAGATAGATAGAGATAGGTAGGTAGGTAGATAGATAGATACAGATAGGTAGGTAGGTAGACTGATAGATAGAGATAGGTAGGTAGGTAGGTAGATAGAGATAGGTAGGTAGGTAGGTAGATAGATACAGATAGGTAGGTAGATAGATAAATACAGATAGGTGGGTAGGTAGATAGATAGATAGAGATAGGTAGGTAGGTAGGTAGATAGATACAGATAGGTAGGTAGGTAGATAGATAGATACAGATAGGTAGGTAGGTAGATAGATAGATAGAGATAGGTAGGTAGGTAGATAGATAGATATAGGTAGGTAGGTAGATTGATAGATAGAGATAGGTAGATAGATAGATAGATACAGATAGGTAGGTAGGTAGATAGAAAGAGATAGGTAGGTAGTTGGGTAGATAGATAGAGATAGGTAGGTAGGTAGATAGATAGATAGAGATAGGTAGGTAGGTAGATTGATAGATAGAGATAGGTAGATAGGTAGATAGATAGATACAGATCGGTAGGTAGGTAGATATATAGATACAGATATGTAGGAAGGTAGATATATAGATACAGATAGGTAGGTAGGTAGATAGATAGATACAGATAGGTAGGTAGGTAGATTGATAGATAGATATAGGTAGGTAGGTAGGTAGATAGATAGAGATAGGTAGGTAGGTAGATTGATAGATACAGATAGGTAGGTAGGTAGGTAGATTGATAGATAGAGATAGGTAGGTAGGTAGATAGATAGATAGAGATAGGTAGGTAGGTAGGTAGATAGAGACAGATAGCTAGGTAGGTAGATAGATAGATACAGATAGGTAGGTAGGTAGATTGATAGATAGAGATAGGTAGGTAGGTAGATTGATAGATAGAGATAGGTAGGTAGGTAGATAGATAGATACAGATAGGTAGGTAGGTAGATAGATAGATAGAGATAGGTAGGTAGGTAGATAGATAGATACAGATAGGTAGGTAGGTAGATTGATAGATAGAGATAGGTAGGTAGGTAGATAGATAGATAGATAGAGATAGGTGGGTAGGTAGATAGATAGATAGAGATAGGTAGGTAGGTAGATAGATAGATAGAGATAGGTAGGTAGGTAGATAGATAGATACAGATAGGTAGGTAGGTAGATTGATAGATAGAGATAGGTGGGTAGGTAGGTAGATAGATAGAGATAGGTAGGTAGGTAGGTAGATAGATAGATACAGATATGTAGGTAGATAGATAAATACAGATAGGTGGGTAGGTAGATAGATAGATAGAGATAGGTAGGTAGGTAAGTAGATCGATACAGATAGGTAGGTAGGTAGATTGATAGATAGAGATAGGTAGGTAGGTAGATTGATAGATAGAGATAGGTAGATAGGTAGATAGATAGATACAGATATGTAGGTAGGTAGATAGATAGATACAGATAGGTAGGTAGGTAGGTAGATAGATAGAGATAGGTAGGTAGGTAGATAGATAGATACAGATAGGTAGGTAGGTAGATTGATAGATAGATATAGGTAGGTAGGTAGGTAGATAGATAGAGATAGGTAGGTAGGTAGATTGATAGATAGAGATAGGTAGGTAGGTAGATAGATAGATAGAGATAGGTAGGTAGGTAGATAGATAGATAGAGATAGGTAGGTAGGTAGATTGATAGATAGAGATAGGTAGGTAGGTAGATTGATAGATAGAGATAGGTAGATAGGTAGATAGATAGATACAGATAGGTAGGTAGGTAGATAGATAGATACAGATAGGTAGGTAGGTAGATAGATAGATAGAGATAGGTAGGTAGATAGATAGATAGATACAGATAGGTAGGTAGGTAGATTGATAGATAGAGATAGGTAGGTAGGTAGATAGATAGATAGAGATAGGTAGGTAGGTAGGTAGATAGATAGAGATAGGTAGGTAGGTAGATAGATAGATAGAGATAGGTAGGTAGGTAGATAGATAGATACAGATAGGTAGGTAGGTAGACTGATAGATAGAGATAGGTAGGTAGGTAGGTAGGTAGATAGAGATAGGTAGGTAGGTAGGTAGATAGATAGAGATAGGTAGGTACGTAGATAGATAGATAGAGATAGGTAGGTAGGTAGATAGATAGATACAGATAGGTAGGTAGGTAGACTGATAGATAGAGATAGGTAGGTAGGTAGGTAGGTAGATAGAGATAGGTAGGTAGGTAGGTAGATAGATACAGATAGGTAGGTAGATAGATAAATACAGATAGGTGGGTAGGTAGATAGATAGATAGAGATAGGTAGGTAGGTAGGTAGATAGATAGAGATAGGTAGGTAGGTAGATAGATAGATAGAGATAGGTAGGTAGGTAGATAGATAGATACAGATAGGTAGGTAGGTAGACTGATAGATAGAGATAGGTAGGTAGGTAGGTAGGTAGATAGAGATAGGTAGGTAGGTAGGTAGATAGATAGAGATAGGTAGGTACGTAGATAGATAGATAGAGATAGGTAGGTAGGTAGATAGATAGATACAGATAGGTAGGTAGGTAGACTGATAGATAGAGATAGGTAGGTAGGTAGGTAGGTAGATGGAGATAGGTAGGTAGGTAGGTAGATAGATACAGATAGGTAGGTAGATAGATAAATACAGATAGGTGGGTAGGTAGATAGATAGATAGAGATAGGTAGGTAGGTAGGTAGATAGATACAGATAGGTAGGTAGGTAGATAGATAGATACAGATAGGTAGGTAGGTAGATAGATAGATAGAGATAGGTAGGTAGGTAGATAGATAGATATAGGTAGGTAGGTAGATTGATAGATAGAGATAGGTAGATAGGTAGATAGATAGATACAGATAGGTAGGTAGGTAGATAGAAAGAGATAGGTAGGTAGTTGGGTAGATAGATAGAGATAGGTAGGTAGGTAGATAGATAGATAGATAGAGATAGGTAGGTAGGTAGATTGATAGATAGAGATAGGTAGATAGGTAGATAGATAGATACAGATCGGTAGGTAGGTAGATATATAGATACAGATATGTAGGAAGGTAGATAGATAGATACAGATAGGTAGGTAGGTAGATAGATAGATACAGATAGGTAGGTAGGTAGATTGATAGATAGATATAGGTAGGTAGGTAGGTAGATAGATAGAGATAGGTAGGTAGGTAGATTGATAGATACAGATAGGTAGGTAGGTAGGTAGATTGATACATAGAGATAGGTAGGTAGATAGATAGATAGATAGAGATAGGTAGGTAGGTAGGTAGATAGAGACAGATAGCTAGGTAGGTAGATAGATAGATACAGATAGGTAGGTAGGTAGATTGATAGATAGAGATAGGTAGGTAGGTAGATTGATAGATAGAGATAGGTAGGTAGGTAGATAGATAGATACAGATAGGTAGGTAGGTAGATAGATAGATAGAGATAGGTAGGTAGGTAGATAGATAGATACAGATAGGTAGGTAGGTAGATTGATAGATAGAGATAGGTAGGTAGGTAGATAGATAGATAGAGATAGGTGGGTAGGTAGATAGATAGATAGAGATAGGTAGGTAGGTAGATAGATAGATAGAGATAGGTAGGTAGGTAGATAGATAGATACAGATAGGTAGGTAGGTAGATTGATAGATAGAGATAGGTGGGTAGGTAGGTAGATAGATAGAGATAGGTAGGTAGGTAGGTAGATAGATACAGATAGGTAGGTAGATAGATAAATACAGATAGGTGGGTAGGTAGATAGATAGATAGAGATAGGTAGGTAGGTAAGTAGATCGATACAGATAGGTAGGTAGGTAGATAGATAGATAGAGATAGGTAGGTAGGTAGATAGATAGATAGAGATAGGTAGGTAGGTAGATTGATAGATAGAGATAGGTAGGTAGGTAGATTGATAGATAGAGATAGGTAGATAGGTAGATAGATAGATACAGATATGTAGGTAGGTAGATAGATAGATACAGATAGGTAGGTAGGTAGATAGATAGATAGAGATAGGTAGGTAGGTAGATAGATAGATACAGATAGGTAGGTAGGTAGATTGATAGATAGAGATAGGTAGGTAGGTAGATAGATAGATAGAGATAGGTAGGTAAGTAGGTAGATAGATAGAGATAGGTAGGTAGGTAGATAGATAGATAGAGATAGGTAGGTAGGTAGATTGATAGATAGAGATAGGTAGGTAGGTAGATTGATAGATAGAGATAGGTAGATAGGTAGATAGATACAGATAGGTAGGTAGGTAGATAGATAGATACAGATAGGTAGGTAGGTAGATAGATAGATAGAGATAGGTAGGTAGGTAGATAGATAGATACAGATAGGTAGGTAGGTAGATTGATAGATAGAGATAGGTAGGAAGGTAGATAGATAGATAGAGATAGGTAGGTAGGTAGGTAGATAGATAGAGATAGGTAGGTAGGTAGATAGATAGATAGAGATAGGTAGGTAGGTAGATAGATAGATACAGATAGGTAGGTAGGTAGACTGATAGATAGAGATAGGTAGGTAGGTAGGTAGGTAGATAGAGATAGGTAGGTAGGTAGGTAGATAGATACAGATAGGTAGGTAGAAAGATAAATACAGATAGGTGGGTAGGTAGATAGATAGATAGAGATAGGTAGGTAGGTAGGTAGATAGATACAGATAGGTAGGTAGGTAGATAGATAGATACAGATAGGTAGGTAGGTAGATAGATAGATAGAGATAGGTAGGTAGGTAGATAGATAGATATAGGTAGGTAGGTAGATTGATAGATAGAGATAGGTAGATAGGTAGATAGATAGATACAGATAGGTAGGTAGGTAGATAGAAAGAGATAGGTAGGTAGTTGGGTAGAAAGATAGAGATAGGTAGGTAGGTAGATAGATAGATAGAGATAGGTAGGTAGGTAGATTGATAGATAGAGATAGGTAGATAGGTAGATAGATAGATACAGATCGGTAGGTAGGTAGATATATAGATACAGATATGTAGGAAGGTAGATAGATAGATACAGATAGGTAGGTAGGTAGATAGATAGATACAGATAGGTAGGTAGGTAGATTGATAGATAGATATAGGTAGGTAGGTAGGTAGATAGATAGAGATAGGTAGGTAGGTAGATTGATAGATACAGATAGGTAGGTAGGTAGGTAGATTGATAGATAGAGATAGGTAGGTAGGTAGATAGATAGATAGAGATAGGTAGGTAGGTAGGTAGATAGAGACAGATAGCTAGGTAGGTAGATAGATAGATACAGATAGGTAGGTAGGTAGATTGATAGATAGAGATAGGTAGGTAGGTAGATTGATAGATAGAGATAGGTAGGTAGGTAGATAGATAGATACAGATAGGTAGGTAGGTAGATAGATAGATAGAGATAGGTAGGTAGGTAGATAGATAGATACAGATAGGTAGGTAGGTAGATTGATAGATAGAGATAGGTAGGTAGGTAGATAGATAGATAGAGATAGGTGGGTAGGTAGATAGATAGATACAGATAGGTAGGTAGGTAGATTGATAGATAGAGATAGGTAGATAGGTAGATAGATAGATACAGATATGTAGGTAGGTAGATAGATAGATACAGATAGGTAGGTAGGTAGGTAGATAGATAGAGATAGGTAGGTAGGTAGATAGATAGATACAGATAGGTAGGTAGGTAGATTGATAGATAGAGATAGGTAGGTAGGTAGATAGATAGATAGAGATAGGTAGGTAGGTAGGTAGATAGATAGATATAGGTAGGTAGGTAGATAGATAGATAGAGATAGGTAGGTAGGTAGATTGATAGATAGAGATAGGTAGGTAGGTAGATTGATAGATAGAGATAGGTAGGTAGGTAGATAGATAGATACAGATAGGTAGGTAGGTAGATTGATAGATAGAGATAGGTAGGTAGGTAGATAGATAGATAGAGATAGGTAGGTAGGTAGGTAGATAGATAGAGATAGGTAGGTAGGTAGATAGATAGATAGAGATAGGTAGGTAGGTAGATTGATAGATAGAGATAGGTAGGTAGGTAGATTGATAGATAGAGATAGGTAGATAGGTAGATAGATACAGATAGGTAGGTAGGTAGATAGATAGATACAGATAGGTAGGTAGGTAGATAGATAGATAGAGATAGGTAGGTAGGTAGATAGATAGATATAGATAGGTAGGTAGGTAGATTGATAGATAGAGATAGGTAGGTAGGTAGATAGATAGATAGAGATAGGTAGGTAGGTAGGTAGATAGATAGAGATAGGTAGGTAGGTAGATAGATAGATAGAGATAGGTAGGTAGGTAGATAGATAGATACAGATAGGTAGGTAGGTAGACTGATAGATAGAGATAGGTAGGTAGGTAGGTAGGTAGATAGAGATAGGTAGGTAGGTAGATAGATACAGATAGGTAGGTAGAAAGATAAATACAGATAGGTGGGTAGGTAGATAGATAGATAGAGATAGGTAGGTAGGTAGGTAGATAGATACAGATAGGTAGGTAGGTAGATAGATAGATACAGATAGGTAGGTAGGTAGATAGATAGATAGAGATAGGTAGGTAGGTAGATAGATAGATATAGGTAGGTAGGTAGATTGATAGATAGAGATAGGTAGATAGGTAGATAGATAGATACAGATAGGTAGGTAGGTAGATAGAAAGAGATAGGTAGGTAGTTGGGTAGAAAGATAGAGATAGGTAGGTAGGTAGATAGATAGATAGAGATAGGTAGGTAGGTAGATTGATAGATAGAGATAGGTAGATAGGTAGATAGATAGATACAGATCGGTAGGTAGGTAGATATATAGATACAGATATGTAGGAAGGTAGATAGATAGATACAGATAGGTAGGTAGGTAGATAGATAGATACAGATAGGTAGGTAGGTAGATTGATAGATAGATATAGGTAGGTAGGTAGGTAGATAGATAGAGATAGGTAGGTAGGTAGATTGATAGATACAGATAGGTAGGTAGATTGATAGATAGAGATAGGTAGGTAGGTAGATAGATAGATAGAGATAGGTAGGTAGGTAGGTAGGTAGATAGAGACAGATAGCTAGGTAGGTAGATAGATAGATACAGATAGGTAGGTAGGTAGATTGATAGATAGAGATAGGTAGGTAGGTAGATTGATAGATAGAGATAGGTAGGTAGGTAGATAGATAGATACAGATAGGTAGGTAGGTAGATAGATAGATAGAGATAGGTAGGTAGGTAGATAGATAGATACAGATAGGTAGGTAGGTAGATTGATAGATAGAGATAGGTAGGTAGGTAGATAGATAGATAGATAGAGATAGGTGGGTAGGTAGATAGATAGATACAGATAGGTAGGTAGGTAGATTGATAGATAGAGATAGGTAGATAGGTAGATAGATAGATACAGATATGTAGGTAGGTAGATAGATAGATACAGATAGGTAGGTAGGTAGGTAGATAGATAGAGATAGGTAGGTAGGTAGATAGATAGATACAGATAGGTAGGTAGGTAGATTGATAGATAGAGATAGGTAGGTAGGTAGATAGATAGATAGAGATAGGTAGGTAGGTAGGTAGATAGATAGATATAGGTAGGTAGGTAGATAGATAGATAGAGATAGGTAGGTAGGTAGATTGATAGATAGAGATAGGTAGGTAGGTAGATTGATAGATAGAGATAGGTAGATAGGTAGATAGATAGATACAGATAGGTAGGTAGGTAGATAGATAGATACAGATAGGTAGGTAGGTAGATAGATAGATAGAGATAGGTAGGTAGGTAGATAGATAGATACAGATAGGTAGGTAGGTAGATTGATAGATAGAGATAGGTAGGTAGGTAGATAGATAGATAGAGATAGGTAGGTAGGTAGGTAGATAGATAGATATAGGTAGGTAGGTAGATAGATAGATAGAGATAGGTAGGTAGGTAGATTGATAGATAGAGATAGGTAGGTAGGTAGATTGATAGATAGAGATAGGTAGATAGGTAGATAGATAGATACAGATAGGTAGGTAGGTAGATAGATAGATACAGATAGGTAGGTAGGTAGATAGATAGATAGAGATAGGTAGGTAGGTAGATAGATAGATACAGATAGGTAGGTAGGTAGATTGATAGATAGAGATAGGTAGGTAGGTAGATAGATAGATAGAGATAGGTAGGTAGGTAGGTAGATAGATAGAGATAGGTAGGTAGGTAGATAGATAGATAGAGATAGGTAGGTAGGTAGATAGATAGATACAGATAGGTAGGTAGGTAGACTGATAGATAGAGATAGGTAGGTAGGTAGGTAGGTAGATAGAGATAGGTAGGTAGGTAGGTAGGTAGATAGATACAGATAGGTAGGTAGATAGATAAATACAGATAGGTGGGTAGGTAGATAGATAGATAGAGATAGGTAGGTAGGTAGGTAGATAGATACAGATAGGTAGGTAGGTAGATAGATAGATACAGATAGGTAGGTAGGTAGATAGATAGATAGAGATAGGTAGGTAGGTAGATAGATAGATATAGGTAGGTAGGTAGATTGATAGATAGAGATAGGTAGATAGATAGATAGATACAGATAGGTAGGTAGGTAGATAGAAAGAGATAGGTAGGTAGTTGGGTAGATAGATAGAGATAGGTAGGTAGGTAGATAGATAGATAGAGATAGGTAGGTAGGTAGATTGATAGATAGAGATAGGTAGATAGGTAGATAGATAGATACAGATCGGTAGGTAGGTAGATATATAGATACAGATATGTAGGAAGGTAGATATATAGATACAGATAGGTAGGTAGGTAGATAGATAGATACAGATAGGTAGGTAGGTAGATTGATAGATAGATATAGGTAGGTAGGTAGGTAGATAGATAGAGATAGGTAGGTAGGTAGATTGATAGATACAGATAGGTAGGTAGGTAGGTAGATTGATAGATAGAGATAGGTAGGTAGGTAGATAGATAGATAGAGATAGGTAGGTAGGTAGGTAGATAGAGACAGATAGCTAGGTAGGTAGATAGATAGATACAGATAGGTAGGTAGGTAGATTGATAGATAGAGATAGGTAGGTAGGTAGATTTATAGATAGAGATAGGTAGGTAGGTAGATAGATAGATACAGATAGGTAGGTAGGTAGATAGATAGATAGAGATAGGTAGGTAGGTAGATAGATAGATACAGATAGGTAGGTAGGTAGATTGATAGATAGAGATAGGTAGGTAGGTAGATAGATAGATAGAGATAGGTGGGTAGGTAGATAGATAGATAGAGATAGGTAGGTAGGTAGATAGATAGATAGAGATAGGTAGGTAGGTAGATAGATAGATACAGATAGGTAGGTAGGTAGATTGATAGATAGAGATAGGTGGGTAGGTAGGTAGATAGATAGAGATAGGTAGGTAGGTAGGTAGATAGATAGATACAGATATGTAGGTAGATAGATAAATACAGATAGGTGGGTAGGTAGATAGATAGATAGAGGTAGGTAGGTAGGTAAGTAGATCGATACAGATAGGTAGGTAGGTAGATAGATAGAGATAGGTAGGTAGGTAGATAGATAGATAGAGATAGGTAGGTAGGTAGATAGATAGATAGAGATAGGTAGGTAGGTAGATTGATAGATAGAGATAGGTAGGTAGGTAGATTGATAGATAGAGATAGGTAGATTGGTAGATAGATAGATACAGATAGGTAGGTAGGTAGATAGATAGATACAGATAGGTAGGTAGGTAGATAGATAGATAGAGATAGGTAGGTAGATAGATAGATAGATACAGATAGGTAGGTAGGTAGATTGATAGATAGAGATAGGTAGGTAGGTAGATAGATAGATAGAGATAGGTAGGTAGGTAGGTAGATAGATAGAGATAGGTAGGTAGGTAGATAGATAGATAGAGATAGGTAGGTAGGTAGATAGATAGATACAGATAGGTAGGTAGGTAGACTGATAGATAGAGATAGGTAGGTAGGTAGGTAGGTAGATAGAGATATGTAGGTAGGTAGGTAGATAGATAGAGATAGGTAGGTAGGTAGATAGATAGATAGAGATAGGTAGGTAGGTAGATAGATAGATACAGATAGGTAGGTAGGTAGACTGATAGATAGAGATAGGTAGGTAGGTAGGTAGGTAGATAGAGATAGGTAGGTAGGTAGGTAGATAGATACAGATAGGTAGGTAGATAGATAAATACAGATAGGTGGGTAGGTAGATAGATAGATAGAGATAGGTAGGTAGGTAGGTAGATAGATACAGATAGGTAGGTAGGTAGATAGATAGATACAGATAGGTAGGTAGGTAGATAGATAGATAGAGATAGGTAGGTAGGTAGATAGATAGATATAGGTAGGTAGGTAGATTGATAGATAGAGATAGGTAGATAGGTAGATAGATAGATACAGATAGGTAGGTAGGTAGATAGAAAGAGATAGGTAGGTAGTTGGGTAGATAGATAGAGATAGGTAGGTAGGTAGATAGATAGATAGAGATAGGTAGGTAGGTAGATTGATAGATAGAGATAGGTAGATAGGTAGATAGATAGATACAGATCGGTAGGTAGGTAGATATATAGATACAGATATGTAGGAAGGTAGATAGATAGATACAGATAGGTAGGTAGGTAGGTAGATAGATAGATACAGATAGGTAGGTAGGTAGATTGATAGATAGATATAGGTAGGTAGGTAGGTAGATAGATAGAGATAGGTAGGTAGGTAGATTGATAGATACAGATAGGTAGGTAGGTAGGTAGATTGATACATAGAGATAGGTAGGTAGATAGATAGATAGATAGAGATAGGTAGGTAGGTAGGTAGATAGAGACAGATAGCTAGGTAGGTAGATAGATAGATACAGATAGGTAGGTAGGTAGATTGATAGATAGAGATAGGTAGATAGGTAGATAGATAGATACAGATCGGTAGGTAGGTAGATATATAGATACAGATATGTAGGAAGGTAGATAGATAGATACAGATAGGTAGGTTGGTAGATAGATAGATACAGATAGGTAGGTAGGTAGATTGATAGATAGATATAGGTAGGTAGGTAGGTAGATAGATAGAGATAGGTAGGTAGGTAGATTGATAGATACAGATAGGTAGGTAGGTAGGTAGATTGATAGATAGAGATAGGTAGGTAGGTAGATAGATAGATAGAGATAGGTAGGTAGGTAGGTAGGTAGATAGAGACAGATAGCTAGGTAGGTAGATAGATAGATACAGATAGGTAGGTAGGTAGATTGATAGATAGAGATAGGTAGGTAGGTAGATTGATAGATAGAGATAGGTAGGTAGGTAGATAGATAGATACAGATAGGTAGGTAGGTAGATAGATAGATAGAGATAGGTAGGTAGGTAGATAGATAGATACAGATAGGTAGGTAGGTAGATTGATAGATAGAGATAGGTAGGTAGGTAGATAGATAGATAGAGATAGGTGGGTAGGTAGATAGATAGATACAGATAGGTAGGTAGGTAGATAGATAGATAGAGATAGGTAGGTAGGTAGATAGATAGATACAGATAGGTAGGTAGGTAGATTGATAGATAGAGATAGGTGGGTAGGTAGGTAGATAGATAGAGATAGGTAGGTAGGTAGGTAGATAGATACAGATAGGTAGGTAGATAGATAAATACAGATAGGTGGGTAGGTAGATAGATAGATAGAGATAGGTAGGTAGGTAAGTAGATCGATACAGATAGGTAGGTAGGTAGATAGATAGATAGAGATAGGTAGGTAGGTAGATAGATAGATAGAGATAGGTAGGTAGGTAGATAGATAGATAGAGATAGGTAGGTAGGTAGATTGATAGATAGAGATAGGTAGGTAGGTAGATTGATAGATAGAGATAGGTAGATAGGTAGATAGATAGATACAGATAGGTAGGTAGGTAGGTAGATAGATAGATACAGATAGGTAGGTAGGTAGATAGATAGATAGAGATAGGTAGGTAGGTAGATAGATAGATACAGATAGGTAGGTAGGTAGATTGATAGATAGAGATAGGTAGGTAGGTAGATAGATAGATAGAGATAGGTAGGTAGGTAGGTAGATAGATAGAGATAGGTAGGTAGGTAGGTAGATAGATACAGATAGGTAGGTAGGTAGATAGATAGATACAGATAGGTAGGTAGGTAGGTAGATAGATAGATAGAGATAGGTAGGTAGGTAGATAGATAGATATAGGTAGGTAGGTAGATTGATAGATAGAGATAGGTAGATAGGTAGATAGATAGATACAGATAGGTAGGTAGGTAGATAGAAAGAGATAGGTAGGTAGTTGGGTAGATAGATAGAGATAGGTAGGTAGGTAGATAGATAGATAGAGATAGGTAGGTAGGTAGATTGATAGATAGAGATAGGTAGATAGGTAGATAGATAGATACAGATCGGTAGGTAGGTAGATATATAGATACAGATATGTAGGAAGGTAGATAGATAGATACAGATAGGTAGGTAGGTAGATAGATAGATACAGATAGGTAGGTAGGTAGATTGATAGATAGATATAGGTAGGTAGGTAGGTAGATAGATAGAGATAGGTAGGTAGGTAGATTGATAGATACAGATAGGTAGGTAGGTAGGTAGATTGATAGATAGAGATAGGTAGGTAGGTAGATAGATAGATAGAGATAGGTAGGTAGGTAGGTAGATAGAGACAGATAGCTAGGTAGGTAGATAGATAGATAATACAGATAGGTAGGTAGGTAGATTGATAGATAGAGATAGGTAGGTAGGTAGATTGATAGATAGAGATAGGTAGGTAGGTAGATAGATAGATACAGATAGGTAGGTAGGTAGGTAGATAGATAGAGATAGGTAGGTAGGTAGATAGATAGATACAGATAGGTAGGTAGGTAGATTGATAGATAGAGATAGGTAGGTAGGTAGATAGATAGATAGAGATAGGTGGGTAGGTAGATAGATAGATAGAGATAGGTAGGTAGGTAGATAGATAGATAGAGATAGGTAGGTAGGTAGATAGATAGATACAGATAGGTAGGTAGGTAGATTGATAGATAGAGATAGGTGGGTAGGTAGGTAGATAGATAGAGATAGGTAGGTAGGTAGGTAGATAGATACAGATAGGTAGGTAGATAGATAAATACAGATAGGTGGGTAGGTAGATAGATAGATAGAGATAGGTAGGTAGGTAAGTAGATCGATACAGATAGGTAGGTAGGTAGATAGATAGATAGAGATAGGTAGGTAGGTAGATAGATAGATAGAGATAGGTAGGTAGGTAGATTGATAGATAGAGATAGGTAGGTAGGTAGATTGATAGATAGAGATAGGTAGGTAGGTAGATTGATAGATAGAGATAGGTAGATAGGTAGATAGATAGATACAGATAGGTAGGTAGGTAGATAGATAGATACAGATAGGTAGGTAGGTAGATAGATAGATAGATAGATAGAGATAGGTAGGTAGGTAGATAGATAGATACAGATAGGTAGGTAGGTAGATTGATAGATAGAGATAGGTAGGTAGGTAGATAGATAGATAGAGATAGGTAGGTAGGTAGGTAGATAGATAGAGATAGGTAGGTAGGTAGATAGATAGATAGAGATAGGTAGGTAGGTAGATTGATAGATAGAGATAGGTAGGTAGGTAGACTGATAGATAGAGATAGGTAGGTAGGTAGGTAGGTAGATAGAGATAGGTAGGTAGGTAGGTAGATAGATACAGATAGGTAGGTAGATAGATAAATACAGATAGGTAGGTAGGTAGATAGATAGATAGAGATAGGTAGGTAGGTAGATAGATAGATATAGGTAGGTAGGTAGGTAGATAGATAGATAGAGATAGGTAGGTAGGTAGATAGATAGATACAGATAGGTAGGTAGGTAGACTGATAGATAGAGATAGGTAGGTAGGTAGATAGATAGATAGAGATAGGTAGGTAGGTAGGTAGATAGATACAGATAGGTAGGTAGGTAGATAGATAGATACAGATAGGTAGGTAGGTAGATAGATAGATAGAGATAGGTAGGTAGGTAGATAGATAGATATAGGTAGGAAGGTAGATTGATAGATAGAGATAGGTAGATAGGTAGATAGATAGATACAGATAGGTAGGTAGGTAGATAGAAAGAGATAGGTAGGTAGTTGGGTAGATAGATAGAGATAGGTAGGTAGGTAGATAGATAGATAGAGATAGGTAGGTAGGTAGATTGATAGATAGAGATAGGTAGATCTGTAGATAGATAGATACAGATCGGTAGATAGGTAGATATATAGATACAGATATGTAGGAAGGTAGATAGATAGATACAGATAGGTAGGTAGGTAGATAGATAGATACAGATAGGTAGGTAGGTAGATTGATAGATAGATATAGGTAGGTAGGTAGGTACATATATAGAGATAGGTAGGTAGGTAGATTGATAGATACAGATAGGTAGGTATGTAGATAGATAGATACAGATAGGTAGGAAGGTAGATTGATAGATAAAGATATGTAGGTAGGTAGATTGATAGATACAGATAGGTAGGTAGGTAGATAGATAGATAGAGATAGGTAGGTAGGTAGATAGATAGATAGAGATAGGTAGGTAGGTAGATAGATAGATAGAGATAGGTAGGTAGGTAGATTGATAGATAGAGATAGGTAGGTAGGTAGATTGATAGATACAGATAGGTAGGTAGGTAGATAGATAGATACAGATAGGTAGGTAGGTAGATTAATAGATAGAGATAGGTAGGTAGGTAGATTGATAGATACAGATAGGTAGGTAGGTAGATAGATAGATAGAGATAGGTAGGTAGGTAGATAGATAGATAGATAGAGATAGGTAGGTAGGTAGATAGATAGATACAGATAGGTAGGTAGGTAGATTGATAGATAGAGATAGATAGGTAGGTAGATTGATAGATACAGATAGGTAGGTAGGTAGATAGATAGATAGAGATAGGTAGGTAGGTAGATTGATAGATACAGATAGGTAGGTAGGTAGGTAGATTGATAGATAGAGATAGGTAGGTAGGTAGATAGATAGATAGAGATAGGTAGGTAGGTAGGTAGATAGAGACAGATAGCTAGGTAGGTAGATAGATAGTTACAGATAGGTAGGTAGGTAGATTGATAGATAGAGATAGGTAGGTAGGTAGATTGATAGATAGAGATAGGTAGGTAGGTAGATAGATAGATAGATACAGATAGGTAGGTAGGTAGATAGATAGATAGAGATAGGTAGGTAGGTAGATAGATAGATACAGATAGGTAGGTAGGTAGATAGATAGAGATAGGTAGGTAGGTAGATAGATAGATAGAGATAGGTAGGTAGGTAGAGAGATAGATAGAGATAGGTAGGTAGGTAGATAGATAGATAGAGATAGGTAGGTAGGTAGATAGATAGATACAGATAGGTAGGTAGGTAGATTGATAGATAGAGATAGGTGGGTAGGTAGGTAGATAGATAGAGATAGGTAGGTAGGTAGGTAGATAGATACAGATAGGTAGGTAGATAGATAAATACAGATAGGTGGGTAGGTAGATAGATAGATAGAGATAGGTAGGTAGGTAAGTAGATCGATACAGATAGGTTGGTAGGTAGATAGATAGATACAGATAGGTAGGTAGGTAGATAGATAGATAGAGATAGGTAGGTAGGTAGATAGATAGATAGAGATAGGTAGGTAGGTAGATTGATAGATAGAGATAGGTAGGTAGGTAGATTGATAGATAGAGATAGGTAGATAGGTAGATAGATAGATACAGATAGGTAGGTATGTAGATAGAAAGAGATAGGTAGGTAGTTGGGTAGATAGATATAGATAGGTAGGTAGGTAGATAGATAGATACAGATAGGTAGGTAGGTAGATTGATAGATAGAGATAGGTAGGTAGGTAGATTGATAGATACAGATAGGTAGGTAGGTAGATAGATAGATAGAGATAGGTAGGTAGGTAGATTGATAGATAGAGATAGGTAGGTAGGTAGATTGATAGATACAGATAGGTAGGTAGGTAGATAGATAGATAGAGATAGGTAGTTAGGTAGATTGATAGATACAGATAGGTAGGTAGGTAGATTGATAGATAGAGATAGGTAGGTAGGTAGATAGATAGATAGAGATAGGTAGGTAGGTAGATAGATAGATAGAGATAGGTAGGTAGGTAGATAGATAGAGATAGGTAGGTAGGTAGATAGATAGATAGAGATAGGTAGGTAGGTAGATAGATAGAGATAGGTAGGTAGGTAGATTGATAGATAGAGATAGGTAGATAGGTAGATAGATAGATACAGATAGCTAGGTAGGTAGATAGAAAGAAATAGGTAGGTAGTTAGGTAGATAGATAGAGATAGGTAGGTAGGTAGATAGATAGAGATAGGTAGGTAGGTAGATTGATAGATACAGATAGGTAGGTAGATAGATAAATACAGATAGGTGGGTAGGTAGATATATAGATAGAGATAGGTAGGTAGGTAGATTGATAGATAGAGATAGGTAGGTAGGTAGATAGATAGATACAGATAGGTAGGTAGGTAGATTGATAGATAGAGATAGGTAGGTAGGTAGATTGATAGATTCAGATAGGTAGGTAGGTAGATAGATAGATAGAGATAGGTAGGTAGGTAGGTAGATAGATAGATAGAGATAGGTAGGTAGGTAGATAGATAGATAGATAGAGATAGGTAGGTAGGTAGATAGATAGATAGAGATAGGTAGGTAGGTAGATAGATAGATACACATAGGTAGGTAGGTAGATTGATAGATAGAGATAGGTAGGTAGGTAGATTGATAGATACAGATAGGTAGGTAGGTAGATAGATAGATAGAGATAGGTAGGTAGGTAGATTGATAGATTCAGATAGGTAGGTAGGTAGATTGATAGATAGAGATAGGTAGGTAGGTAGATAGATAGATACAGATAGGTGGGTAGGTAGATAGATAGATAGAGATAGGTAGGTAGGTAAGTAGATCGATACAGATAGGTAGGTAGGTAGATAGATAGATAGAGATAGGTAGGTAGGTAGATAGATAGATAGAGATAGGTAGGTAGGTAGATAGATAGATAGAGATAGGTAGGTAGGTAGATTGATAGATAGAGATAGGTAGGTAGGTAGATTGATAGATAGAGATAGGTAGATAGGTAGATAGATAGATACAGATAGGTAGGTAGGTAGGTAGATAGATAGATACAGATAGGTAGGTAGGTAGATAGATAGATAGAGATAGGTAGGTAGGTAGATAGATAGATACAGATAGGTAGGTAGGTAGATTGATAGATAGAGATAGGTAGGTAGGTAGATAGATAGATAGAGATAGGTAGGTAGGTAGGTAGATAGATAGAGATAGGTAGGTAGGTAGGTAGATAGATACAGATAGGTAGGTAGGTAGATAGATAGATACAGATAGGTAGGTAGGTAGGTAGATAGATAGATAGAGATAGGTAGGTAGGTAGATAGATAGATATAGGTAGGTAGGTAGATTGATAGATAGAGATAGGTAGATAGGTAGATAGATAGATACAGATAGGTAGGTAGGTAGATAGAAAGAGATAGGTAGGTAGTTGGGTAGATAGATAGAGATAGGTAGGTAGGTAGATAGATAGATAGAGATAGGTAGGTAGGTAGATTGATAGATAGAGATAGGTAGATAGGTAGATAGATAGATACAGATCGGTAGGTAGGTAGATATATAGATACAGATATGTAGGAAGGTAGATAGATAGATACAGATAGGTAGGTAGGTAGATAGATAGATACAGATAGGTAGGTAGGTAGATTGATAGATAGATATAGGTAGGTAGGTAGGTAGATAGATAGAGATAGGTAGGTAGGTAGATTGATAGATACAGATAGGTAGGTAGGTAGGTAGATTGATAGATAGAGATAGGTAGGTAGGTAGATAGATAGATAGAGATAGGTAGGTAGGTAGGTAGATAGAGACAGATAGCTAGGTAGGTAGATAGATAGATAATACAGATAGGTAGGTAGGTAGATTGATAGATAGAGATAGGTAGGTAGGTAGATTGATAGATAGAGATAGGTAGGTAGGTAGATAGATAGATACAGATAGGTAGGTAGGTAGATAGATAGATAGAGATAGGTAGGTAGGTAGATAGATAGATACAGATAGGTAGGTAGGTAGATTGATAGATAGAGATAGGTAGGTAGGTAGATAGATAGATAGAGATAGGTGGGTAGGTAGATAGATAGATAGAGATAGGTAGGTAGGTAGATAGATAGATAGAGATAGGTAGGTAGGTAGATAGATAGATACAGATAGGTAGGTAGGTAGATTGATAGATAGAGATAGGTGGGTAGGTAGGTAGATAGATAGAGATAGGTAGGTAGGTAGGTAGATAGATACAGATAGGTAGGTAGATAGATAAATACAGATAGGTGGGTAGGTAGATAGATAGATAGAGATAGGTAGGTAGGTAAGTAGATCGATACAGATAGGTAGGTAGGTAGATAGATAGATAGAGATAGGTAGGTAGGTAGGTAGATAGATACAGATAGGTAGGTAGATAGATAAATACAGATAGGTGGGTAGGTAGATAGATAGATAGAGATAGGTAGGTAGGTAGATAGATAGATAGAGATAGGTAGGTAGGTAGATAGATAGATACAGATAGGTAGGTAGGTAGATTGATAGATAGAGATAGGTAGGTAGGTAGATTGATAGATATAGATAGGTAGGTAGGTAGATAGATAGATAGAGATAGGCAGGTAGGTAGATAGATAGATAGAGATAGGTAGGTAGGTAGATAGATAGATAGATAGATAGAGATAGGTAGGTAGGTAGATAGATAGATAGAGATAGGTAGGTAGGTAGATAGATAGATACAGATAGGTAGGTAGGTAGATTGAAAGATAGAGATAGGTAGGTAGGTAGATTGATAGATACAGATAGGTAGGTAGGTAGATAGATAGATAGAGATAGGTAGGTAGGTAGATTGATAGATACAGATAGGTAGGTAGGTAGATTGATAGATAGAGATAGGTAGGTAGGTAGATAGATAGATAGAGATAGGTAGGTAGGTAGATAGATAGATACAGATAGGTAGGTAGGTAGACTGATAGATAGAGATAGGTAGGTAGGTAGGTAGGTAGATAGAGATAGGTAGGTAGGTAGGTAGATAGATACAGATAGGTAGGTAGATAGATAAATACAGATAGGTGGGTAGGTAGATAGATAGATAGAGATAGGTAGGTAGGTAAGTAGATCGATACAGATAGGTAGGTAGGTAGATAGATAGATAGAGATAGGTAGGTAGGTAGATAGATAGATAGAGATAGGTAGGTAGGTAGATAGATAGATAGAGATAGGTAGGTAGGTAGATTGATAGATAGAGATAGGTAGGTAGGTAGATTGATAGATAGAGATAGGTAGATAGGTAGATAGATAGATACAGATAGGTAGGTAGGTAGGTAGATAGATAGATACAGATAGGTAGGTAGGTAGATAGATAGATAGAGATAGGTAGGTAGGTAGATAGATAGATACAGATAGGTAGGTAGGTAGATTGATAGATAGAGATAGGTAGGTAGGTAGATAGATAGATAGAGATAGGTAGGTAGGTAGGTAGATAGATAGAGATAGGTAGGTAGGTAGGTAGATAGATACAGATAGGTAGGTAGGTAGATAGATAGATACAGATAGGTAGGTAGGTAGGTAGATAGATAGATAGAGATAGGTAGGTAGGTAGATAGATAGATATAGGTAGGTAGGTAGATTGATAGATAGAGATAGGTAGATAGGTAGATAGATAGATACAGATAGGTAGGTAGGTAGATAGAAAGAGATAGGTAGGTAGTTGGGTAGATAGATAGAGATAGGTAGGTAGGTAGATAGATAGATAGAGATAGGTAGGTAGGTAGATTGATAGATAGAGATAGGTAGATAGGTAGATAGATAGATACAGATCGGTAGGTAGGTAGATATATAGATACAGATATGTAGGAAGGTAGATAGATAGATACAGATAGGTAGGTAGGTAGATAGATAGATACAGATAGGTAGGTAGGTAGATTGATAGATAGATATAGGTAGGTAGGTAGGTAGATAGATAGAGATAGGTAGGTAGGTAGATTGATAGATACAGATAGGTAGGTAGGTAGGTAGATTGATAGATAGAGATAGGTAGGTAGGTAGATAGATAGATAGAGATAGGTAGGTAGGTAGGTAGATAGAGACAGATAGCTAGGTAGGTAGATAGATAGATAATACAGATAGGTAGGTAGGTAGATTGATAGATAGAGATAGGTAGGTAGGTAGATTGATAGATAGAGATAGGTAGGTAGGTAGATAGATAGATACAGATAGGTAGGTAGGTAGATAGATAGATAGAGATAGGTAGGTAGGTAGATAGATAGATACAGATAGGTAGGTAGGTAGATTGATAGATAGAGATAGGTAGGTAGGTAGATAGATAGATAGAGATAGGTGGGTAGGTAGATAGATAGATAGAGATAGGTAGGTAGGTAGATAGATAGATAGAGATAGGTAGGTAGGTAGATAGATAGATACAGATAGGTAGGTAGGTAGATTGATAGATAGAGATAGGTGGGTAGGTAGGTAGATAGATAGAGATAGGTAGGTAGGTAGGTAGATAGATACAGATAGGTAGGTAGATAGATAAATACAGATAGGTGGGTAGGTAGATAGATAGATAGAGATAGGTAGGTAGGTAAGTAGATCGATACAGATAGGTAGGTAGGTAGATAGATAGATAGAGATAGGTAGGTAGGTAGATAGATAGATAGAGATAGGTAGGTAGGTAGATAGATAGATAGAGATAGGTAGGTAGGTAGATTGATAGATAGAGATAGGTAGGTAGGTAGATTGATAGATAGAGATAGGTAGATAGGTAGATAGATAGATACAGATAGGTAGGTAGGTAGATAGATAGATACAGATAGGTAGGTAGGTAGATAGATAGATAGATAGATAGAGATAGGTAGGTAGGTAGATAGATAGATACAGATAGGTAGGTAGGTAGATTGATAGATAGAGATAGGTAGGTAGGTAGATAGATAGATAGAGATAGGTAGGTAGGTAGGTAGATAGATAGAGATAGGTAGGTAGGTAGATAGATAGATAGAGATAGGTAGGTAGGTAGATTGATAGATAGAGATAGGTAGGTAGGTAGACTGATAGATAGAGATAGGTAGGTAGGTAGGTAGGTAGATAGAGATAGGTAGGTAGGTAGGTAGATAGATACAGATAGGTAGGTAGATAGATAAATACAGATAGGTAGGTAGGTAGATAGATAGATAGAGATAGGTAGGTAGGTAGATAGATAGATATAGGTAGGTAGGTAGGTAGATAGATAGATAGAGATAGGTAGGTAGGTAGATAGATAGATACAGATAGGTAGGTAGGTAGACTGATAGATAGAGATAGGTAGGTAGGTAGATAGATAGATAGAGATAGGTAGGTAGGTAGGTAGATAGATACAGATAGGTAGGTAGGTAGATAGATAGATACAGATAGGTAGGTAGGTAGATAGATAGATAGAGATAGGTAGGTAGGTAGATAGATAGATATAGGTAGGAAGGTAGATTGATAGATAGAGATAGGTAGATAGGTAGATAGATAGATACAGATAGGTAGGTAGGTAGATAGAAAGAGATAGGTAGGTAGTTGGGTAGATAGATAGAGATAGGTAGGTAGGTAGATAGATAGATAGAGATAGGTAGGTAGGTAGATTGATAGATAGAGATAGGTAGATCTGTAGATAGATAGATACAGATCGGTAGATAGGTAGATATATAGATACAGATATGTAGGAAGGTAGATAGATAGATACAGATAGGTAGGTAGGTAGATAGATAGATACAGATAGGTAGGTAGGTAGATTGATAGATAGATATAGGTAGGTAGGTAGGTACATATATAGAGATAGGTAGGTAGGTAGATTGATAGATACAGATAGGTAGGTATGTAGATAGATAGATACAGATAGGTAGGAAGGTAGATTGATAGATAAAGATATGTAGGTAGGTAGATTGATAGATACAGATAGGTAGGTAGGTAGATAGATAGATAGAGATAGGTAGGTAGGTAGATAGATAGATAGAGATAGGTAGGTAGGTAGATAGATAGATAGAGATAGGTAGGTAGGTAGATTGATAGATAGAGATAGGTAGGTAGGTAGATTGATAGATACAGATAGGTAGGTAGGTAGATAGATAGATACAGATAGGTAGGTAGGTAGATTAATAGATAGAGATAGGTAGGTAGGTAGATTGATAGATACAGATAGGTAGGTAGGTAGATAGATAGATAGAGATAGGTAGGTAGGTAGATAGATAGATAGAGATAGGTAGGTAGGTAGATTGATAGATAGAGATAGATAGGTAGGTAGATTGATAGATACAGATAGGTAGGTAGGTAGATAGATAGATAGAGATAGGTAGGTAGGTAGATTGATAGATACAGATAGGTAGGTAGGTAGGTAGATTGATAGATAGAGATAGGTAGGTAGGTAGATAGATAGATAGAGATAGGTAGGTAGGTAGGTAGATAGAGACAGATAGCTAGGTAGGTAGATAGATAGTTACAGATAGGTAGGTAGGTAGATTGATAGATAGAGATAGGTAGGTAGGTAGATTGATAGATAGAGATAGGTAGGTAGGTAGATAGATAGATACAGATAGGTAGGTAGGTAGATAGATAGATAGAGATAGGTAGGTAGGTAGATAGATAGATACAGATAGGTAGGTAGGTAGATAGATAGAGATAGGTAGGTAGGTAGATAGATAGATAGAGATAGGTAGGTAGGTAGAGAGATAGATAGAGATAGGTAGGTAGGTAGATAGATAGATAGAGATAGGTAGGTAGGTAGATAGATAGATACAGATAGGTAGGTAGGTAGATTGATAGATAGAGATAGGTGGGTAGGTAGGTAGATAGATAGAGATAGGTAGGTAGGTAGGTAGATAGATACAGATAGGTAGGTAGATAGATAAATACAGATAGGTGGGTAGGTAGATAGATAGATAGAGATAGGTAGGTAGGTAAGTAGATCGATACAGATAGGTTGGTAGGTAGATAGATAGATACAGATAGGTAGGTAGGTAGATAGATAGATAGAGATAGGTAGGTAGGTAGATAGATAGATAGAGATAGGTAGGTAGGTAGATTGATAGATAGAGATAGGTAGGTAGGTAGATTGATAGATAGAGATAGGTAGATAGGTAGATAGATAGATACAGATAGGTAGGTAGGTAGATAGAAAGAGATAGGTAGGTAGTTGGGTAGATAGATATAGATAGGTAGGTAGGTAGATAGATAGATACAGATAGGTAGGTAGGTAGATTGATAGATAGAGATAGGTAGGTAGGTAGATTGATAGATACAGATAGGTAGGTAGGTAGATAGATAGATAGAGATAGGTAGGTAGGTAGATTGATAGATAGAGATAGGTAGGTAGGTAGATTGATAGATACAGATAGGTAGGTAGGTAGATTGATAGATAGAGATAGGTAGGTAGGTAGATAGATAGATAGAGATAGGTAGGTAGGTAGATAGATAGATAGAGATAGGTAGGTAGGTAGATAGATAGAGATAGGTAGGTAGGTAGATAGATAGATAGAGATAGGTAGGTAGGTAGATAGATAGAGATAGGTAGGTAGGTAGATTGATAGATAGAGATAGGTAGATAGGTAGATAGATAGATACAGATAGCTAGGTAGGTAGATAGAAAGAAATAGGTAGGTAGTTAGGTAGATAGATAGAGATAGGTAGGTAGGTAGATAGATAGAGATAGGTAGGTAGGTAGATTGATAGATACAGATAGGTAGGTAGATAGATAAATACAGATAGGTGGGTAGGTAGATATATAGATAGAGATAGGTAGGTAGGTAGATTGATAGATAGAGATAGGTAGGTAGGTAGATAGATAGATACAGATAGGTAGGTAGGTAGATTGATAGATAGAGATAGGTAGGTAGGTAGATTGATAGATTCAGATAGGTAGGTAGGTAGATAGATAGATAGAGATAGGTAGGTAGGTAGGTAGATAGATAGATAGAGATAGGTAGGTAGGTAGATAGATAGATAGATAGAGATAGGTAGGTAGGTAGATAGATAGATAGAGATAGGTAGGTAGGTAGATAGATAGATACACATAGGTAGGTAGGTAGATTGATAGATAGAGATAGGTAGGTAGGTAGATTGATAGATACAGATAGGTAGGTAGGTAGATAGATAGATAGAGATAGGTAGGTAGGTAGATTGATAGATTCAGATAGGTAGGTAGGTAGATTGATAGATAGAGATAGGTAGGTAGGTAGATAGATAGATAGAGATAGGTAGGTAGGTAGGTAGATAGAGACAGATAGGTAGGTAGGTAGATAGATAGATACAGATAGGTAGGTAGGTAGATAGATAGATAGAGATAGGTAGGTAGATAGATTGATAGATGGAGATAGGTAGGTAGGTAGATAGATAGATACAGATAGGTAGGTAGGTAGATTGATAGATAGAGATAGGTAGGTAGGTAGATTGATAGATACAGATAGGTAGGTAGGTAGATAGATAGATAGAGATAGGTAGGTAGGTAGATAGATAGATAGAGATAGGTAGGTAGGTAGATAGATAGAGATAGGTAGGTAGGTAGATAGATAGATAGAGATAGGTAGGTAGGTAGATAGATAGAGATAGGTAGGTAGGTAGAATGATAGATAGAGATAGGTAGATAGGTAGATAGATAGATACAGATAGGTAGGTAGGGAGATAGAAAGAAATAGGTAGGTAGTTAGGTAGATAGATAGAGATAGGTAGGTAGGTAGATAGATAGAGATAGGTAGGTAGGTAGATTGATAGATACAGATTGGTAGGTAGATAGATAAATACAGATAGGTGGGTAGGTAGATATATAGATAGAGATAGGTAGGTAGGTAGATTGATAGATAGAGATAGGTAGGTAGGTAGATAGATAGATACAGATAGGTAGGTAGGTAGACTGATAGATAGAGATAGGTAGGTAGGTAGATAGATAGATAGAGATAGGTAGGTAGGTAGGTAGATAGATACAGATAGGTAGGTAGGTAGATAGATAGATACAGATAGGTAGGTAGGTAGATAGATAGATAGAGATAGGTAGGTAGGTAGATAGATAGATATAGGTAGGAAGGTAGATTGATAGATAGAGATAGGTAGATAGGTAGATAGATAGATACAGATAGGTAGGTAGGTAGATAGAAAGAGATAGGTAGGTAGTTGGGTAGATAGATAGAGATAGGTAGGTAGGTAGATAGATAGATAGAGATAGGTAGGTAGGTAGATTGATAGATAGAGATAGGTAGATCTGTAGATAGATAGATACAGATCGGTAGATAGGTAGATATATAGATACAGATATGTAGGAAGGTAGATAGATAGATACAGATAGGTAGGTAGGTAGATAGATAGATACAGATAGGTAGGTAGGTAGATTGATAGATAGATATAGGTAGGTAGGTAGGTACATATATAGAGATAGGTAGGTAGGTAGATTGATAGATACAGATAGGTAGGTATGTAGATAGATAGATACAGATAGGTAGGAAGGTAGATTGATAGATAAAGATATGTAGGTAGGTAGATTGATAGATACAGATAGGTAGGTAGGTAGATAGATAGATAGAGATAGGTAGGTAGGTAGATAGATAGATAGAGATAGGTAGGTAGGTAGATAGATAGATAGAGATAGGTAGGTAGGTAGATTGATAGATAGAGATAGGTAGGTAGGTAGATTGATAGATACAGATAGGTAGGTAGGTAGATAGATAGATACAGATAGGTAGGTAGGTAGATTAATAGATAGAGATAGGTAGGTAGGTAGATTGATAGATACAGATAGGTAGGTAGGTAGATAGATAGATAGAGATAGGTAGGTAGGTAGATAGATAGATAGAGATAGGTAGGTAGGTAGATAGATAGATACAGATAGGTAGGTAGGTAGATTGATAGATAGAGATAGATAGGTAGGTAGATTGATAGATACAGATAGGTAGGTAGGTAGATAGATAGATAGAGATAGGTAGGTAGGTAGATTGATAGATACAGATAGGTAGGTAGGTAGGTAGATTGATAGATAGAGATAGGTAGGTAGGTAGATAGATAGATAGAGATAGGTAGGTAGGTAGGTAGATAGAGACAGATAGCTAGGTAGGTAGATAGATAGTTACAGATAGGTAGGTAGGTAGATTGATAGATAGAGATAGGTAGGTAGGTAGATTGATAGATAGAGATAGGTAGGTAGGTAGATAGATAGATACAGATAGGTAGGTAGGTAGATAGATAGATAGAGATAGGTAGGTAGGTAGATAGATAGATACAGATAGGTAGGTAGGTAGATAGATAGAGATAGGTAGGTAGGTAGATAGATAGATAGAGATAGGTAGGTAGGTAGAGAGATAGATAGAGATAGGTAGGTAGGTAGATAGATAGATAGAGATAGGTAGGTAGGTAGATAGATAGATACAGATAGGTAGGTAGGTAGATTGATAGATAGAGATAGGTGGGTAGGTAGGTAGATAGATAGAGATAGGTAGGTAGGTAGGTAGATAGATACAGATAGGTAGGTAGATAAATACAGATAGGTGGGTAGGTAGATAGATAGATAGAGATAGGTAGGTAGGTAAGTAGATCGATACAGATAGGTTGGTAGGTAGATAGATAGATACAGATAGGTAGGTAGGTAGATAGATAGATAGAGATAGGTAGGTAGGTAGATAGATAGATAGAGATAGGTAGGTAGGTAGATTGATAGATAGAGATAGGTAGGTAGGTAGATTGATAGATAGAGATAGGTAGATAGGTAGATAGATAGATACAGATAGGTAGGTAGGTAGATAGAAAGAGATAGGTAGGTAGTTGGGTAGATAGATATAGATAGGTAGGTAGGTAGATAGATAGATACAGATAGGTAGGTAGGTAGATTGATAGATAGAGATAGGTAGGTAGGTAGATTGATAGATACAGATAGGTAGGTAGGTAGATAGATAGATAGAGATAGGTAGGTAGGTAGATTGATAGATAGAGATAGGTAGGTAGGTAGATTGATAGATACAGATAGGTAGGTAGGTAGATAGATAGATAGAGATAGGTAGTTAGGTAGATTGATAGATACAGATAGGTAGGTAGATTGATAGATAGAGATAGGTAGGTAGGTAGATAGATAGATAGAGATAGGTAGGTAGGTAGATAGATAGATAGAGATAGGTAGGTAGGTAGATAGATAGAGATAGGTAGGTAGGTAGATAGATAGATAGAGATAGGTAGGTAGGTAGATAGATAGAGATAGGTAGGTAGGTAGATTGATAGATAGAGATAGGTAGATAGGTAGATAGATAGATACAGATAGCTAGGTAGGTAGATAGAAAGAAATAGGTAGGTAGTTAGGTAGATAGATAGAGATAGGTAGGTAGGTAGATAGATAGAGATAGGTAGGTAGGTAGATTGATAGATACAGATAGGTAGGTAGATAGATAAATACAGATAGGTGGGTAGGTAGATATATAGATAGAGATAGGTAGGTAGGTAGATTGATAGATAGAGATAGGTAGGTAGGTAGATAGATAGATACAGATAGGTAGGTAGGTAGATTGATAGATAGAGATAGGTAGGTAGGTAGATTGATAGATTCAGATAGGTAGGTAGGTAGATAGATAGATAGAGATAGGTAGGTAGGTAGGTAGATAGATAGATAGAGATAGGTAGGTAGGTAGATAGATAGATAGATAGAGATAGGTAGGTAGGTAGATAGATAGATAGAGATAGGTAGGTAGGTAGATAGATAGATACACATAGGTAGGTAGGTAGATTGATAGATAGAGATAGGTAGGTAGGTAGATTGATAGATACAGATAGGTAGGTAGGTAGATAGATAGATAGAGATAGGTAGGTAGGTAGATTGATAGATTCAGATAGGTAGGTAGGTAGATTGATAGATAGAGATAGGTAGGTAGGTAGATAGATAGATAGAGATAGGTAGGTAGGTAGGTAGATAGAGACAGATAGGTAGGTAGGTAGATAGATAGATACAGATAGGTAGGTAGGTAGATAGATAGATAGAGATAGGTAGGTAGATAGATTGATAGATGGAGATAGGTAGGTAGGTAGATAGATAGATACAGATAGGTAGGTAGGTAGATTGATAGATAGAGATAGGTAGGTAGGTAGATTGATAGATACAGATAGGTAGGTAGGTAGATAGATAGATAGAGATAGGTAGGTAGGTAGATAGATAGATAGATAGAGATAGGTAGGTAGGTAGATAGATAGAGATAGGTAGGTAGGTAGATAGATAGATAGAGATAGGTAGGTAGGTAGATAGATAGAGATAGGTAGGTAGGTAGAATGATAGATAGAGATAGGTAGATAGGTAGATAGATAGATACAGATAGGTAGGTAGGGAGATAGAAAGAAATAGGTAGGTAGTTAGGTAGATAGATAGAGATAGGTAGGTAGGTAGATAGATAGAGATAGGTAGGTAGGTAGATTGATAGATACAGATTGGTAGGTAGATAGATAAATACAGATAGGTGGGTAGGTAGATATATAGATAGAGATAGGTAGGTAGGTAGATTGATAGATAGAGATAGGTAGGTAGGTAGATAGATAGATACAGATAGGTAGGTAGGTAGATTGATAGATAGAGATAGGTAGGTAGGTAGATTGATACATACAGATAGGTAGGTAGGTAGATAGATAGATAGAGATAGGTAGGTAGGTAGATAGATAGATAGAGATAGGTAGGTAGGTAGATAGATAGATAGATAGAGATAGGTAGGTAGGTAGATAGATAGATAGAGATAGGTAGGTAGGTAGATAGATAGATACACATAGGTAGGTAGGTAGATTGATAGATAGAGATAGGTAGGTAGGTAGATTGATAGATACAGATAGGTAGGTAGGTAGATAGATAGATAGAGATAGGTAGGTAGGTAGATTGATAGATACAGATAGGTAGGTAGGTAGATTGATAGATAGAGATAGGTAGGTAGGTAGATAGATAGATAGAGATAGGTAGGTAGGTAGGTAGATAGAGACAGATAGGTAGGTAGGTAGATAGATAGATACAGATAGGTAGGTAGGTAGATAGATAGATAGAGATAGGTAGGTAGGTAGATTGATAGATAGAGATAGGTAGGTAGGTAGATAGATAGATACAGATAGGTAGGTAGGTAGATTGATAGATAGAGATAGGTAGGTAGGTAGATAGATAGATACAGATAGGTAGGTAGGTAGATTGATAGATAGAGATAGGTAGGTAGGTAGATAGATAGATACAGATAGGTAGGTAGGTAGATAGATAGATAGAGATAGGCAGGTAGGTAGATAGATAGATAGAGATAGGTAGGTAGGTAGATAGATAGATAGATAGATAGAGATAGGTAGGTAGGTAGATAGATAGATAGAGATAGGTAGGTAGGTAGATAGATAGATACAGATAGGTAGGTAGGTAGATAGATAGATAGAGATAGGTAGGTAGGTAGATTGATAGATACAGATAGGTAGGTAGGTAGATTGATAGATAGAGATAGGTAGGTAGGTAGATAGATAGATAGAGATAGGTAGGTAGGTAGGTAGATAGAGACAGATAGGTAGGTAGGTAGATAGATAGATACAGATAGGTAGGTAGGTAGGTAGATAGATAGATAGAGATAGGTAGGTAGGTAGATTGATAGATAGAGATAGGTAGGTAGGTAGATAGATAGATACAGATAGGTAGGTAGGTAGATTGATAGATAGAGATAGGTAGGTAGGTAGGTAGATTGATAGATACAGATAGGCAGGTAGGTAGATAGAGATAGGTAGGTAGGTAGATTGATAGATAGAGATAGGTAGATAGGTAGATAGATAGATACAGATAGGTAGGTAGGTAGATAGAAAGAAATAGGTAGGTAGTTAGGTAGATAGATAGAGATAGGTAGGTAGGTAGATAGATAGATAGAGATAGGTAGGTAGGTAGATTGATAGATACAGATAGGTAGGTAGATAGATAAATACAGATAGGTGGGTAGGTAGATAGATAGATAGAGATAGGTAGGTAGGTAGATTGATAGATAGAGATAGGTAGGTAGGTAGATTGATAGATACAGATAGGTAGGTAGGTAGATAGATAGATAGAGATAGGTAGGTAGGTAGATTGATAGATACAGATAGGTAGGTAGGTAGATTGATAGATAGAGATAGGTAGGTAGGTAGATAGATAGATAGAGATAGGTAGGTAGGTAGGTAGATAGAGACAGATAGGTAGGTAGGTAGATAGATAGATACAGATAGGTAGGTAGGTAGATAGATAGATAGAGATAGGTAGGTAGGTAGATTGATAGATAGAGATAGGTAGGTAGGTAGATAGATACAGATAGGTAGGTAGGTAGATTGATAGATAGAGATAGGTAGGTAGGTAGATTGATAGATACAGATAGGTAGGTAGGTAGATAGATAGATAGAGATAGGTAGGTAGGTAGATTGATAGATACAGATAGGTAGGTAGGTAGATAGATAGATAGAGATAGGTAGGTAGGTAGGTAGATAGAGACAGATAGCTAGGTAGGTAGATAGATAGATACAGATAGGTAGGTAGGTAGATTGATAGATAGAGATAGGTAGGTAGGTAGATTGATAGATAGAGATAGGTAGGTAGGTAGATAGATAGATACAGATAGGGAGGTAGGTAGATAGATAGATACAGATAGGTAGGTAGGTAGATAGATAGATAGAGATAGGTAGGTAGGTAGATAGATAGATACAGATAGGTAAGTAGGTAGATTGATAGATAGAGATAGGTAGGTAGGTAGATAGATAGATAGAGATAGGTAGGTATGTAGATAGATAGATAGAGATAGGTAGGTAGGTAGATAGATAGATAGAGATAGGTAGGTAGGTAGATAGATAGATACAGATAGGTTGGTAGGTAGATTGATAGAGATAGGTAGGTAGGTAGATTGATAGATACAGATAGGAAGGTAGGTAGATTGATAGATAGAGATAGGTAGGTAGATAGATAGATACAGATAGGTAGGTAGGTAGATTGATAGATAGAGATAGGTAGGTAGGTAGATAGATAGATAGAGATAGGTAGGT
This sequence comes from Crotalus helleri, assembly GCA_024509115.1. NCBI lineage: Eukaryota > Metazoa > Chordata > Lepidosauria > Squamata > Viperidae > Crotalus > Crotalus helleri. Next base: position 9,273,073 of record JAKSXO010000016.1, read on the forward strand.
AGGTAGATAGATAGATAGAGATAGGTAGGTAGGTAGATAGATAGATAGAGATAGGTAGGTAGGTAGATAGATAGAGATAGGTAGGTAGGTAGATTGATAGATAGAGATAGGTAGATAGGTAGATAGATAGATACAGATAGGTAGGTAGGTAGATAGAAAGAAATAGGTTGGTAGTTAGGTAGATAGATAGAGATAGGTAGGTAGGTAGATAGATAGATAGAGATAGGTAGGTAGGTAGATTGATAGATACAGATAGGTAGGTAGATAGATAAATACAGATAGGTGGGTAGGTAGATAGATAGATAGAGATAGGTAGGTAGGTAGATTGTTAGATAGAGATAGGTAGGTAGGTAGGTAGATAGATACAGATAGGTAGGTAGGTAGATTGATAGATAGAGATAGGGAGGTAGGTAGATTGATAGATACAGATAGGTAGGTAGGTAGATAGATAGATAGAGATAGGTAGGTAGGTAGATAGATAGATAGAGATAGGTAGGTAGGTAGATAGATAGATAGATAGAGATAGGTAGGTAGGTAGATACATAGATAGAGATAGGTAGGTAGGTAGATAGATAGATACAGATAGGTAGGTAGGTAGATAGAAAGAAATAGGTTGGTAGTTAGGTAGATAGATAGAGATAGGTAGGTAGGTAGATAGATAGATAGAGATAGGTAGGTAGGTAGATTGATAGATACAGATAGGTAGGTAGATAGATAAATACAGATAGGTGGGTAGGTAGATAGATAGATAGAGATAGGTAGGTAGGTAGATTGTTAGATAGAGATAGGTAGGTAGGTAGATAGATAGATACAGATAGGTAGGTAGGTAGATTGATAGATAGAGATAGGTAGGTAGGTAGATTGATAGATACAGATAGGTAGGTAGGTAGATAGATAGACAGAGATAGGTAGGTAGGTAGATAGATAGATAGAGATAGGTAGGTAGGTAGATAGATAGATAGAGATAGGTAGGTAGGTAGATAGATAGATACAGATAGGTAGGTAGGTAGATTGATAGATAGAGATAGGTAGGTAGGTAGATTGATAGATACTGATAGGTAGGTAGGTAGATAGATAGATAGAGATAGGTAGGTAGGTAGATTGATAGATACAGATAGGTAGGTAGGTAGATTGATAGATAGAGATAGGTAGGTAGGTAGATAGATAGATAGAGATAGGTAGGTAGGTAGGTAGATAGAGACAGATAGGTAGGTAGGTAGATAGATAGATACAGATAGGTAGGTAGGTAGATAGATAGATAGAGATAGGTAGGTAGGTAGATTGATAGATAGAGATAGGTAGGTAGGTAGATAGATAGACACAAATAAGTAGGTAGGTAGATTGATAGATAGAGATAGGTAGGTAGGTAGATTGATAGATACAGATAGGTAGGTAGGTAGATAGATAGAGATAGGTAGGTAGGTAGATTGATAGATAGAGATAGGTAGATAGGTAGATAGATAGATACAGATAGGTAGGTAGGTAGATAGAAAGAAATAGGTAGGTAGTTAGGTAGATAGATAGAGATAGGTAGGTAGGTAGATAGATAGATAGAGATAGGTAGGTAGGTAGATAGATAGATACAGATAGGTAGGTAGGTAGATTGATAGATAGAGATAGGTAGGTAGGTAGATTGATAGATACAGATAGGTAGGTAGGTAGGTAGATAGATAGAGATAGGTAGGTAGGTAGATAGATAGATAGAGATAGGTAGGTAGGTAGATAGATAGATAGATAGAGATAGGTAGGTAGGTAGATAGATAGATAGAGATAGGTAGGTAGGTAGATGGATAGATAGATACAGATAGGTAGGTAGGTAGATTGATAGATAGAGATAGGTAGGTAGGTAGATTGATAGATACAGATATGTAGGTAGGTAGATAGATAGATAGAGATAGGTAGGTAGGTAGATTGATAGATACAGATAGGTAGGTAGGTAGATTGATAGATAGATAGGTAGGTAGGTAGATAGATAGATAGAGATAGGTAGGTAGGTAGGTAGATAGAGACAGATAGGTAGGTAGGTAGATAGATAGATACAGATAGGTAGGTAGGTATATAGATAGATAGAGATAGGTAGGTAGGTAGATTGATAGATAGAGATAGGTAGGTAGGTAGACAGATAGATACAGATAGGTAGGTAGGTAGATTGATAGATAGAGATAGGTAGGTAGGTAGATTGATAGATACAGATAGGTAGGTAGGTAGATAAATAGAGATAGGTAGGTAGGTAGATTGATAGATAGAGATAGGTAGATAGGTAGATAGATAGATACAGATAGGTAGGTAGGTAGATAGAAAGAAATAGGTAGGTAGTTAGGTAGATAGATAGAGATAGGTAGGTAGGTAGGTAGATAGATAGAGATAGGTAGGTAGGTAGATTGATAGATACAGATAGGTAGGTAGATAGATAAATACAGATAGGTGGGTAGGTAGATAGATAGCTAGAGATAGGTAGGTAGGTAGATTGATAGATAGAGATAGGTAGGTAGGTAGATAGATAGATACAGATAGGTAGGTAGGTAGATAGATACAGATAGGTAGGTAGGTAGATTGATAGATAGAGATAGGTAGGTAGATAGATAGATAGATAGAGATAGGTATGTAGGTAGATAGATAGATAGAGATAGGTAGGTAGGTAGATAGATAGATAGATAGATAGATAGATAGAGATAGGTAGGTAGGTAGATAGATAGATAGAGATAGGTAGGTAGGTAGATAGATAGATACAGATAGGTAGGTAGGTAGATTGATAGATAGAGATAGGTAGGTAGGTAGATTGATAGATACAGATAGGTAGGTAGGTAGATAGATAGATAGAGATAGGTAGGTAGGTAGATTGATAGATACAGATAGGTAGGTAGGTAGATTGATAGATAGAGATAGGTAGGTAGGTAGATAGATAGATAGAGATAGGTAGGTAGATAGGTAGATAGAGACAGATAGGTAGGTAGGTAGATAGATAGATACAGATAGGTAGGTAGGTAGATAGATAGATAGAGATAGGTAGATAGGTAGATTGATAGATAGAGATAGGTAGGTAGGTAGATAGATAGATACAGATAGGTAGGTAGGTAGATTGATAGATACAGATAGGTAGGTAGGTAGATTGATAGATACAGATAGGTAGGTAGGTAGATAGATAGATAGAGATAGGTAGGTAGGTAGATTGATAGATAGAGATAGGTAGGTAGGTAGATAGATAGATAGAGATAGGTAGGTAGGTAGGTAGGTAGGTAGATAGAGACAGATAGCTAGGTAGGTAGATAGATAGATACAGATAGGTAGGTAGGTAGATTGATAGATAGAGATAGGTAGGTAGGTAGATTGATAGATAGAGATAGGTAGGTAGGTAGATAGATAGATACAGATAGGTAGGTAGGTAGGTAGATAGATACAGATAGGTAGGTAGGTAGATAGATAGATAGAGATAGGTAGGTAGGTAGATAGATAGATACAGATAGGTAGGTAGGTAGATTGATAGATAGAGATAGGTAGGTAGGTAGATAGATAGATAGAGATAGGTAGGTATGTAGATAGATAGATAGAGATAGGTAGGTAGGTAGATAGATAGATAGAGATAGTTAGGTAGGTAGATAGATAGATACAGATAGGTAGGTAGGTAGATTGATAGATAGAGATAGGTAGGTAGGTAGATTGATAGATACAGATAGGAAGGTAGGTAGATTGATAGATAGAGATAGGTAGGTAGATAGATAGATACAGATAGGTAGGTAGGTAGATAATTAGATAGAGATAGGTAGGTAGGTAGATAGATAGATAGAGATAGGTAGGTAGGTAGATAGATAGATAGAGATAGGTAGGTAGGTAGATAGATAGAGATAGGTAGGTAGGTAGATTGATAGATAGAGATAGGTAGATAGGTAGATAGATAGATACAGATAGGTAGGTAGGTAGATAGAAAGAAATAGGTAGGTAGTTAGGTAGATAGATAGAGATAGGTAGGTAGGTAGATAGATAGATAGAGATAGGTAGGTAGGTAGATTGATAGATACAGATAGGTAGGTAGATAGATAAATAGAGATAGGTGGGTAGGTAGATAGATAGATAGAGATAGGTAGGTAGGTAGATTGATAGATAGAGATAGGTAGGTAGGTAGATAGATAGATACAGATAGGTAGGTAGGTAGATTGATAGATAGAGATAGGTAGGTAGGTAGATTGATAGATACAGATAGGTAGGTAGGTAGATAGATAGATAGAGATAGGTAGGTAGGTAGATAGATAGATAGATAGAGATAGGTAGGTAGGTAGATAGATAGATAGATAGAGATAGGTAGGTAGGTAGATAGATAGATAGAGAGGTAGGTAGGTAGATAGATAGATACAGATAGGTAGGTAGGTAGATTGATAGATAGAGATAGGTAGGTAGGTAGATTGATAGATACAGATAGGTAGGTAGGTAGATAGATAGATAGAGATAGGTAGGTAGGTAGATTGATAGATACAGATAGGTAGGTAGGTAGATTGATAGATAGAGATAGGTAGGTAGGTAGATAGATAGATAGAGATAGGTAGGTAGGTAGGTAGATAGAGACAGATAGGTAGGTAGGTAGATAGATAGATACAGATAGGTAGGTAGGTAGATAGATAGATAGAGATAGGTAGGTAGGTAGGTAGATAGAGACAGATAGGTAGGTAGGTAGATAGATAGATACAGATAGGTAGGTAGGTAGATAGATAGATAGAGATAGGTAGGTAGGTAGATTGATAGATAGAGATAGGTAGGTAGGTAGATAGATAGATACAGATAGGTAGGTAGGTAGATTGATAGATAGAGATAGGTAGGTAGGTAGATTGATAGATACAGATAGGTAGGTAAGTAGATAGATAGATAGAGATAGGTAGGTAGGTAGATTAATAGATAGAGATAGGTAGGTAGGTAGATTGATACATAGAGATAGGTAGGTAGGTAGATAGATAGATAGAGATAGGTAGGTAGGTAGGTAGATAGAGACAGATAGCTAGGTAGGTAGATAGATAGATACAGATAGGAAGGTAGGTAGATTGATAGAGATAGGTAGGTAGGTAGATTGATAGATAGAGATAGGTAGGTAGGTAGATAGATAGATAGAGATAGGTAGGTAGGTAGATAGATAGATAGAGATAGGTAGGTAGGTAGATAGATAGATAGAGATAGGTAGGTAGGTAGATAGATAGATACAGATAGGTAGGTAGGTAGATAGATAGATAGAGATAGGTAGGTAGGTAGATAGATAGATACAGATAGGTAGGTAGGTAGATTGATAGATAGAGATAGGTAGGTAGGTAGATTGATAGATACAGATAGGTAGGTAGGTAGATAGATAGACAGAGATAGGTAGGTAGGTAGATTGATAGATACAGATAGGAAGGTAGGTAGATTGATAGATAGAGATAGGTAGGTAGATAGATAGATACAGATAGGTAGGTAGGTAGATTGATAGATAGAGATAGGTAGGTAGGTAGATAGATAGATAGAGATAGGTAGGTAGGTAGATAGATAGATAGAGATAGGTAGGTAGGTAGATTGATAGATAGAGATAGGTAGATAGGTAGATAGATAGATACAGATAGGTAGGTAGGTAGATAGAAAGAAATAGGTAGGTAGTTAGGTAGATAGATAGAGATAGGTAGGTAGGTAGATAGATAGATAGAGATAGGTAGGTAGGTAGATTGATAGATACAGATAGGTAGGTAGATAGATAAATACAGATAGGTGGGTAGGTAGATAGATAGATACAGATAGGTAGGTAGGTAGATAGATAGATAGAGATAGGTAGGTAGGTAGATTGATAGATAGAGATAGGTAGGTAGGTAGATAGATAGATACAGATAGGTAGGTAGGTAGATAGATAGATAGAGATAGGTAGGTAGGTAGATTGATAGATAGAGATAGGTAGGTAGGTAGATAGATAGATACAGATAGGTAGGTAGGTAGATTGATAGATAGAGATAGGTAGGTAGGTAGATTGATAGATACAGATAGGTAGGTAAGTAGATAGATAGATAGAGATAGGTAGGTAGGTAGATTAATAGATAGAGATAGGTAGGTAGGTAGATTGATACATAGAGATAGGTAGGTAGGTAGATAGATAGATAGAGATAGGTAGGTAGGTAGGTAGATAGAGACAGATAGCTAGGTAGGTAGATAGATAGATACAGATAGGAAGGTAGGTAGATTGATAGATAGAGATAGGTAGGTAGGTAGATTGATAGATAGAGATAGGTAGGTAGGTAGATAGATAGATAGAGATAGGTAGGTAGGTAGATAGATAGATAGAGATAGGTAGGTAGGTAGATAGATAGATAGAGATAGGTAGGTAGGTAGATAGATAGATACAGATAGGTAGGTAGGTAGATAGATAGATAGAGATAGGTAGGTAGGTAGATAGATAGATACAGATTGGTAGGTAGGTAGATTGATAGATAGAGATAGGTAGGTAGGTAGATTGATAGATACAGATAGGTAGGTAGGTAGATAGATAGACAGAGATAGGTAGGTAGGTAGATTGATAGATACAGATAGGAAGGTAGGTAGATTGATAGATAGAGATAGGTAGGTAGATAGATAGATACAGATAGGTAGGTAGGTAGATTGATAGCTAGAGATAGGTAGGTAGGTAGATAGATAGATAGAGATAGGTAGGTAGGTAGATAGATAGATAGAGATAGGTAGGTAGGTAGATTGATAGATAGAGATAGGTAGATAGGTAGATAGATAGATACAGATAGGTAAGTAGGTAGATAGAAAGAAATAGGTAGGTAGTTAGGTAGATAGATAGAGATAGGTAGGTAGGTAGGTAGATAGATAGATAGAGATAGGTAGGTAGGTAGATTGATAGATACAGATAGGTAGGTAGATAGATAAATACAGATAGGTGGGTAGGTAGATAGATAGATAGAGATAGGTAGGTAGGTAGATTGATAGATAGAGATAGGTAGATAGGTAGATAGATAGATACAGATAGGTAGGTAGATAGATAGATACAGATAGGTAGGTAGGTAGATAGATAGATACAGATAGGTAGGTAGGTAGATTGATAGATAGAGATAGGTAGGTAGGTAGATAGATAGAGATAGGTAGGTAGGTAGATTGATAGATACAGATAGGTAGGTAGGTAGATAGATAGATACAGATAGGTAGGTAAGTAGATAGATAGATAGAGATAGGTAGGTAGGTAGATATATAGATAGATAGAGATAGGTAGGTAGGTAGATTGATAGATAGAGATAGGTAGGTAGGTAGATAGATAATTAGAGATAGGTAGGTAGGTAGGTAGATAGAGACAGATAGCTAGGTAGGTAGATAGATAGATACAGATAGGTAGGTAGGTAGATTGATAGATACAGATAGGTAGGTAGGTAGATTGATAGATAGAGATAGGTAGGTAGGTAGATTGATAGATACAGATAGGTAGGTAAGTAGATAGATAGATAGAGATAGGTAGGTAGGTAGATTAATAGATAGAGATAGGTAGGTAGGTAGATTGATACATAGAGATAGGTAGGTAGGTAGATAGATAGATAGAGATAGGTAGGTAGGTAGGTAGATAGAGACAGATAGCTAGGTAGGTAGATAGATAGATACAGATAGGAAGGTAGGTAGATTGATAGATAGAGATAGGTAGGTAGGTAGATTGATAGATAGAGATAGGTAGGTAGGTAGATAGATAGATAGAGATAGGTAGGTAGGTAGTAGAGATAGATAGAGATAGGTAGGTAGGTAGATAGATAGATAGAGATAGGTAGGTAGGTAGATAGATAGATACAGATAGGTAGGTAGGTAGATAGATAGATAGAGATAGGTAGGTAGGTAGATAGATAGATACAGATTGGTAGGTAGGTAGATTGATAGATAGAGATAGGTAGGTAGGTAGATTGATAGATACAGATAGGTAGGTAGGTAGATAGATAGACAGAGATAGGTAGGTAGGTAGATTGATAGATACAGATAGGAAGGTAGGTAGATTGATAGATAGAGATATGTAGGTAGATAGATAGATACAGATAGGTAGGTAGGTAGATTGATAGCTAGAGATAGTAGGTAGGTAGATAGATAGATAGAGATAGGTAGGTAGGTAGATAGATAGATAGAGATAGGTAGGTAGGTAGATTGATAGATAGAGATAGGTAGATAGGTAGATAGATAGATACAGATAGGTAAGTAGGTAGATAGAAAGAAATAGGTAGGTAGTTAGGTAGATAGATAGAGATAGGTAGGTAGGTAGGTAGATAGATAGATAGAGATAGGTAGGTAGGTAGATTGATAGATACAGATAGGTAGGTAGATAGATAAATACAGATAGGTGGGTAGGTAGATAGATAGATAGAGATAGGTAGGTAGGTAGATTGATAGATAGAGATAGGTAGATAGGTAGATAGATAGATACAGATAGGTAGGTAGATAGATAGATACAGATAGGTAGGTAGGTAGATAGATAGATACAGATAGGTAGGTAGGTAGATTGATAGATAGAGATAGGTAGGTAGGTAGATAGATAGAGATAGGTAGGTAGGTAGATTGATAGATACAGATAGGTAGGTAGGTAGATAGATAGATACAGATAGGTAGGTAAGTAGATAGATAGATAGAGATAGGTAGGTAGGTAGATATATAGATAGATAGAGATAGGTAGGTAGGTAGATTGATAGATAGAGATAGGTAGGTAGGTAGATAGATAATTAGAGATAGGTAGGTAGGTAGGTAGATAGAGACAGATAGCTAGGTAGGTAGATAGATAGATACAGATAGGTAGGTAGGTAGATTGATAGATACAGATAGGTAGGTAGGTAGATTGATAGATAGAGATAGGTAGGTAGGTAGATTGATAGATACAGATAGGTAGGTAGGTAGATAGATAGATAGAGATAGGTAGGTAGGTAGATTGATAGATACAGATAGGTAGGTAGGTAGATAGATAGATACAGATAGGTAGGAAGATAGATAGATAGATAGAGATAGGTAGGTAGGTAGGTAGATAGAGACAGATAGGTAGGTAGGTAGATAGATAGATACAGATAGGTAGGTAGGTAGATAGATAGATACAGATAGGTAGGTAGGTAGGTAGATAGAGACAGATAGGTAGGTAGGTAGATAGATAGATACAGATAGGTAGGTAGATAGATAGATAGATAGAGATAGGTAGGTAGGTAGATTGATAGATAGAGATAGGTAGGTAGGTAGATTGATAGATAGAGATAGGTAGGTAGGTAGATTGATAGATACAGATAGGTAGGTAGGTAGATAGATAGATAGAGATAGGTAGGTAGGTAGATTGATAGATACAGATAGGTAGGTAGGTAGATAGATAGATAGAGATAGGTAGGTAGGTAGGTAGATAGAGACAGATAGCTAGGTAGGTAGATAGATAGATACAGATAGGTAGGTAGGTAGATTGATAGATAGACATAGGTAGGTAGGTAGATTGATAGATAGAGATAGGTAGGTAGGTAGATATATAGATACAGATAGGTAGGTAGGTAGATAGATAGATACAGATAGGTAGGTAGGTAGATAGATAGATAGAGATAGGTAGGTAGGTAGATAGATAGATAGAGATAGGTAGGTAGGTAGATAGATAGATAGAGATAGGTAGGTAGGTAGATAGATAGATAGAGATAGGTAGGTAGGTAGATAGATAGATAGAGATAGGTAGGTAGGTAGATTGATAGATAGAGATAGGTAGGTAGGTAGATTGATAGATACAGATAGGAAGGTAGGTAGATTGATAGATAGAGATAGGTAGGTAGATAGATAGATAGATACAGATAGGTAGGTAGGTAGATTGATAGAGATAGGTAGGTAGGTAGATAGATAGATAGAGATAGGTAGGTAGGTAGATAGATAGATAGAGATAGGTAGGTTGGTAGATAGATAAATAGAGATAGGTAGGTAGGTAGGTAAATAGATAGAGATAGGTAGGTAGGTAGATTGATAGATAGAGATAGGTAGATAGGTAGATAGATACAGATAGGTAGGTAGGTAGATGGAAAGAAATAGGTAGCTGGTTAGGTAGATAGATAGAGATAGGTAGGTAGGGAGATAGATAGATAGAGATAGGTAGGTAGATTGATAGATACAGATACGTAGGTAGATAGATAAATACAGATAAGTGGGTAGGTAGATAGATAGATAGAGATAGGTAGGTAGGTAGATTGATAGATAGAGATAGGTAGGTAGGTAGATAGATAGATAGATACAGATAGGTAGGTAGGTAGATTGATAGATAGAGATAGGTAGGTAGGTAGATTGATAGATACAGATAGGTAGGTAGGTAGATAGATAGATAGAGATAGGTAGGTAGGTAGATAGATAGATAGAGATAGGTAGGTAGGTAGATAGATAGATATATAGAGATAGGTAGGTAGGTAGATAGATAGATAGAGATAGGTAGGTAGGTAGATAGATAGATAGAGATAGGTAGGTAGGTAGATTGATAGATACAGATAGGTAGGTAGGTAGATTGATAGATACAGATAGGTAGGTAGGTAGATAGATAGATAGAGATAGGTAGGTAGGTAGATAGATAGATAGAGATAGGTAGGTAGGTAGATAGATAGATAGAGATAGGTAGGTAGGTAGGTAGATAGATAGATACAGATAGGTAGGTAGGTAGATAGATAGATAGAGATAGGTAGGTAGGTAGATAGATAGATAGAGATAGGTAGGTAGTTAGATAGATAGATAGAGATAGGTAGGTAGGTAGATAGATAGATACAGATAGGTAGGTAGGTAGATTGATAGATAGAGATAGGTAGGTAGGTAGATTGATAGATACAGATAGGTAGGTAGGTAGATAGATAGACAGAGATAGGTAGGTAGGTAGATTGATAGATACAGATAGGAAGGTAGGTAGATTGATAGATAGAGATAGGTAGGTAGGTAGATAGATAGATAGAGATAGGTAGGTAGGTAGATAGATAGAGATAGGTAGGTATGTAGATTGATAGATAGAGATAGGTAGATAGGTAGATAGATACAGATAGGTAGGTAGGTAGATAGAAAGAAATAGGTAGGTAGTTATGTAGATAGATAGAGATAGGTAGGTAGGTAGATAGATAGATAGAGATAGGTAGGTAGGTAGATTGATAGATACAGATAGGTAGGTAGATAGATAAATACAGATAGGTGGGTAGGTAGATTGATAGATAGAGATAGGTTGGTAGGTGGATTGATAGATACAGATAGGTAGGTAGGTAGATTGATAGATAGAGATAGGTAGGTAGGTAGATTGATAGATACAGATAGGTAGGTAGGTAGATAGATAGATACAGATAGGTAGGTAGGTAGATTGATAGATAGAGATAGGTTGGTAGGTGGATTGATAGATACAGATAGGTAGGTAGGTAGATTGATAGATAGAGATAGGTAGGTAGGTAGATTGATAGATACAGATAGGTAGGTAGGTAGATAGATAGATATAGGTAGGTAGGTAGATTGATAGATACAGATAGGTAGGTAGGTAGATTGATAGATAGAGATAGGTAGGTAGGTAGATAGATAGATAGAGATAGGTAGGTAGGTAGATTGATAGAGACAGATAGGTAGGTAGGTAGATAGATAGATACAGATAGGTAGGTAGGTAGATAGATAGATACAGATAGGTAGGTAGGTAGGTAGATAGAGACAGATAGGTAGGTAGGTAGATAGATAGATACAGATAGGTAGGTAGATAGATAGATAGATAGAGATAGGTAGGTAGGTAGATTGATAGATAGAGATAGGTAGGTAGGTAGATAGATAGATACAGATAGGTAGGTAGGTAGATTGATAGATAGAGATAGGTAGGTAGGTAGATTGATAGATAGAGATAGGTAGGTAGGTAGATAGATAGATAGAGATAGGTAGGTAGGTAGATTGATAGATACAGATAGGTAGGTAGGTAGATTGATAGATAGAGATAGGTAGGTAGGTAGATAGATAGATAGAGATAGGTAGGTAGGTAGGTAGATAGAGACAGATAGCTAGGTAGGTAGATAGATAGAGACAGATAGGTAGGTAGGTAGATTGATAGATAGAGATAGGTAGGTAGGTAGATTGATAGATAGAGATAGGTAGGTAGGTAGATAGATACAGATAGGTAGGTAGGTAGATAGATAGATACAGATAGGTAGGTAGGTAGATAGATAGAGATAGGTAGGTAGGTAGATAGATAGATACAGATAGGTAGGTAGGTAGATTGATAGATAGAGATAGGTAGGTAGGTAGATAGATAGATAGAGATAGGTAGGTAGGTAGATAGATAGATAGATAGAGATAGGTAGGTAGGTAGATAGATAGATACAGATAGGTAGGTAGGTAGATAGATAGATAGAGATAGGTAGGTAGGTAGATAGATAGATAGAGATAGGTAGGTAGGTAGATAGATAGATAGAGATAGGTAGGTAGGTAGATAGATAGATACAGATAGGTAGGTAGGTAGATTGATAGATAGAGATAGGTAGGTAGGTAGATTGATAGATACAGATAGGTAGGTAGGTAGATAGATAGAGATAGGTAGGTAGGTAGATTGATAGATACAGATAGGTAGGTAGGTAGATTGATAGATAGAGATAGGTAGGTAGATAGATAGATACAGATAGGTAGGTAGGTAGATTGATAGATAGAGATAGGTAGGTAGGTAGATAGATAGATAGAGATAGGTAGGTAGGTAGATAGATAGAGATAGGTAGGTAGGTAGATAGATAGATAGAGATAGGTAGGTAGGTAGATAGATAGAGATAGGTAGGTGGGTAGATTGATAGATAGAGATAGGTAGATAGGTAGATAGATAGATACAGATAGTTAGGTAGGTAGATAGAAAGAAATAGGTAGGTAGTTAGGTAGATAGATAGAGATAGGTAGGTAGGTAGATAGATAGATAGAGATAGGTAGGTAGGTAGGTAGATTGATAGATACAGATAGGTAGGTAGATAGATAAATACAGATAGGTGGGTAGGTAGATAGATAGATAGAGATAGGTAGGTAGGTAGATTGATAGATAGAGATAGGTAGATAGGTAGATAGATAGATACAGATAGGTAGGTAGGTAGATATATAGATACAGATATGTAGGTAGGTAGATAGATAGATACAGATAGGTAGGTAGGTATATAGATAGATACAGATATAGGTAGATAGATAGATACAGATAGGTAGGTAGGTAGATTGATAGATAGAGATAGGTATGTAGGTAGATAGATAGATAGATAGAGATAGGTAGGTAGGTAGGTAGATAGAGACAGATAGCTAGGTAGGTAGATAGATAGAGACAGATAGGTAGGTAGGTAGATTGATAGATACAGATAGGTAGGTAGGTAGATAGATAGATAGAGATAGGTAGGTAGGTAGATAGATAGATAGAGATAGGTAGGTAGGTAGATAGATAGATACAGATAGGTAGGTAGGTAGATTGATAGATAGAGATAGGTAGGTAGGTAGATTGATAGATACAGATAGGTAGGTAGGTAGATTGATAGATAGAGATAGGTAGGTAGGTAGATAGATAGATAGAGATAGGTAGGTAGGTAGATAGATAGATACAAATAGGTAGGTAGGTAGATTGATAGATAGAGATAGGTAGGTAGGTAGATTGATAGATACAGATAGGTAGGTAGGTAGATAGATAGATAGAGATAGGTAGGTAGGTAGATTGATAGATACAGATAGGTAGGTAGGTAGATTGATAGATAGAAATAGGTAGGTAGGTAGATAGATAGATAGAGATAGGTAGGTAGTTAGGTAGATAGAGACAGATAGGTAGGTAGGTAGATAGATAGATACAGATAGGTAGGTAGGTAGATAGATAGATACAGATAGGTAGGTAGGTAGGTAGATAGAGACAGATAGGTAGGTAGGTAGATAGATAGATACAGATAGGTAGGTAGATAGATAGATAGATAGAGATAGGTAGGTAGGTAGATTGATAGATAGAGATAGGTAGGTAGGTAGATAGATAGATACAGATAGGTAGGTAGGTAGATTGATAGATAGAGATAGGTAGGTAGGTAGATTGATAGATACAGATAGGTAGGTAGGTAGATAGATAGATAGAGATAGGTAGGTAGGTAGATTGATAGATACAGATAGGTAGGTAGGTAGATAGATAGATAGAGATAGGTAGGTAGGTAGGTAGATAGAGACAGATAGCTAGGTAGGTAGATAGATAGATACAGATAGGTAGGTAGGTAGATTGATAGATAGACATAGGTAGGTAGGTAGATTGATAGATAGAGATAGGTAGGTAGGTAGATAGATAGATACAGATAGGTAGGTAGGTAGATTGATAGATAGAGATAGGTAGGTAGGTAGATTGATAGATACAGATAGGTAGGTAGGTAGATAGATAGATAGAGATAGGTAGGTAGGTAGATTGATAGATACAGATAGGTAGGTAGGTAGATTGATAGATAGAGATAGGTAGGTAGGTAGATTGATAGATACAGATAGATAGGTAGGTAGATTGATAGATAGAGATAGATAGGTAGGTAGATAGATAGATAGAGATAGGTAGGTAGGTAGGTAGATAGAGACAGATAGCTAGGTAGGTAGATAGATAGATAGAGATAGGTAGGTAGGTAGATAGATAGATACAGATAGGTAGGTAGGTAGATAGATAGATAGAGATAGGTAGGTAGGTAGATAGATAGATACAGATAGGTAGGTAGTAGATAGATAGAGATAGGTAGGTAGGTAGATAGATAGATAGAGATAGGTAGGTAGGTAGATAGATAGATACAGATAGGTAGGTAGGTAGATTGATAGATAGAGACAGGTAGGTAGGTAGATTGATAGATACAGATAGGTAGGTAGGTAGATAGATAGATAGAGATAGGTAGGTAGGTAGATTGATAGATACAGATAGGTAGGTAGGTAGATTGATAGATAGAGATCACGGTAGGTAGTAGATAGATAGATAGAGATAGGTAGGTAGGTAGGTAGATAGAGACAGATAGCTAGGTAGGTAGATAGATAGATACAGATAGGTAGGTAGGTAGATTGATAGATAGAGATAGGTAGGTAGGTAGATAGATAGATACAGATAGGTAGGTAGGTAGATTGATAGATTGAGACAGGTAGGTAGGTAGATTGATAGATACAGATAGGTAGGTAGGTAGATAGATAGATAGAGATAGGTAGGTAGGTAGATTGATAGATACAGATAGGTAGGTAGGTAGATTGATAGATAGAGATAGGTAGGTAGGTAGATAGATAGATAGAGATAGGTAGGTAGGTAGGTAGATAGAGACAGATAGCTAGGTACGTAGATAGATAGATACAGATAGGTAGGTAGGTAGATTGATAGATAGAGATAGGTAGGTAGGTAGATAGATAGATACAGATAGGTAGGTAGGTAGATAGATAGACAGAGATAGGTAGGTGGGTAGATAGATAGATACAGATAGGTAGGTAGGTAGATTGATAGATAGAGATAGGTAGGTAGGTAGATAGATAGATAGATAGAGATAGGTAGGTAGGTAGATAGATAGATAGAGATAGGTAGATAGGTAGATAGATAGATAGAGATAGGTAGGTAGGTAGATTGATAGATACAGATAGGTAGGTAGGTAGATTGATAGATAGAGATAGGTAGGTAGGTAGATTGATAGATACAGATAGATAGGTAGGTAGATTGATAGATAGAGATAGATAGGTAGGTAGATAGATAGAGATAGGTAGGTAGGTAGATAGAGACAGATAGCTAGGTAGGTAGATAGATAGATAGAGATAGGTAGGTAGGTAGATAGATAGATACAGATAGGTAGGTAGGTAGATAGATAGATAGAGATAGGTAGGTAGGTAGATAGATAGATACAGATAGGTAGGTAGGTAGATAGATAGAGATAGGTAGGTAGGTAGATAGATAGATAGAGATAGGTAGGTAGGTAGATAGATAGATACAGATAGGTAGGTAGGTAGATTGATAGATAGAGACAGGTAGGTAGGTAGATTGATAGATACAGATAGGTAGGTAGGTAGATAGATAGATAGAGATAGGTAGGTAGGTAGATTGATAGATACAGATAGGTAGGTAGGTAGATTGATAGATAGAGATAGGTAGGTAGGTAGATAGATAGATAGAGATAGGTAGGTAGGTAGGTAGATAGAGACAGATAGCTAGGTAGGTAGATAGATAGATACAGATAGGTAGGTAGGTAGATTGATAGATAGAGATAGGTAGGTAGGTAGATAGATAGATACAGATAGGTAGGTAGGTAGATTGATAGATAGAGACAGGTAGGTAGGTAGATTGATAGATACAGATAGGTAGGTAGGTAGATAGATAGATAGAGATAGGTAGGTAGGTAGATTGATAGATACAGATAGGTAGGTAGGTAGATTGATAGATAGAGATAGGTAGGTAGGTAGATAGATAGATAGAGATAGGTAGGTAGGTAGGTAGATAGAGACAGATAGCTAGGTAGGTAGATAGATAGATACAGATAGGTAGGTAGGTAGATTGATAGATAGAGATAGGTAGGTAGGTAGATAGATAGATACAGATAGGTAGGTAGGTAGATAGATAGATACAGATAGGTAGGTAGGTAGATAGATAGACAGAGATAGGTAGGTGGGTAGATAGATAGATACAGATAGGTAGGTAGGTAGATTGATAGATAGAGATAGGTAGGTAGGTAGATAGATAGATAGAGATAGGTAGGTAGGTAGATAGATAGATAGAGATAGGTAGATAGGTAGATAGATAGATAGAGATAGGTAGGTAGGTAGGTAGATAGATACAGATAGGTAGGTAGGTAGATAGATAGATAGAGATAGGTAGGTAGGTAGATAGATAGATAGAGATAGGTAGGTAGGTAGGTAGATAGAGACAGATAGCTAGGTAGGTAGATAGATAGATACAGATAGGTAGGTAGGTAGATTGATAGATAGAGATAGGTAGGTAGGTAGATTGATAGATACAGATAGGTAGGTAGGTAGATTGATAGATAGAGATAGGTAGGTAGGTAGATTGATAGATACAGATAGGTAGGTAGGTAGATAGATAGATAGAGATAGGTAGGTAGGTAGATTGATAGATACAGATAGGTAGGTAGGTAGATTGATATATAGAGATAGGTAGGTAGGTAGATAGATAGATAGAGATAGGTAGGTAGGTAGGTAGATAGAGACAGATAGGTAGGTAGGTAGATAGATAGATACAGATAGGTAGGTAGGTAGATAGATAGATACAGATAGGTAGGTAGGTAGGTAGATAGAGACAGATAGGTAGGTAGGTAGATAGATAGATACAGATAGGTAGGTAGATAGATAGATAGATAGAGATAGGTAGGTAGGTAGATTGATAGATAGAGATAGGTAGGTAGGTAGATAGATAGATACAGATAGGTAGGTAGGTAGAATGATAGATAGAGATAGGTAGGTAGGTAGATTGATAGATACAGATAGGTAGGTAGGTAGATAGATAGATAGAGATAGGTAGGTAGGTAGATTGATAGATACAGATAGGTAGGTAGGTAGATAGATAGATAGAGATAGGTAGGTAGGTAGGTAGATAGAGACAGATAGCTAGGTAGGTAGATAGATAGATACAGATAGGTAGGTAGGTAGATTGATAGATAGACATAGGTAGGTAGGTAGATTGATAGATAGACATAGGTAGGTAGGTAGATTGATAGATAGAGTTAGGTAGGTAGGTAGATAGATAGAGATAGGTAGGTAGGTAGGTAGATAGAGACAGATAGCTAGGTAGGTAGATAGATAGATAGAGATAGGTAGGTAGGTAGATAGATAGATACAGATAGGTAGGTAGGTAGATAGATAGATAGAGATAGGTAGGTAGGTAGATAGATAGATACAGATAGGTAGGTAGGTAGATAGATAGAGATAGGTAGGTAGGTAGATAGATAGATAGAGATAGGTAGGTAGGTAGATAGATAGATACAGATAGGTAGGTAGGTAGATTGATAGATAGAGACAGGTAGGTAGGTAGATTGATAGATACAGATAGGTAGGTAGGTAGATAGATAGATAGAGATAGGTAGGTAGGTAGATTGATAGATACAGATAGGTAGGTAGGTAGATTGATAGATAGAGATATGTAGGTAGGTAGATAGATAGATAGATAGAGATAGGTAGGTAGGTAGGTAGATAGAGACAGATAGCTAGGTAGGTAGATAGATAGATACAGATAGGTAGGTAGGTAGATTGATAGATAGAGATAGGTAGGTAGGTAGATTGATAGATACAGATAGGTAGGTAGGTAGATAGATAGATAGAGATAGGTAGGTAGGTAGATTGATAGATACAGATAGGTAGGTAGGTAGATTGATAGATAGAGTTATGTAGGTAGGTAGATAGATAGATAGAGATAGGTAGGTAGGTAGGTAGATAGAGACAGATAGCTAGGTAGGTAGATAGATAGATAGAGATAGGTAGGTAGGTAGATAGATAGATACAGATAGGTAGGTAGGTAGATAGATAGATAGAGATAGGTAGGTAGGTAGATAGATAGATACAGATAGGTA
Organism: Crotalus helleri; assembly: GCA_024509115.1. NCBI lineage: Eukaryota > Metazoa > Chordata > Lepidosauria > Squamata > Viperidae > Crotalus > Crotalus helleri. The sequence continues at coordinate 9,291,540 of JAKSXO010000016.1, forward strand.
GGTAGGTAGATAGATAGACATAGGTAGGTAGGTAGATAGATAGATAGAGATAGGTAGGTAGGTAGATAGATAGATACAGATAGGTAGGTAGGTATATTGATAGATAGAGACAGGTAGGTAGGTAGATTGATAGATACAGATAGGTAGGTAGGTAGATAGATAGATAGAGATAGGTAGGTAGGTAGATTGATAGATACAGATAGGTAGGTAGGTAGATTGATAGATAGAGATAGGTAGGTAGGTAGATAGATAGATAGAGATAGGTAGGTAGGTAGGTAGATAGAGACAGATAGCTAGGTAGGTAGATAGATAGATACAGATAGGTAGGTAGGTAGATTGATAGATAGAGATAGGTAGGTAGGTAGATAGATAGATACAGATAGGTAGGTAGGTAGATTGATAGATAGAGACAGGTAGGTAGGTAGATTGATAGATACAGATAGGTAGGTAGGTAGATAGATAGATAGAGATAGGTAGGTAGGTAGATTGATAGATACAGATAGGTAGGTAGGTAGATTGATAGATAGAGATAGGTAGGTAGGTAGATAGATAGATAGAGATAGGTAGGTAGGTAGGTAGATAGAGACAGATAGCTAGGTAGGTAGATAGATAGATACAGATAGGTAGGTAGGTAGATTGATAGATAGAGATAGGTAGGTAGGTAGATTGATAGATAGAGATAGGTAGGTAGGTAGATAGATAGATACAGATAGGTAGGTAGGTAGATAGATAGATACAGATAGGTAGGTAGGTAGATAGATAGACAGAGATAGGTAGGTGGGTAGATAGATAGATACAGATAGGTAGGTAGGTAGATTGATAGATAGAGATAGGTAGGTAGGTAGATAGATAGATAGAGATAGGTAGGTAGGTAGATAGATAGATAGAGATAGGTAGATAGGTAGATAGATAGAGATAGGTAGGTAGGTAGATAGATACAGATAGGTAGGTAGGTAGATAGATAGATAGAGATAGGTAGGTAGGTAGATAGATAGATAGAGATAGGTAGGTAGGTAGGTAGATAGAGACAGATAGCTAGGTAGGTAGATAGATAGATACAGATAGGTAGGTAGGTAGATTGATAGATAGAGATAGGTAGGTAGGTAGATTGATAGATACAGATAGGTAGGTAGGTAGATTGATAGACAGAGATAGGTAGGTAGGTAGATTGATAGATACAGATAGGTAGGTAGGTAGATAGATAGATAGAGATAGGTAGGTAGGTAGATTGATAGATACAGATAGGTAGGTAGGTAGATTGATATATAGAGATAGGTAGGTAGGTAGATAGATAGATAGAGATAGGTAGGTAGGTAGGTAGATAGAGACAGATAGGTAGGTAGGTAGATAGATAGATACAGATAGGTAGGTAGGTAGATAGATAGATACAGATAGGTAGGTAGGTAGGTAGATAGACAGATAGGTAGGTAGGTAGATAGATAGATACAGATAGGTAGGTAGATAGATAGATAGATAGATAGAGATAGGTAGGTAGGTAGATTGATAGATAGAGATAGGTAGGTAGGTAGATAGATAGATACAGATAGGTAGGTAGGTAGATTGATAGATAGAGATAGGTAGGTAGGTAGATTGATAGATACAGATAGGTAGGTAGGTAGATAGATAGATAGAGATAGGTAGGTAGGTAGATTGATAGATACAGATAGGTAGGTAGGTAGATAGATAGATAGAGATAGGTAGGTAGGTAGGTAGATAGAGACAGATAGCTAGGTAGGTAGATTGATAGATTGAGATAGGTAGGTAGGTAGATAGATAGATAGAGATAGGTAGGTAGGTAGATAGATAGAGACAGATAGCTAGGTAGGTAGATAGATAGATACAGATAGGTAGGTAGGTAGATTGATAGATAGAGATAGGTAGGTAGGTAGATTGATAGATACAGATAGGTAGGTAGGTAGATAGATAGATAGAGATAGGTAGGTAGGTAGATTGATAGATACAGATAGGTAGGTAGGTAGATTGATAGATAGAGTTATGTAGGTAGGTAGATAGATAGATAGAGATAGGTAGGTAGGTAGGTAGATAGAGACAGATAGCTAGGTAGGTAGATAGATAGATAGAGATAGGTAGGTAGGTAGATAGATAGATACAGATAGGTAGGTAGGTAGATAGATAGATAGAGATAGGTAGGTAGGTAGATAGATAGATACAGATAGGTAGGTAGGTAGATAGATAGACATAGGTAGGTAGGTAGATAGATAGATAGAGATAGGTAGGTAGGTAGATAGATAGATACAGATAGGTAGGTAGGTATATTGATAGATAGAGACAGGTAGGTAGGTAGATTGATAGATACAGATAGGTAGGTAGGTAGATAGATAGATAGAGATAGGTAGGTAGGTAGATTGATAGATACAGATAGGTAGGTAGGTAGATTGATAGATAGAGATAGGTAGGTAGGTAGATAGATAGATAGAGATAGGTAGGTAGGTAGGTAGATAGAGACAGATAGCTAGGTAGGTAGATAGATAGATACAGATAGGTAGGTAGGTAGATTGATAGATAGAGATAGGTAGGTAGGTAGATAGATAGATACAGATAGGTAGGTAGGTAGATTGATAGATAGAGACAGGTAGGTAGGTAGATTGATAGATACAGATAGGTAGGTAGGTAGATAGATAGATAGAGATAGGTAGGTAGGTAGATTGATAGATACAGATAGGTAGGTAGGTAGATTGATAGATAGAGATAGGTAGGTAGGTAGATAGATAGATAGAGATAGGTAGGTAGGTAGGTAGATAGAGACAGATAGCTAGGTAGGTAGATAGATAGATACAGATAGGTAGGTAGGTAGATTGATAGATAGAGATAGGTAGGTAGGTAGATTGATAGATAGAGATAGGTAGGTAGGTAGATAGATAGATACAGATAGGTAGGTAGGTAGATAGATAGATACAGATAGGTAGGTAGGTAGATAGATAGACAGAGATAGGTAGGTGGGTAGATAGATAGATACAGATAGGTAGGTAGGTAGATTGATAGATAGAGATAGGTAGGTAGGTAGATAGATAGATAGAGATAGGTAGGTAGGTAGATAGATAGATAGAGATAGGTAGATAGGTAGATAGATAGAGATAGGTAGGTAGGTAGATAGATACAGATAGGTAGGTAGGTAGATAGATAGATAGAGATAGGTAGGTAGGTAGATAGATAGATAGAGATAGGTAGGTAGGTAGGTAGATAGAGACAGATAGCTAGGTAGGTAGATAGATAGATACAGATAGGTAGGTAGGTAGATTGATAGATAGAGATAGGTAGGTAGGTAGATTGATAGATACAGATAGGTAGGTAGGTAGATTGATAGACAGAGATAGGTAGGTAGGTAGATTGATAGATACAGATAGGTAGGTAGGTAGATAGATAGATAGAGATAGGTAGGTAGGTAGATTGATAGATACAGATAGGTAGGTAGGTAGATTGATATATAGAGATAGGTAGGTAGGTAGATAGATAGATAGAGATAGGTAGGTAGGTAGGTAGATAGAGACAGATAGGTAGGTAGGTAGATAGATAGATACAGATAGGTAGGTAGGTAGATAGATAGATACAGATAGGTAGGTAGGTAGGTAGATAGACAGATAGGTAGGTAGGTAGATAGATAGATACAGATAGGTAGGTAGATAGATAGATAGATAGATAGAGATAGGTAGGTAGGTAGATTGATAGATAGAGATAGGTAGGTAGGTAGATAGATAGATACAGATAGGTAGGTAGGTAGATTGATAGATAGAGATAGGTAGGTAGGTAGATTGATAGATACAGATAGGTAGGTAGGTAGATAGATAGATAGAGATAGGTAGGTAGGTAGATTGATAGATACAGATAGGTAGGTAGGTAGATAGATAGATAGAGATAGGTAGGTAGGTAGGTAGATAGAGACAGATAGCTAGGTAGGTAGATTGATAGATTGAGATAGGTAGGTAGGTAGATAGATAGATAGAGATAGGTAGGTAGGTAGATAGATAGATAGAGATAGGTAGGTAGGTAGATAGATAGATAGAGATAGGTAGGTAGGTAGATAGATAGATAGATAGATAGAGATAGGTAGGTAGGTAGATAGATAGATACAGATAGGTAGGTAGGTAGATTGATAGATAGAGATAGGTAGGTAGGTAGATAGATAGATAGATAGAGATAGGTAGGTAGGTAGATAGATAGATACAGATAGGTAGGTAGGTAGATTGATAGATAGAGATAGGTAGGTAGCTAGGTAGATAGATACAGATAGGTAGGTAGGTAGATAGATAGATACAGATAGGTAGGTAGGTAGATAGATAGATAGAGATAGGTAGGTAGGTAGATAGATAGATAGGGATAGGTAGGTAGGTAGATAGAAAGATATAGGTAGGTAGGTAGATTGATAGATAGAGATAGGTAGGTAGGTAGATTGATAGATAGAGATAGGTAGATAGGTAGATAGATAGATACAGATAGGTAGGTAGGTAGATATATAGATACAGATATGTAGGTAGGTAGATAGATAGATACAGATAGGTAGGTAGATAGATTGATAGATACAGATAGGTAGGTAGGTAGATAGATAGATACAGATAGGTAGGTAGGTAGATTGATAGATAGAGATAGGTAGGTAGGTAGATAGATAGATAGAGATAGGTAGGTAGGTAGATAGATAGATAGAGATAGGTAGGTAGGTAGAAAGATAGATAGAGATACGTAGGTAGGTAGATAGATAGATAGAGATAGGTAGGTAGATAGATAGATACAGATAGGTAGGTAGGTAGATTGATAGATAGAGATAGGTAGGTAGGTAGATTGATAGATACAGATAGGTAGGTAGGTAGATAGATAGATAGAGATAGGTAGGTAGGTAGATTGATAGATACATATAGGTAGGTAGGTAGATTGATAGATAGAGATAGGTAGGTAGGTAGATTGATAGATACAGATAGGTAGGTAGGTAGATAGATAGATAGAGATAGGTAGGTAGGTAGATTGATAGATACATATAGGTAGGTAGGTAGATTGATAGATAGAGATAGGTAGGTAGGTAGATAGATACAGATAGGTAGGTAGGTAGATTGATAGATAGAGATAGGTAGGTAGGTAGATTGATAGATACAGATAGGTAGGTAGGTAGATAGATAAATAGAGATAGGTAGGTAGGTAGATAGATAGATAGAGATAGGTAGGTAGGCAGATAGATAGATAGAGATAGGTAGGTAGGTAGATAGATAGATAGAGATAGGTAGGTAGGTAGATAGATAGATACAGATAGGTAGGTAGGTAGATTGATAGATAGAGATAGGTATGTAGGTAGATAGATAGATAGAGTTAGGTAGGTAGGTAGATAGATAGATAGAGATAGGTAGGTAGGTAGATTGATAGATAGAGATAGGTAGGTAGGTAGATAGATAGATAGAGATAGGTAGGTAGGTAGATAGATAGATATAGGTAGGTAGGTAGATTGATAGATAGAGATAGGTAGATAGGTAGATAGATAGATACAGATAGGTAGGTAGGTAGATAGAAAGAGATAGGTAGGTAGTTGGGTAGATAGATAGAGATAGGTAGGTAGGTAGATAGATAGATAGAGATAGGTAGGTAGGCAGATAGATAGATAGAGATAGGTAGGTAGGTAGATAGATAGATAGAGATAGGTAGGTAGGTAGATTGATAGATAGAGATAGGTAGGTAGGTAGATTGATAGATAGAGATAGGTAGGTAGGTAGATTGATAGATACAGATAGGTAGGTAGGTAGATTGATAGATAGAGATAGGTAGGTAGGTAGATAGATAGATAGAGATAGGTAGGTAGGTAGGTAGATAGAGACAGATAGCTAGGTAGGTAGATAGATAGATACAGATAGGTAGGTAGGTAGATATATAGATACAGATAGGTAGGTAGGTAGATTGATAGATAGAGATAGGTAGGTAGATAGATTGATAGATACAGATAGGTAGGTAGGTAGATAGATAGATACAGATAGGTAGGTAGGTAGATTGATAGATAGAGATAGGTAGGTAGGTAGATAGATAGATAGATAGATAGGGATAGGTAGGTAGGTAGATAGAAAGATATAGGTAGGTAGGTAGATTGATAGATAGAGATAGGTAGGTAGGTAGATTGATAGATAGAGATAGGTAGATAGATAGATACAGATAGGTAGGTAGGTAGATATATAGATACAGATATGTAGGTAGGTAGATAGATAGATACAGATAGGTAGGTAGATAGATTGATAGATACAGATAGGTAGGTAGGTAGATAGATAGATACAGATAGGTAGGTAGGTAGATTGATAGATAGAGATAGGTAGGTAGGTAGATAGATAGATAGAGATAGGTAGGTAGGTAGATAGATAGATAGAGATAGGTAGGTAGGTAGAAAGATAGATAGAGATACGTAGGTAGGTAGATAGATAGATAGAGATAGGTAGGTAGGTAGGTAGATAGATACAGATAGGTAGGTAGGTAGATTGATAGATAGAGATAGGTAGGTAGGTAGATTGATAGATACAGATAGGTAGGTAGGTAGATAGATAGAGATAGGTAGGTAGGTAGATTGATAGATACAGATAGGTAGGTAGGTAGATTGATAGATAGAGATAGGTAGGTAGGTAGATAGATACAGATAGGTAGGTAGGTAGATTGATAGATAGAGATAGGTAGGTAGGTAGATTGATAGATACAGATAGGTAGGTAGGTAGATAGATAAATAGAGATAGGTAGGTAGGTAGATAGATAGATAGAGATAGGTAGGTAGGCATTTAGATAGATAGAGATAGGTAGGTAGGTAGATAGATAGATAGAGATAGGTAGGTAGGTAGATAGATAGATACAGATAGGTAGGTAGGTAGATTGATAGATAGAGATAGGTAGGTAGGTAGATAGATAGATAGAGATAGGTAGGTAGGTAGATAGATAGATAGAGATAGGTAGGTAGGTAGATTGATAGATAGAGATAGGTAGGTAGGTAGATAGATAGATAGAGATAGGTAGGTAGGTAGATAGATAGATATAGGTAGGTAGGTAGATTGATAGATAGAGATAGGTAGATAGGTAGATAGATAGATACAGATAGGTAGGTAGGTAGATAGAAAGAGATAGGTAGGTAGTTGGGTAGATAGATAGAGATAGGTAGGTAGGTAGATAGATAGATAGAGATAGGTAGGTAGGCAGATAGATAGATAGAGATAGGTAGGTAGGTAGATAGATAGATAGAGATAGGTAGGTAGGTAGATTGATAGATAGAGATAGGTAGGTAGGTAGATTGATAGATAGAGATAGGTAGGTAGGTAGATTGATAGATACAGATAGGTAGGTAGGTAGATTGATAGATAGAGATAGGTAGGTAGGTAGATAGATAGATAGAGATAGGTAGGTAGGTAGGTAGATAGAGACAGATAGCTAGGTAGGTAGATAGATAGATACAGATAGGTAGGTAGGTAGATATATAGATACAGATATGTAGGTAGGTAGATAGATAGATACAGATAGGTAGGTAGATAGATTGATAGATACAGATAGGTAGGTAGGTAGATAGATAGATACAGATAGGTAGGTAGGTAGATAGATAGATAGAGATAGGTAGGTAGGTAGATAGATAGATAGAGATAGGTAGGTAGGTAGAAAGATAGATAGAGATACGTAGGTAGGTAGATAGATAGATAGAGATAGGTAGGTAGGTAGATAGATAGATACAGATAGGTAGGTAGGTAGATTGATAGATAGAGATAGGTAGGTAGGTAGATTGATAGATACAGATAGGTAGGTAGGTAGATAATTAGATAGAGATAGGTAGGTAGGTAGATTGATAGATACAGATAGGTAGGTAGGTAGATTGATAGATAGAGATAGGTAGGTAGGTAGATAGATACAGATAGGTAGGTAGGTAGATTGATAGATAGAGATAGGTAGGTAGGTAGATTGATAGATACAGATAGGTAGGTAGGTAGATAGATAAATAGAGATAGGTAGGTAGGTAGATAGATAGATAGAGATAGGTAGGTAGGCAGATAGATAGATAGAGATAGGTAGGTAGGTAGATAGATAGATAGAGATAGGTAGGTAGGTAGATATATAGATACAGATATGTAGGTAGGTAGATAGATAGATACAGATAGGTAGGTAGATAGATTGATAGATACAGATAGGTAGGTAGGTAGATAGATAGATACAGATAGGTAGGTAGGTAGATTGATAGATAGAGATAGGTAGGTAGGTAGATTGATAGATACAGATAGGTAGGTAGGTAGATAGATAGATAGAGATAGGTAGGTAGGTAGATTGATAGATAGAGATAGGTAGGTAGGTAGATTGATAGATACAGATAGGTAGGTAGGTAGATAGATAGATAGAGATAGGTAGGTAGGTAGATTGATAGATACAGATAGGTAGGTAGGTAGATTGATAGATAGAGATAGGTAGGTAGGTAGATAGATACAGATAGGTAGGTAGGTAGATTGATAGATAGAGATAGGTAGGTAGGTAGATTGATAGATACAGATAGGTAGGTAGGTAGATAGATAAATAGAGATAGGTAGGTAGGTAGATAGATAGATAGAGATAGGTAGGTAGGCAGATAGATAGATAGAGATAGGTAGGTAGGTAGATAGATAGATAGAGATAGGTAGGTAGGTAGATAGATAGATACAGATAGGTAGGTAGGTAGATTGATAGATAGAGATAGGTAGGTAGGTAGATAGATAGAGATAGGTAGGTAGGTAGATAGATAGATACAGATAGGTAGGTAGGTAGATTGATAGATAGAGATAGGTAGGTAGGTAGATAGATAGATAGAGATAGGTAGGTAGGTAGATAGATAGATATAGGTAGGTAGGTAGATTGATAGATAGAGATAGGTAGATAGGAAGATAGATAGATACAGATAGGTAGGTAGGTAGATAGAAAGAGATAGGTAGGTAGTTGGGTAGATAGATAGAGATAGGTAGGTAGGTAGATAGATAGATAGAGATAGGTAGGTAGGCAGATAGATAGATAGAGATAGGTAGGTAGGTAGATAGATAGATAGAGATAGGTAGGTAGGTAGATTGATAGATAGAGATAGGTAGGTAGGTAGATTGATAGATAGAGATAGGTAGGTAGGTAGATTGATAGATAGAGATAGGTAGGTAGGTAGATTGATAGATACAGATAGGTAGGTAGGTAGATTGATAGATAGAGATAGGTAGGTAGGTAGATAGATAGATAGAGATAGGTAGGTAGGTAGGTAGATAGAGACAGATAGGTAGGTAGGTAGATTGATAGATAGAGATAGGTAGGTAGGTAGATTGATAGATACAGATAGGTAGGTATGTAGATAGATAGATAGAGATAGGTAGGTAGGTAGATTGATAGATACAGATAGGTAGGTAGGTAGATTGATAGATAGAGATAGGTAGGTAGGTAGATAGATACAGATAGGTAGGTAGGTAGATTGATAGATAGAGATAGGTAGGTAGGTAGATTGATAGATACAGATAGGTAGGTAGGTAGATAGATAAATAGAGATAGGTAGGTAGGTAGATAGATAGATAGAGATAGGTAGGTAGGCAGATAGATAGATAGAGATAGGTAGGTAGGTAGATAGATAGATAGAGATAGGTAGGTAGGTAGATAGATAGATACAGATAGGTAGGTAGGTAGATTGATAGATAGAGATAGGTAGGTAGGTAGATAGATAGATAGAGATAGGTAGGTAGGTAGATTGATAGATACAGATAGGTAGGTAGGTAGATTGATAGATAGAGATAGGTAGGTAGGTAGATTGATAGATACAGATAGGTAGGTATGTAGATAGATAGATAGAGATAGGTAGGTAGGTAGATTGATAGATACAGATAGGTAGGTAGGTAGATTGATATATAGAGATAGGTAGGTAGGTAGATAGATAGATAGAGATAGGTAGGTAGGTAGGTAGATAGAGACAGATAGGTAGGTAGGTAGATAGATAGATACAGATAGGTAGGTAGGTAGATAGATAGATACAGATAGGTAGGTAGGTAGGTAGATAGAGACAGATAGGTAGGTAGGTAGATAGATAGATACAGATAGGTAGGTAGATAGATAGATAGATAGAGATAGGTAGGTAGGTAGATTGATAGATAGAGATAGGTAGGTAGGTAGATAGATAGATAGAGATAGGTAGGTAGGTAGATAGATAGATAGAGATAGGTAGGTAGGTAGATAGATAGATACAGATAGGTAGGTAGGTAGATTGATAGATAGAGATAGGTAGGTAGGTAGGTAGATAGATACAGATAGGTAGGTAGGTAGATAGATAGATACAGATAGGTAGGTAGGTAGGTAGATAGATAGATAGAGATAGGTAGGTAGGTAGATAGATAGATAGGGATAGGTAGGTAGGTAGATAGATAGATATAGGTAGGTAGGTAGATTGATAGATAGAGATAGGTAGGTAGGTAGATTGATAGATAGAGATAGGTAGATAGGTAGATAGATAGATACAGATAGGTAGGTAGGTAGATATATAGATACAGATATGTAGGTAGGTAGATAGATAGATACAGATAGGTAGGTAGATAGATTGATAGATACAGATAGGTAGGTAGGTAGATAGATAGATACAGATAGGTAGGTAGGTAGATTGATAGATAGAGATAGGTAGGTAGGTAGATTGATAGATACAGATAGGTAGGTAGGTAGATAGATAGATAGAGATAGGTAGGTAGGTAGATAGATAGATAGAGATAGGTAGGTAGGTAGAAAGATAGATAGAGATACGTAGGTAGGTAGATAGATAGATAGAGATAGGTAGGTAGGTAGATAGATAGATACAGATAGGTAGGTAGGTAGATTGATAGATAGAGATAGGTAGGTAGGTAGATTGATAGATACAGATAGGTAGGTAGGTAGATAGATAGATAGAGATAGGTAGGTAGGTAGATTGATAGATACAGATAGGTAGGTAGGTAGATTGATAGATAGAGATAGGTAGGTAGGTAGATAGATACAGATAGGTAGGTAGGTAGATTGATAGATAGAGATAGGTAGGTAGGTAGATTGATAGATACAGATAGGTAGGTAGGTAGATAGATAAATAGAGATAGGTAGGTAGGTAGATAGATAGATAGAGATAGGTAGGTAGGCAGATAGATGGATAGAGATAGGTAGGTAGGTAGATAGATAGATAGAGATAGGTAGGTAGGTAGATAGATAGATACAGATAGGTAGGTAGGTAGATTGATAGATAGAGATAGGTAGGTAGGTAGATAGATAGATAGAGATAGGTAGGTAGGTAGATAGATAGATACAGATAGGTAGGTAGGTAGATTGATAGATAGAGATAGGTAGGTAGGTAGATAGATAGATAGAGATAGGGAGGTAGGTAGATAGATAGATATAGGTAGGTAGGTAGATTGATAGATAGAGATAGGTAGATAGGTAGATAGATAGATACAGATAGGTAGGTAGGTAGATAGAAAGAGATAGGTAGGTAGTTGGGTAGATAGATAGAGATAGGTAGGTAGGTAGATAGATAGACAGAGTTAGGTAGGTAGGCAGATAGATAGATAGAGATAGGTAGGTAGGTAGATAGATAGATAGAGATAGGTAGGTAGGTAGATTGATAGATAGAGATAGGTAGGTAGGTAGATTGATAGATAGAGATAGGTAGGTAGGTAGATTGATAGATAGAGATAGGTAGGTAGGTAGATTGATAGATACAGATAGGTAGGTAGGTAGATTGATAGATAGAGATAGGTAGGTAGGTAGATAGATACAGATAGGTAGGTAGGTAGATTGATAGATAGAGATAGGTAGGTACGTAGATTGATAGATACAGATAGGTAGGTAGGTAGATAGATAAATAGAGATAGGTAGGTAGGTAGATAGATAGATAGAGATAGGTAGGTTGGCAGATAGATAGATAGAGATAGGTAGGTAGGTAGATAGATACAGATAGGTAGGTAGGTAGATAAATACAGATAGGTGGGTAGGTAGATAGATAGATAGAGATAGGTAGGTAGGTAGGTAGATAGATACAGATAGGTAGGTAGGTAGATAGATAGATACAGATAGGTAGGTAGGTAGGTAGGTAGAGACAGATAGGTAGGTAGGTAGGTAGATAGATACAGATAGGTAGGTAGGTAGATAGATAGATACAGATAGGTAGGTAGGTAGGTAGATAGAGACAGATAGGTAGGTAGGTAGATAGATACAGATAGGTAGGTAGATAGATAGATAGATAGAGATAGGTAGGTAGGTAGATTGATAGATAGAGATAGGTAGGTAGGTAGATAGATGGATACAGATAGGTAGGTAGGTAGATTGATAGATAGAGATAGGTAGGTAGGTAGATTGATAGATACAGATAGGTAGGTAGGTAGATAGATAGATAGAGATAGGTAGGTAGGTAGATTGATAGATACAGATAGGTAGGTAGGTAGATAGATAGATAGAGATAGGTAGGTAGGTAGATAGAGACAGATAGCTAGGTAGGTAGATAGATAGATACAGATAGGTAGGTAGGTAGATTGATAGATAGACATAGGTAGGTAGGTAGATTGATAGATAGAGATAGGTAGGTAGGTAGATAGATAGATAGAGATAGGTAGGTAGGTAGATAGATAGATAGAGATAGGTAGGTAGGTAGATAGATAGATAGAGATAGGTAGGTAGGTAGATAGATAGATAGAGATAGGTAGGTAGGTAGATAGATAGATACAGATAGGTAGGTAGGTAGGTAGATTGATAGATAGAGATAGGTAGGTAGGTAGGTAGATAGATACAGATAGGTAGGTAGGTAGATAGATAGATACAGATAGGTAGGTAGGTAGATAGATAGATAGAGATAGGTAGGTAGGTAGATAGATAGATAGGGATAGGTAGGTAGGTAGATAGATAGATATAGGTAGGTAGGTAGATTGATAGATAGAGATAGGTAGGTAGGTAGATTGATAGATAGAGATAGGTAGATAGGTAGATAGATAGATACAGATAGGTAGGTAGGTAGATATATAGATACAGATATGTAGGTAGGTAGATAGATAGATACAGATAGGTAGGTAGATAGATTGATAGATACAGATATGTAGGTAGGTAGATAGATAGATACAGATAGGTAGGTAGATAGATTGATAGATACAGATAGGTAGGTAGGTAGATAGATAGATACAGATAGGTAGGTAGGTAGAAAGATAGATAGAGATACGTAGGTAGGTAGATAGATAGATAGAGATAGGTATGTAGGTAGATAGATAGATACAGATAGGTAGGTAGGTAGATTGATAGATAGAGATAGGTAGGTAGGTAGATTGATAGATACAGATAGGTAGGTAGGTAGATAGATAGAGATAGGTAGGTAGGTAGATTGATAGATACAGATAGGTAGGTAGGTAGATTGATAGATAGAGATAGGTAGGTAGGTAGATAGATACAGATAGGTAGGTAGGTAGATTGATAGATAGAGATAGGTAGGTAGGTAGATTGATAGATACAGATAGGTAGGTAGGTAGATAGATAAATAGAGATAGGTAGGTAGGTAGATAGATAGATAGAGATAGGTAGGTAGGCAGATAGATAGATAGAGATAGGTAGGTAGGTAGATAGATAGATAGAGATAGGTAGGTAGGTAGATAGATAGATACAGATAGGTAGGTAGGTAGATTGATAGATAGAGATAGGTAGGTAGGTAGATAGATAGATAGATAGAGATAGGTAGGTAGGTAGATAGATAGATACAGATAGGTAGGTAGGTAGATTGATAGATAGAGATAGGTAGGTAGGTAGATAGATAGATAGAGATAGGTAGGTAGGTAGATAGATAGATATAGGTAGGTAGGTAGATTGATAGATAGAGATAGGTAGATAGGTAGATAGATAGATACAGATAGGTAGGTAGGTAGATAGAAAGAGATAGGTAGGTAGTTGGGTAGATAGATAGAGATAGGTAGGTAGGTAGATAGATAGATAGAGATAGGTAGGTAGGCAGATAGATAGATAGAGATAGGTAGGTAGGTAGATAGATAGATAGAGATAGGTAGGTAGGTAGATTGATAGATAGAGATAGGTAGGTAGGTAGATTGATAGATAGAGATAGGTAGGTAGGTAGATTGATAGATAGAGATAGGTAGGTAGGTAGATTGATAGATAGAGATAGGTAGGTAGGTAGATAGATACAGATAGGTAGGTAGGTAGATTGATAGATAGAGATAGGTAGGTAGGTAGATTGATAGATACAGATAGGTAGGTAGGTAGATAGATAAATAGAGATAGGTAGGTAGGTAGATAGATAGATTGAGATAGGTAGGTTGGCAGATAGATAGATAGAGATAGGTAGGTAGGTAGGTAGATAGATACAGATAGGTAGGTAGGTAGATAAATACAGATAGGTGGGTAGGTAGATAGATAGATAGAGATAGGTAGGTAGGTAGGTAGATAGATACAGATAGGTAGGTAGGTAGATAGATAGATACAGATAGGTAGGTAGGTAGATAGATAGATAGAGATAGGTAGGTAGGTAGATAGATAGATAGAGATAGGTAGGTAGGTAGATAGATAGATATAGGTAGGTAGGTAGATTGATAGATAGAGATAGGTAGATTGGTAGATAGATAGATACAGATAGGTAGGTAGGTAGATAGAAAGAGATAGGTAGGTAGTTGGGTAGATAGATAGAGATAGGTAGGTAGGTAGATAGATAGATAGAGATAGGTAGGTAGGTAGATTGATAGATAGAGATAGGTAGATAGGTAGATAAATAGATAAAGATAGGTAGGTAAGTAGATATATAGATACAGATATGTAGGTAGGTAGATAGATAGATACAGATAGGTAGGTAGGTAGATGATAGATACAGATAGGTAGGTAGGTAGATTGATAGATAGAGATAGGTAAGTAGGTAGATAGATAGAGATAGGTAGGTAGGTAGATTGATAGATACAGATAGGTAGGTAGGTAGATAGATAGATACAGATAGGTAGGAAGGTAGATTGATAGATAGAGATAGGTAGGTAGGTAGATTGATAGATACAGATAGGTAGGTAGGTAGATTGATAGATACAGATAGGTAGGTAGGTAGATTGATAGATAGAGATAGGTAGGTAGGTAGATTGATAGATACAGATAGGTAGGTAGGTAGATAGATAGAGATAGGTAGGTAGGTAGATTGATAGATACAGATAGGTAGGTAGGTAGATTGATAGATAGAGATAGGTAGGTAGATAGATAGATACAGATAGGTAGGTAGGTAGATTGATAGAGATAGGTAGGTAGGTAGATTGATAGATACAGATAGGTAGGTAGGTAGATAGACAGATAGAGATAGGTAGGTAGGTAGATAGATAGATAGAGATAGGTAGGTAGGTAGATAGATAGATAGAGATAGGTAGGTAGGTAGATAGATAGATACAGATAGGTAGGTAGGTAGATTGATAGATAGAGATAGGTAGGTAAGTAGATTGATAGATACAGATAGGTAGGTAGGTAGATTGGTAGATAGAGATAGGTAGGTAGGTAGATAGATAGAGATAGGTAGGTAGGTAGGTAGGTAGAGACAGATAGCTAGGTAGGTAGATTGATAGATAGAGATAGGTAGGTAGGTAGATTGATAGATAGAGATAGGTAGGTAGGTAGATAGATAGATAGAGATAGGTAGGTAGGTAGATAGATAGATACAGATAGGTAGGTAGGTAGATTGATAGATAGAGATAGGTAGGTAAGTAGATTGATAGATACAGATAGGTAGGTAGGTAGATTGGTAGATAGAGATAGGTAGGTAGGTAGATAGATAGATAGAGATAGGTAGGTAGGTAGGTAGGTAGAGACAGATAGGTAGGTAGGTAGATAGATAGATACAGATAGGTAGGTAGGTAGATTGATAGATAGAGATAGCTAGGTAGGTAGATAGATAGATAGAGATAGGTAGGTAGGTAGATAGATAGATACAGATAGGTAGGTAGGTAGATTGATAGATAGAGATAGGTAGGTAGGTAGATAGATAGATAGAGATAGGTAGGTAGGTAGATAGATAGATATAGGTAGGTAGGTAGATTGATAGATAGAGATAGGTAGATAGGTAGATAGATAGATACAGATAGGTAGGTAGGTAGATAGAAAGAGATAGGTAGGTAGTTGGGTAGATAGATAGAGATAGGTAGGTAGGTAGATAGATAGATAGAGACAGGTAGGTAGGCAGATAGATAGATAGAGATAGGTAGGTAGGTAGATAGATAGATAGAGATAGGTAGGTAGGTAGATTGATAGATAGAGATAGGTAGGTAGGTAGATTGATAGATAGAGATAGGTAGGTAGGTAGATTGATAGATAGAGATAGGTAGGTAGGTAGATTGATAGATACAGATAGGTAGGTAGGTAGATTGATAGATAGAGATAGGTAGGTAGGTAGATAGATACAGATAGGTAGGTAGGTAGATTGATAGATAGAGATAGGTAGGTAGGTAGATTGATAGATACAGATAGGTAGGTAGGTAGATAGATAAATAGAGATAGGTAGGTAGGTAGATAGATAGATAGAGATAGGTAGGTTGGCAGATAGATAGATAGAGATAGGTAGGTAGGTAGATAGATACAGATAGGTAGGTAGGTAGATAAATACAGATAGGTGGGTAGGTAGATAGATAGATAGAGATAGGTAGGTAGGTAGGTAGATAGATACAGATAGGTAGGTAGGTAGATAGATAGATACAGATAGGTAGGTAGGTAGGTAGGTAGGTAGGTAGAGACAGATAGGTAGGTAGGTAGGTAGGTAGATAGATACAGATAGGTAGGTAGGTAGATAGATAGATACAGATAGGTAGGTAGGTAGGTAGATAGAGACAGATAGGTAGGTCGGTAGATAGATACAGATAGGTAGGTAGATAGATAGATAGATAGAGATAGGTAGGTAGGTAGATTGATAGATAGAGATAGGTAGGTAGGTAGATAGATGGATACAGATAGGTAGGTAGGTAGATTGATAGATAGAGATAGGTAGGTAGGTAGATTGATAGATACAGATAGGTTGGTAGGTAGATAGATAGATAGAGATAGGTAGGTAGGTAGATTGATAGATACAGATAGGTAGGTAGGTAGATAGATAGATAGAGATAGGTAGGTAGGTAGATAGAGACAGATAGCTAGGTAGGTAGATAGATAGATACAGATAGGTAGGTAGGTAGATTGATAGATAGACATAGGTAGGTAGGTAGATTGATAGATAGAGATAGGTAGGTAGGTAGATAGATAGATACAGATAGGTAGGTAGGTAGATAGATAGATAGAGATAGGTAGGTAGGTAGATTGATAGATACAGATAGGTAGGTAGGTAGATAGATAGATAGAGATAGGTAGGTAGGTAGATAGAGACAGATAGCTAGGTAGGTAGATAGATAGATACAGATAGGTAGGTAGGTAGATTGATAGATAGACATAGGTAGGTAGGTAGATTGATAGATAGAGATAGGTAGGTAGGTAGATAGATAGATACAGATAGGTAGGTAGGTAGATAGATACAGATAGGTAGGTAGGTAGATAGATAGATAGAGATAGGTAGGTAGGTAGATAGATAGATAGAGATAGGTAGGTAGGTAGATAGATAGATAGAGATAGGTAGGTAGGTAGATAGATAGATAGAGATAGGTAGGTAGGTAGATAGATAGATAGAGATAGGTAGGTAGGTAGATAGATAGATACAGATAGGTAGGTAGGTAGATTGATAGATAGAGATAGGTAGGTAGGTAGGTAGATAGATACAGATAGGTAGGTAGGTAGATAGATAGATACAGATAGGTAGGTAGGTAGATAGATAGATAGAGATAGGTAGGTAGGTAGATAGATAGATAGGGATAGGTAGGTAGGTAGATAGATAGATATAGGTAGGTAGGTAGATTAATAGATAGAGATAGGTAGGTAGGTAGATTGATAGATAGAGATAGGTAGATAGGTAGATAGATAGATACAGATAGGTAGGTAGGTAGATAGATAGATACAGATATGTAGGTAGGTAGATAGATAGATACAGATAGGTAGGTAGATAGATTGATAGATACAGATAGGTAGGTAGGTAGATAGATAGATAGAGATAGGTAGGTAGGTAGATAGATAGATACAGATAGGTAGGTAGGTAGATTGATAGATAGAGATAGGTAGGTAGGTAGATAGATAGATAGAGATAGGTAGGTAGGTAGATAGATAGATACAGATAGGTAGGTAGGTAGATTGATAGATAGAGATAGGTAGGTAGGTAGATAGATAGATAGAGATAGGTAGGTAGGTAGATAGATAGATATAGGTAGGTAGGTAGATTGATAGATAGAGATAGGTAGATAGGTAGATAGATAGATACAGATAGGTAGGTAGGTAGATAGAAAGAGATAGGTAGGTAGTTGGGTAGATAGATAGAGATAGGTAGGTAGGTAGATAGATAGATAGAGATAGGTAGGTAGGCAGATAGATAGATAGAGATAGGTAGGTAGGTAGATAGATAGATAGAGATAGGTAGGTAGGTAGATTGATAGATAGAGATAGGTAGGTAGGTAGATTGATAGATAGAGATAGGTAGGTAGGTAGATTGATAGATAGAGATAGGTAGGTAGGTAGATTGATAGATAGAGATAGGTAGGTAGGTAGATAGATACAGATAGGTAGGTAGGTAGATTGATAGATAGAGATAGGTAGGTAGGTAGATTGATAGATACAGATA
This sequence comes from Crotalus helleri, assembly GCA_024509115.1. Classification (NCBI taxonomy): domain Eukaryota; kingdom Metazoa; phylum Chordata; class Lepidosauria; order Squamata; family Viperidae; genus Crotalus; species Crotalus helleri. The sequence continues at coordinate 9,310,183 of JAKSXO010000016.1, forward strand.
GGTAGGTAGGTAGATAGATAAATAGAGATAGGTAGGTAGGTAGATAGATAGATAGAGATAGGTAGGTTGGCAGATAGATAGATAGAGATAGGTAGGTAGGTAGGTAGATAGATACAGATAGGTAGGTAGGTAGATAAATACAGATAGGTGGGTAGGTAGATAGATAGATAGAGATAGGTAGGTAGGTAGGTAGATAGATACAGATAGGTAGGTAGGTAGATAGATAGATACAGATAGGTAGGTAGGTAGATAGATAGATAGAGATAGGTAGGTAGGTAGATAGATAGATAGAGATAGGTAGGTAGGTAGATAGATAGATATAGGTAGGTAGGTAGATTGATAGATAGAGATAGGTAGATTGGTAGATAGATAGATACAGATAGGTAGGTAGGTAGATAGAAAGAGATAGGTAGGTAGTTGGGTAGATAGATAGAGATAGGTAGGTAGGTAGATAGATAGATAGAGATAGGTAGGTAGGTAGATTGATAGATAGAGATAGGTAGATAGGTAGATAAATAGATAAAGATAGGTAGGTAAGTAGATATATAGATACAGATATGTAGGTAGGTAGATAGATAGATACAGATAGGTAGGTAGGTAGATGATAGATACAGATAGGTAGGTAGGTAGATTGATAGATAGAGATAGGTAAGTAGGTAGATAGATAGAGATAGGTAGGTAGGTAGATTGATAGATACAGATAGGTAGGTAGGTAGATAGATAGATACAGATAGGTAGGAAGGTAGATTGATAGATAGAGATAGGTAGGTAGGTAGATTGATAGATACAGATAGGTAGGTAGGTAGATTGATAGATACAGATAGGTAGGTAGGTAGATTGATAGATAGAGATAGGTAGGTAGGTAGATTGATAGATACAGATAGGTAGGTAGATAGATAGATAGAGATAGGTAGGTAGGTAGATTGATAGATACAGATAGGTAGGTAGGTAGCTTGATAGATAGAGATAGGTAGGTAGATAGATAGATACAGATAGGTAGGTAGGTAGATTGATAGAGATAGGTAGGTAGGTAGATTGATAGATACAGATAGGTAGGTAGGTAGATAGACAGATAGAGATAGGTAGGTAGGTAGATAGAAAGATAGAGATAGGTAGGTAGGTAGATAGATAGATAGAGATAGGTAGGTAGGTAGATAGATAGATACAGATAGGTAGGTAGGTAGATTGATAGATAGAGATAGGTAGGTAAGTAGATTGATAGATACAGATAGGTAGGTAGGTAGATTGGTAGATAGAGATAGGTAGGTAGGTAGATAGATAGATAGAGATAGGTAGGTAGGTAGGTAGGTAGAGACAGATAGCTAGGTAGGTAGATTGATAGATAGAGATAGGTAGGTAGGTAGATTGATAGATAGAGATAGGTAGGTAGGTAGATAGATAGATAGAGATAGGTAGGTAGGTAGATAGATAGATACAGATAGGTAGGTAGGTAGATTGATAGATAGAGATAGGTAGGTAAGTAGATTGATAGATACAGATAGGTAGGTAGGTAGATTGGTAGATAGAGATAGGTAGGTAGGTAGATAGATAGATAGAGATAGGTAGGTAGGTAGGTAGGTAGAGACAGATAGCTAGGTAGGTAGATAGATAGATACAGATAGGTAGGTAGGTAGATTGATAGATAGAGATAGGTAGGTAGGTAGATAGATAGATAGAGATAGGTAGGTAGGTAGATAGATAGATACAGATAGGTAGGTAGGTAGATTGATAGATAGAGATAGGTAGGTAGGTAGATAGATAGATAGAGATAGGTAGGTAGGTAGATAGATAGATATAGGTAGGTAGGTAGATTGATAGATAGAGATAGGTAGATAGGTAGATAGATAGATACAGATAGGTAGGTAGGTAGATAGAAAGAGATAGGTAGGTAGTTGGGTAGATAGATAGAGATAGGTAGGTAGGTAGATAGATAGATAGAGATAGGTAGGTAGGCAGATAGATAGATAGAGATAGGTAGGTAGGTAGATAGATAGATAGAGATAGGTAGGTAGGTAGATTGATAGATAGAGATAGGTAGGTAGGTAGATTGATAGATAGAGATAGGTAGGTAGGTAGATTGATAGATACAGATAGGTAGGTAGGTAGATTGATAGATAGAGATAGGTAGGTAGGTAGATAGATACAGATAGGTAGGTAGGTAGATTGATAGATAGAGATAGGTAGGTAGGTAGATTGATAGATACAGATAGGTAGGTAGGTAGATAGATAAATAGAGATAGGTAGGTAGGTAGATAGATAGATAGAGATAGGTAGGTTGGCAGATAGATAGATAGAGATAGGTAGGTAGGTAGATAGATACAGATAGGTAGGTAGGTAGATAAATACAGATAGGTGGGTAGGTAGATAGATAGATAGAGATAGGTAGGTAGGTAGGTAGATAGATACAGATAGGTAGGTAGGTAGATAGATAGATACAGATAGGTAGGTAGGTAGGTAGGTAGAGACAGATAGGTAGGTAGGTAGGTAGGTAGATAGATACAGATAGGTAGGTAGGTAGATAGATAGATACAGATAGGTAGGTAGGTAGGTAGATAGAGACAGATAGGTAGGTAGGTAGATAGATACAGATAGGTAGGTAGATAGATAGATAGATAGAGATAGGTAGGTAGGTAGATTGATAGATAGAGATAGGTAGGTAGGTAGATAGATGGATACAGATAGGTAGGTAGGTAGATTGATAGATAGAGATAGGTAGGTAGGTAGATTGATAGATACAGATAGGTAGGTAGGTAGATAGATAGATAGAGATAGGTAGGTAGGTAGATTGATAGATACAGATAGGTAGGTAGGTAGATAGATAGATAGAGATAGGTAGGTAGGTAGATAGAGACAGATAGCTAGGTAGGTAGATAGATAGATACAGATAGGTAGGTAGGTAGATTGATAGATAGACATAGGTAGGTAGGTAGATTGATAGATAGAGATAGGTAGGTAGGTAGATAGATAGATACAGATAGGTAGGTAGGTAGATAGATAGATAGAGATAGGTAGGTAGGTAGATAGATAGATAGAGATAGGTAGGTAGGTAGATAGATAGATAGAGATAGGTAGGTAGGTAGATAGATAGATAGAGATAGGTAGGTAGGTAGATAGATAGATACAGATAGGTAGGTAGGTAGATTGATAGATAGAGATAGGTAGGTAGGTAGGTAGATAGATACAGATAGGTAGGTAGGTAGATAGATAGATACAGATAGGTAGGTAGGTAGATAGATAGATAGAGATAGGTAGGTAGGTAGATAGATAGATAGGGATAGGTAGGTAGGTAGATAGATAGATATAGGTAGGTAGGTAGATTGATAGATAGAGATAGGTAGGTAGGTAGATTGATAGATAGAGATAGGTAGATAGGTAGATAGATAGATACAGATAGGTAGGTAGGTAGATAGATAGATACAGATATGTAGGTAGGTAGATAGATAGATACAGATAGGTAGGTAGATAGATTGATAGATACAGATAGGTAGGTAGGTAGATAGATAGATACAGATAGGTAGGTAGGTAGATAGATAGATACAGATAGGTAGGTAGGTAGATTGATAGATAGAGATAGGTAGGTAGGTAGATAGATAGATAGAGATAGGTAGGTAGGTAGATAGATAGATACAGATAGGTAGGTAGGTAGATTGATAGATAGAGATAGGTAGGTAGGTAGATAGATAGATAGATAGAGATAGGGAGGTAGGTAGATAGATAGATATAGGTAGGTAGGTAGATTGATAGATAGAGATAGGTAGATAGGTAGATAGATAGATACAGATAGGTAGGTAGGTAGATAGAAAGAGATAGGTAGGTAGTTGGGTAGATAGATAGAGATAGGTAGGTAGGTAGATAGATAGAGATAGGTAGGTAGGCAGATAGATAGATAGAGATAGGTAGGTAGGTAGATAGATAGATAGAGATAGGTAGGTAGGTAGATTGATAGATAGAGATAGGTAGGTAGGTAGATTGATAGATAGAGATAGGTAGGTAGGTAGATTGATAGATAGAGATAGGTAGGTAGGTAGATTGATAGATACAGATAGGTAGGTAGGTAGATTGATAGATAGAGATAGGTAGGTAGGTAGATAGATACAGATAGGTAGGTAGGTAGATTGATAGATAGAGATAGGTAGGTAGGTAGATTGATAGATACAGATAGGTAGGTAGGTAGATAGATAAATAGAGATAGGTAGGTAGGTAGATAGATAGATAGAGATAGGTAGGTTGGCAGATAGATAGATAGAGATAGGTAGGTAGGTAGATAGATACAGATAGGTAGGTAGGTAGATAAATACAGATAGGTGGGTAGGTAGATAGATAGATAGAGATAGGTAGGTAGGTAGGTAGATAGATACAGATAGGTAGGTAGGTAGATAGATAGATACAGATAGGTAGGTAGGTAGGTAGGTAGAGACAGATAGGTAGGTAGGTAGGTAGATAGATACAGATAGGTAGGTAGGTAGATAGATAGATACAGATAGGTAGGTAGGTAGGTAGATAGAGACAGATAGGTAGGTAGGTAGATAGATACAGATAGGTAGGTAGATAGATAGATAGATAGAGATAGGTAGGTAGGTAGATTGATAGATAGAGATAGGTAGGTAGGTAGATAGATGGATACAGATAGGTAGGTAGGTAGATAGATAAATAGAGATAGGTAGGTAGGTAGATAAATACAGATAGGTGGGTAGGTAGATAGATAGATAGAGATAGGTAGGTAGGTAGGTAGATAGATACAGATACGTAGGTAGGTAGATAGATAGATACAGATAGGTAGGTAGGTAGGTAGGTAGAGACAGATAGGTAGGTAGGTAGGTAGGTAGATAGATACAGATAGGTAGGTAGGTAGATAGATAGATACAGATAGGTAGGTAGGTAGGTAGATAGAGACAGATAGGTAGGTAGGTAGATAGATACAGATAGGTAGGTAGATAGATAGATAGATAGAGATAGGTAGGTAGGTAGATTGATAGATAGAGATAGGTAGGTAGGTAGATAGATGGATACAGATAGGTAGGTAGGTAGATTGATAGATAGAGATAGGTAGGTAGGTAGATTGATAGATACAGATAGGTAGGTAGGTAGATAGATAGATAGAGATAGGTAGGTAGGTAGATTGATAGATACAGATAGGTAGGTAGGTAGATAGATAGATAGAGATAGGTAGGTAGGTAGATAGAGACAGATAGCTAGGTAGGTAGATAGATAGATACAGATAGGTAGGTAGGTAGATTGATAGATAGACATAGGTAGGTAGGTAGATTGATAGATAGAGATAGGTAGGTAGGTAGATAGATAGATACAGATAGGTAGGTAGGTAGATAGATACAGATAGGTAGGTAGGTAGATAGATAGATAGAGATAGGTAGGTAGGTAGATAGATAGATAGAGATAGGTAGGTAGGTAGATAGATAGATAGAGATAGGTAGGTAGGTAGATAGATAGATACAGATAGGTAGGTAGGTAGATTGATAGATAGAGATAGGTAGGTAGGTAGGTAGATAGATACAGATAGGTAGGTAGGTAGATAGATAGATACAGATAGGTAGGTAGGTAGATAGATAGATAGAGATAGGTAGGTAGGTAGATAGATAGATAGGGATAGGTAGGTAGGTAGATAGATAGATATAGGTAGGTAGGTAGATTGATAGATAGAGATAGGTAGGTAGGTAGATTGATAGATAGAGATAGGTAGATAGGTAGATAGATAGATACAGATAGGTAGGTAGGTAGATAGATAGATACAGATATGTAGGTAGGTAGATAGATAGATACAGATAGGTAGGTAGATAGATTGATAGATACAGATAGGTAGGTAGGTAGATAGATAGATACAGATAGGTAGTTGGGTAGATAGATAGAGATAGGTAGGTAGGTAGATAGATAGATAGAGGTAGGTAGGTAGGCAGATAGATAGATAGAGATAGGTAGGTAGGTAGATAGATAGATAGAGATAGGTAGGTAGGTAGATTGATAGATATAGGTAGGTAGGTAGATTGATAGATAGAGATAGGTAGGTAGGTAGATTGATAGATAGAGATAGGTAGGTAGGTAGATTGATAGATACAGATAGATAGGTAGGTAGATTGATAGATAGAGATAGGTAGGTAGGTAGATAGATACAGATAGGTAGGTAGGTAGATTGATAGATAGAGATAGGTAGGTAGGTAGATTGATAGATACAGATAGGTAGGTAGGTAGATAGATAAATAGAGATAGGTAGGTAGGTAGATAGATAGATAGAGATAGGTAGGTTGGCAGATAGATAGATAGAGATAGGTAGGTAGGTAGATAGATACAGATAGGTAGGTAGGTAGATAAATACAGATAGGTGGGTAGGTAGATAGATAGATAGAGATAGGTAGGTAGGTAGGTAGATAGATACAGATAGGTAGGTAGGTAGATAGATAGATACAGATAGGTAGGTAGGTAGGTAGGTAGAGACAGATAGGTAGGTAGGTAGGTAGATAGATACAGATAGGTAGGTAGGTAGATAGATAGATACAGATAGGTAGGTAGGTAGGTAGATAGAGACAGATAGGTAGGTAGGTAGATAGATACAGATAGGTAGGTAGATAGATAGATAGATAGAGATAGGTAGGTAGGTAGATTGATAGATAGAGATAGGTAGGTAGGTAGATAGATGGATACAGATAGGTAGGTAGGTAGATTGATAGATAGAGATAGGTAGGTAGGTAGATTGATAGATACAGATAGGTAGGTAGGTAGATAGATAGATAGAGATAGGTAGGTAGGTAGATTGATAGATACAGATAGGTAGGTAGGTAGATAGATAGATAGAGATAGGTAGGTAGGTAGATAGAGACAGATAGCTAGGTAGGTAGATAGATAGATACAGATAGGTAGGTAGGTAGATTGATAGATAGACATAGGTAGGTAGGTAGATTGATAGATAGAGATAGGTAGGTAGGTAGATAGATAGATACAGATAGGTAGGTAGGTAGATAGATACAGATAGGTAGGTAGGTAGATAGATAGATAGAGATAGGTAGGTAGGTAGATAGATAGATAGAGATAGGTAGGTAGGTAGACAGATAGATAGAGATAGGTAGGTAGGTAGATAGATAGATAGAGATAGGTAGGTAGGTAGATAGATAGATAGAGATAGGTAGGTAGGTAGATAGATAGATACAGATAGGTAGGTAGGTAGATTTATAGATAGAGATAGGTAGGTAGGTAGGTAGATAGATACAGATAGGTAGGTAGGTAGATAGATAGATACAGATAGGTAGGTAGGTAGATAGATAGATAGAGATAGGTAGGTAGGTAGATAGATAGATAGGGATAGGTAGGTAGGTAGATAGATAGATATAGGTAGGTAGGTAGATTGATAGATAGAGATAGATAGGTAGGTACATTGATAGATAGAGATAGGTAGATAGGTAGATAGATAGATACAGATAGGTAGGTAGGTAGATATATAGATACAGATATGTAGGTAGGTAGATAGATAGATACAGATAGGTAGGTAGATAGATTGATAGATACAGATAGGTAGGTAGGTAGATAGATAGATACAGATAGGTAGGTAGGTAGATAGATATATAGAGATAGGTAGGTAGGTAGATAGATAGATAGAGATAGGTAGGTAGGTAGATAGATAGATAGAGATAGGTAGGTAGGTAGATAGATAGATAGAGATAGGTAGGTAGGTAGATAGATAGATAGAGATAGGTAGGTAGGTAGATAGATAGATAGAGATAGGTAGGTAGGTAGATAGATAGATAGAGATAGGTAGGTAGGTAGATAGATAGATAGAGATAGGTAGGTAGGTAGATAGATAGATACAGATAGGTAGGTAGGTAGATTTATAGATAGAGATAGGTAGGTAGGTAGGTAGATAGATACAGATAGGTAGGTAGGTAGATAGATAGATAGAGATAGGTAGGTAGGTAGATAGATAGATAGAGATAGGTAGGTAGGTAGATAGATAGATAGGGATAGGTAGGTAGGTAGATAGATAGATATAGGTAGGTAGGTAGATTGATAGATAGAGATAGGTAGGTAGGTAGATTGATAGATAGAGATAGGTAGATAGGTAGATAGATAGATACAGATAGGTAGGTAGGTAGATATATAGATACAGATATGTAGGTAGGTAGATAGATAGATACAGATAGGTAGGTAGATAGATTGATAGATACAGATAGGTAGGTAGGTAGATAGATAGATACAGATAGGTAGGTAGGTAGATAGATATATAGAGATAGGTAGGTAGGTAGATAGATAGATAGAGATAGGTAGGTAGGTAGAAAGATAGATAGAGATACGTAGGTAGGTAGATAGATAGATAGAGATAGGTATGTAGGTAGATAGATAGATACAGATAGGTAGGTAGGTAGATTGATAGATAGAGATAGGTAGGTAGGTAGATTGATAGATACAGATAGGTAGGTAGGTAGATAGATAGATAGAGATAGGTAGGTAGGTAGATTGATAGATACAGATAGGTAGGTAGGTAGATTGATAGATAGAGATAGGTAGGTAGGTAGATAGATACAGATAGGTAGGTAGGTAGATTGATAGATAGAGATAGGTAGGTAGGTAGATTGATAGATACAGATAGGTAGGTAGGTAGATAGATAAATAGAGATAGGTAGGTAGGTAGATAGATAGATAGAGATAGGTAGGTAGGCAGATAGATAGATAGAGATAGGTAGGTAGGTAGATAGATAGATAGAGATAGGTAGGTAGGTAGATAGATAGATACAGATAGGTAGGTAGGTAGATTGATAGATAGAGATAGGTAGGTAGGTAGATAGATAGATAGAGATAGGTAGGTAGGTAGATAGATAGATACAGATAGGTAGGTAGGTAGATTGATAGATAGAGATAGGTAGGTAGGTAGATAGATAGATAGAGATAGGTAGGTAGGTAGATAGATAGATATAGGTAGGTAGGTAGATTGATAGATAGAGATAGGTAGATAGGTAGATAGATAGATACAGATAGGTAGGTAGGTAGATAGAAAGAGATAGGTAGGTAGTTGGGTAGATAGATAGAGATAGGTAGGTAGGTAGGTAGATAGATAGATAGAGATAGGTAGGTAGGCAGATAGATAGATAGAGATAGGTAGGTAGGTAGATAGATAGATAGAGATAGGTAGGTAGGTAGATTGATAGATAGAGATAGGTAGGTAGGTAGATTGATAGATAGAGATAGGTAGGTAGGTAGATTGATAGATAGAGATAGGTAGGTAGGTAGATAGATACAGATAGGTAGGTAGGTAGATTGATAGATAGAGATAGGTAGGTAGGTAGATTGATAGATACAGATAGGTAGGTAGGTAGATAGATAAATAGAGATAGGTAGGTAGGTAGATAGATAGATAGAGATAGGTAGGTTGGCAGATAGATAGATAGAGATAGGTAGGTAGGTAGGTAGATAGATACAGATAGGTAGGTAGGTAGATAAATACAGATAGGTGGGTAGGTAGATAGATAGATAGAGATAGGTAGGTAGGTAGGTAGATAGATACAGATAGGTAGGTAGGTAGATAGATAGATACAGATAGGTAGGTAGGTAGATAGATAGATAGAGATAGGTAGGTAGGTAGATAGATAGATAGAGATAGGTAGGTAGGTAGATAGATAGATATAGGTAGGTAGGTAGATTGATAGATAGAGATAGGTAGATTGGTAGATAGATAGATACAGATAGGTAGGTAGGTAGATAGAAAGAGATAGGTAGGTAGTTGGGTAGATAGATAGAGATAGGTAGGTAGGTAGATAGATAGATAGAGATAGGTAGGTAGGTAGATTGATAGATAGAGATAGGTAGATAGGTAGATAAATAGATAAAGATAGGTAGGTAAGTAGATATATAGATACAGATATGTAGGTAGGTAGATAGATAGATACAGATAGGTAGGTAGGTAGATGATAGATACAGATAGGTAGGTAGGTAGATTGATAGATAGAGATAGGTAAGTAGGTAGATAGATAGAGATAGGTAGGTAGGTAGATTGATAGATACAGATAGGTAGGTAGGTAGATAGATAGATACAGATAGGTAGGAAGGTAGATTGATAGATAGAGATAGGTAGGTAGGTAGATTGATAGATACAGATAGGTAGGTAGGTAGATTGATAGATACAGATAGGTAGGTAGGTAGATTGATAGATAGAGATAGGTAGGTAGGTAGATTGATAGATACAGATAGGTAGGTAGGTAGATAGATAGATAGAGATAGGTAGGTAGGTAGATTGATAGATACAGATAGGTAGGTAGGTAGATTGATAGATAGAGATAGGTAGGTAGATAGATAGATACAGATAGGTAGGTAGGTAGATTGATAGAGATAGGTAGGTAGGTAGATTGATAGATACAGATAGGTAGGTAGGTAGATAGACAGATAGAGATAGGTAGGTAGGTAGATAGATAGATAGAGATAGGTAGGTAGGTAGATAGATAGATACAGATAGGTAGGTAGGTAGATTGATAGATAGAGATAGGTAGGTAAGTAGATTGATAGATACAGATAGGTAGGTAGGTAGATTGGTAGATAGAGATAGGTAGGTAGGTAGATAGATAGATAGAGATAGGTAGGTAGGTAGGTAGGTAGGTAGAGACAGATAGCTAGGTAGGTAGATTGATAGATAGAGATAGGTAGGTAGGTAGATTGATAGATAGAGATAGGTAGGTAGGTAGATAGATAGATACAGATAGGTAGGTAGATAGATAGATACAGATAGGTAGGTAGGTAGATAGATAGATAGAGATAGGTAGGTAGGTAGATAGATAGATACAGATAGGTAGGTAGGTAGATTGATAGATAGAGATAGGTAGGTAGGTAGATAGATATATAGAGATAGGTAGGTAGGTAGGTAGATAGAGATAGGTAGGTAGGTAGATAGATAGATAGAGATAGGTAGGTAGGTAGATAGATAGATACAGATAGGTAGGTAGGTAGATTGATAGATAGAGATAGGTAGGTAGGTAGGTAGGTAGATAGAGATAGGTAGGTAGGTAGGTAGATAGATACAGATAGGTAGGTAGGTAGATAGATAGATAGAGATAGGTAGGTAGGTAGATAGATAGATAGAGATAGGTAGGTAGGTAGATAGATAGATAGGGATAGGTAGGTAGGTAGATAGATAGATATAGGTAGGTAGGTAGATTGATAGATAGAGATAGGTAGGTAGGTAGATTGATAGATAGAGATAGGTAGATAGGTAGATAGATAGATACAGATAGGTAGGTAGGTAGATATATAGATACAGATATGTAGGTAGGTAGATAGATAGATACAGATAGGTAGGTAGATAGATTGATAGATACAGATAGGTAGGTAGGTAGATAGATAGATACAGATAGGTAGGTAGGTAGATAGATATATAGAGATAGGTAGGTAGGTAGATAGATAGATAGAGATAGGTAGGTAGGTAGAAAGATAGATAGAGATACGTAGGTAGGTAGATAGATAGATAGAGATAGGTATGTAGGTAGATAGATAGATACAGATAGGTAGGTAGGTAGATTGATAGATAGAGATAGGTAGGTAGGTAGATTGATAGATACAGATAGGTAGGTAGGTAGATAGATAGATAGAGATAGGTAGGTAGGTAGATTGATAGATACAGATAGGTAGGTAGGTAGATTGATAGATAGAGATAGGTAGGTAGGTAGATAGATACAGATAGGTAGGTAGGTAGATTGATAGATAGAGATAGGTAGGTAGGTAGATTGATAGATACAGATAGGTAGGTAGGTAGATAGATAAATAGAGATAGGTAGGTAGGTAGATAGATAGATAGAGATAGGTAGGTAGGCAGATAGATAGATAGAGATAGGTAGGTAGGTAGATAGATAGATAGAGATAGGTAGGTAGGTAGATAGATAGATACAGATAGGTAGGTAGGTAGATTGATAGATAGAGATAGGTAGGTAGGTAGATAGATAGATAGAGATAGGTAGGTATGTAGATAGATAGATACAGATAGGTAGGTAGGTAGATTGATAGATAGAGATAGGTAGGTAGGTAGATAGATAGATAGAGATAGGTAGGTAGGTAGATAGATAGATATAGGTAGGTAGGTAGATTGATAGATAGAGATAGGTAGATAGGTAGATAGATAGATACAGATAGGTAGGTAGGTAGATAGAAAGAGATAGGTAGGTAGTTGGGTAGATAGATAGAGATAGGTAGGTAGGTAGATAGATAGATAGAGATAGGTAGGTAGGCAGATAGATAGATAGAGATAGGTAGGTAGGTAGATAGATAGATAGAGATAGGTAGGTAGGTAGATTGATAGATAGAGATAGGTAGGTAGGTAGATTGATAGATAGAGATAGGTAGGTAGGTAGATTGATAGATAGAGATAGGTAGGTAGGTAGATAGATACAGATAGGTAGGTAGGTAGATTGATAGATAGAGATAGGTAGGTAGGTAGATTGATAGATACAGATAGGTAGGTAGGTAGATAGATAAATAGAGATAGGTAGGTAGGTAGATAGATAGATAGAGATAGGTAGGTTGGCAGATAGATAGATAGAGATAGGTAGGTAGGTAGGTAGATAGATACAGATAGGTAGGTAGGTAGATAAATACAGATAGGTGGGTAGGTAGATAGATAGATAGAGATAGGTAGGTAGGTAGGTAGATAGATACAGATAGGTAGGTAGGTAGATAGATAGATACAGATAGGTAGGTAGGTAGATAGATAGATAGAGATAGGTAGGTAGGTAGATAGATAGATAGAGATAGGTAGGTAGGTAGATAGATAGATATAGGTAGGTAGGTAGATTGATAGATAGAGATAGGTAGATTGGTAGATAGATAGATACAGATAGGTAGGTAGGTAGATAGAAAGAGATAGGTAGGTAGTTGGGTAGATAGATAGAGATAGGTAGGTAGGTAGATAGATAGATAGAGATAGGTAGGTAGGTAGATTGATAGATAGAGATAGGTAGATAGGTAGATAAATAGATAAAGATAGGTAGGTAAGTAGATATATAGATACAGATATGTAGGTAGGTAGATAGATAGATACAGATAGGTAGGTAGGTAGATGATAGATACAGATAGGTAGGTAGGTAGATTGATAGATAGAGATAGGTAAGTAGGTAGATAGATAGAGATAGGTAGGTAGGTAGATTGATAGATACAGATAGGTAGGTAGGTAGATAGATAGATACAGATAGGTAGGAAGGTAGATTGATAGATAGAGATAGGTAGGTAGGTAGATTGATAGATACAGATAGGTAGGTAGGTAGATTGATAGATACAGATAGGTAGGTAGGTAGATTGATAGATAGAGATAGGTAGGTAGGTAGATTGATAGATACAGATAGGTAGGTAGGTAGATAGATAGATAGAGATAGGTAGGTAGGTAGATTGATAGATACAGATAGGTAGGTAGGTAGATTGATAGATAGAGATAGGTAGGTAGATAGATAGATACAGATAGGTAGGTAGGTAGATTGATAGAGATAGGTAGGTAGGTAGATTGATAGATACAGATAGGTAGGTAGGTAGATAGACAGATAGAGATAGGTAGGTAGGTAGATAGATAGATAGAGATAGGTAGGTAGGTAGATAGATAGATAGAGATAGGTAGGTAGGTAGATAGATAGATACAGATAGGTAGGTAGGTAGATTGATAGATAGAGATAGGTAGGTAAGTAGATTGATAGATACAGATAGGTAGGTAGGTAGATTGGTAGATAGAGATAGGTAGGTAGGTAGATAGATAGATAGAGATAGGTAGGTAGGTAGGTAGGTAGGTAGAGACAGATAGCTAGGTAGGTAGATTGATAGATAGAGATAGGTAGGTAGGTAGATTGATAGATAGAGATAGGTAGGTAGGTAGATAGATAGATACAGATAGGTAGGTAGATAGATAGATACAGATAGGTAGGTAGGTAGATAGATAGATAGAGATAGGTAGGTAGGTAGATAGATAGATACAGATAGGTAGGTAGGTAGATTGATAGATAGAGATAGGTAGGTAGGTAGATAGATATATAGAGATAGGTAGGTAGGTAGGTAGATAGAGATAGGTAGGTAGGTAGATAGATAGATAGAGATAGGTAGGTAGGTAGATAGATAGATACAGATAGGTAGGTAGGTAGATTGATAGATAGAGATAGGTAGGTAGGTAGGTAGGTAGATAGAGATAGGTAGGTAGGTAGGTAGATAGATACAGATAGGTAGGTAGATAGATAAATACAGATAGGTGGGTAGGTAGATAGATAGATAGAGATAGGTAGGTAGGTAGGTAGATAGATACAGATAGGTAGGTAGGTAGATAGATAGATATAGATAGGTAGGTAGGTAGATAGATAGATAGAGATAGGTAGGTAGGTAGATAGATAGATATAGGTAGGTAGGTAGATTGATAGATAGAGATAGGTAGATAGGTAGATAGATAGATACAGATAGGTAGGTAGGTAGATAGAAAGAGATAGGTAGGTAGTTGGGTAGATAGATAGAGATAGGTAGGTAGGTAGATAGATAGATAGAGATAGGTAGGTAGGTAGATTGATAGATAGAGATAGGTAGATAGGTAGATAGATAGATACAGATCGGTAGGTAGGTAGATATATAGATACAGATATGTAGGTAGGTAGATAGATAGATACAGATAGGTAGGTAGGTAGATAGATAGATACAGATAGGTAGGTAGGTAGATTGATAGATAGATATAGGTAGGTAGGTAGATTGATAGATACAGATAGGTAGGTAGGTAGATAGATAGATAGAGATAGGTAGGTAGGTAGATTGATAGATACAGATAGGTAGGTAGGTAGATTGATAGATAGAGATAGGTAGGTAGATAGATAGATACAGATAGGTAGGTAGGTAGATTGATAGAGATAGGTAGGTAGGTAGATTGATAGATACAGATAGGTAGGTAGGTAGATAGACAGATAGAGATAGGTAGGTAGGTAGATAGATAGATAGAGATAGGTAGGTAGGTAGATAGATAGATACAGATAGGTAGGTAGGTAGATTGATAGATAGAGATAGGTAGGTAGGTAGATTGATAGATACAGATAGGTAGGTAGGTAGCTTGGTAGATAGAGATAGGTAGGTAGGTAGATAGATAGATAGAGATAGGTAGGTAGTTAGGTAGATAGAGACAGATAGCTAGGTAGGTAGATTGATAGATAGAGATAGGTAGGTAGGTAGATTGATAGATAGAGATAGGTAGGTAGGTAGATAGATAGATACAGATAGGTAGGTAGGTAGATAGATAGATACAGATAGGTAGGTAGGTAGATAGATAGATAGAGATAGGTAGGTAGGTAGATAGATAGATACAGATAGGTAGGTAGGTAGAATGATAGATAGAGATAGGTAGGTAGGTAGGTAGGTAGATAGAGATAGGTAGGTAGGTAGGTAGATAGATACAGATAGGTAGGTAGATAGATAAATACAGATAGGTGGGTAGGTAGATAGATAGATAGAGATAGGTAGGTAGGTAGATAGATAGATACAGATAGGTAGGTAGGTAGATTGATAGATAGAGATAGGTAGGTAGGTAGGTAGGTAGATAGAGATAGGTAGGTAGGTAGGTAGATAGATACAGATAGGTAGGTAGATAGATAAATACAGATAGGTGGGTAGGTAGATAGATAGATAGAGATAGGTAGGTAGGTAGGTAGATAGATACAGATAGGTAGGTAGGTAGATAGATAGATATAGATAGGTAGGTAGGTAGATAGATAGATAGAGATAGGTAGGTAGGTAGATAGATAGATATAGGTAGGTAGGTAGATTGATAGATAGAGATAGGTAGATAGGTAGATAGATAGATACAGATAGGTAGGTAGGTAGATAGAAAGAGATAGGTAGGTAGTTGGGTAGATAGATAGAGATAGGTAGGTAGGTAGATAGATAGATAGAGATAGGTAGGTAGGTAGATTGATAGATAGAGATAGGTAGATAGGTAGATAGATAGATACAGATCGGTAGGTAGGTAGATATATAGATACAGATATGTAGGTAGGTAGATAGATAGATACAGATAGGTAGGTAGGTAGATAGATAGATACAGATAGGTAGGTAGGTAGATTGATAGATAGATATAGGTAGGTAGGTAGATTGATAGATACAGATAGGTAGGTAGGTAGATAGATAGATAGAGATAGGTAGGTAGGTAGATTGATAGATACAGATAGGTAGGTAGGTAGATTGATAGATAGAGATAGGTAGGTAGATAGATAGATACAGATAGGTAGGTAGGTAGATTGATAGAGATAGGTAGGTAGGTAGATTGATAGATACAGATAGGTAGGTAGGTAGATAGACAGATAGAGATAGGTAGGTAGGTAGATAGATAGATAGAGATAGGTAGGTAGGTAGATAGATAGATACAGATAGGTAGGTAGGTAGATTGATAGATAGAGATAGGTAGGTAGGTAGATTGATAGATACAGATAGGTAGGTAGGTAGCTTGGTAGATAGAGATAGGTAGGTAGGTAGATAGATAGATAGAGATAGGTAGGTAGTTAGGTAGATAGAGACAGATAGCTAGGTAGGTAGATTGATAGATAGAGATAGGTAGGTAGGTAGATTGATAGATAGAGATAGGTAGGTAGGTAGATAGATAGATACAGATAGGTAGGTAGGTAGATAGATAGATACAGATAGGTAGGTAGGTAGATAGATAGATAGAGATAGGTAGGTAGGTAGATAGATAGATACAGATAGGTAGGTAGGTAGAATGATAGATAGAGATAGGTAGGTAGGTAGATAGATAGATAGAGATAGGTAGGTAGGCAGGTAGATAGATAGAGATAGGTAGGTAGGTAGATAGATAGATAGAGATAGGTAGGTAGGTAGATAGATAGATACAGATAGGTAGGTAGGTAGATTGATAGATAGAGATAGGTAGGTAGGTAGCTAGGTAGATAGAGATAGGTAGGTAGGTAGGTAGATAGATACAGATAGGTAGGTAGATAGATAAATACAGATAGCTGGGTAGGTAGATAGATAGATAGAGATAGGTAGGTAGGTAGGTAGATAGATACAGATAGGTAGGTAGGTAGATAGATAGATACAGATAGGTAGGTAGGTAGATAGATAGATAGAGATAGGTAGGTAGGTAGATAGATAGATATAGGTAGGTAGGTAGATTGATAGATAGAGATAGGTAGATAGGTAGATAGATAGATACAGATAGGTAGGTAGGTAGATAGAAAGAGATAGGTAGGTAGTTGGGTAGATAGATAGAGATAGGTAGGTAGGTAGATAGATAGATAGAGATAGGTAGGTAGGTAGATTGATAGATAGAGATAGGTAGATAGGTAGATAGATAGATACAGATCGGTAGGTAGGTAGATATATAGATACAGATATGTAGGTAGGTAGATAGATAGATACAGATAGGTAGGTAGGTAGATAGATAGATACAGATAGGTAGGTAGGTAGATTGATAGATAGATATAGGTAGGTAGGTAGGTAGATAGATAGAGATAGGTAGGTAGGTAGATAGATAGATAGATAGAGATAGGTAGGTAGGTAGATAGATAGATAGAGATAGGTAGGTAGGTAGATAGATAGATACAGATAGGTAGGTAGGTAGATTGATAGATAGAGATAGGTAGGTAGGTAGATTGATAGATACAGATAGGTAGGTAGGTAGATAGATAGATAGAGATAGGTAGGTAGGTAGATTGATAGATACAGTTAGGTAGGTAGGTAGATTGATAGATAGAGATAGGTAGGTAGGTAGATAGATAGATACAGATCGGTAGGTAGGTAGATATATAGATACAGATATGTAGGTAGGTAGATAGATAGATACAGATAGGTAGGTAGGTAGATAGATAGATACAGATAGGTAGGTAGGTAGATTGATAGATAGATATAGGTAGGTAGGTAGGTAGATAGATAGAGATAGGTAGGTAGGTAGATAGATAGATAGATAGAGATAGGTAGGTAGGTAGATAGATAGATAGAGATAGGTAGGTAGGTAGATAGATAGATACAGATAGGTAGGTAGGTAGATTGATAGATAGAGATAGGTAGGTAGGTAGATTGATAGATACAGATAGGTAGGTAGGTAGATAGATAGATAGAGATAGGTAGGTAGGTAGATTGATAGATACAGATAGGTAGGTAGGTAGATAGATAAATAGAGATAGGTAGGTAGGTAGATAGATAGATAGAGATAGGTAGGTAGGCAGATAGATAGATAGAGATAGGTAGGTAGGTAGGTAGATAGATACAGATAGGTAGGTAGGTAGATAAATACAGATAGGTGGGTAGGTAGATAGATAGATAGAGATAGGTAGGTAGGTAGGTAGATAGATACAGATAGGTAGGTAGGTAGATAGATAGATACAGATAGGTAGGTAGGTAGATAGATAGATAGAGATAGGTAGGTAGGTAGATAGATAGATAGAGATAGGTAGGTAGGTAGATTGATAGATAGAGATAGGTAGATAGGTAGATAAATAGATAAAGATAGGTAGGTAAGTAGATATATAGATTCAGATATGTAGGTAGGTAGATAGATAGATACAGATAGGTAGGTAGGTAGATGATAGATACAGATAGGTAGGTAGGTAGATTGATAGATAGAGATAGGTAGGTAGGTAGATAGATAGAGATAGGTAGGTAGGTAGATTGATAGATACAGATAGGTAGGTAGGTAGATAGATAGATACAGATAGGTAGGAAGGTAGATTGATAGATAGAGATAGGTAGGTAGGTAGATTGATAGATACAGATAGGTAGGTAGGTAGATAGATAGATAGAGATAGGTAGGTAGGTAGATAGATAAATAGAGATAGGTAGGTAGGTAGATAGATAGATAGAGATAGGTAGGTAGGTAGGTAGGTAGGTAGATAGAGATAGGAAGGTAGGTAGGTAGATAGATACAGATAGGTAGGTAGATAGATAAATACAGATAGGTGGGTAGGTAGATAGATAGATAGAGATAGGTAGGTAGGTAGGTAGGTAGATAGATACAGATAGGTAGGTAGGTAGATAGATAGATATAGATAGGTAGGTGGGTAGATAGATAGATAGAGATAGGTAGGTAGGTAGATAGATAGATATAGGTAGGTAGGTAGATTGATAGATAGAGATAGGTAGATAGGTAGATAGATAGATACAGATAGGTAGGTAGGTAGATAGAAAGAGATAGGTAGGTAGTTGGGTAGATAGATAGAGATAGGTAGGTAGGTAGATAGATAGATAGAGATAGGTAGGTAGGTAGATTGATAGATAGAGATAGGTAGATAGGTAGATAAATAGATACAGATCGGTAGGTAGGTAGATATATAGATACAGATATGTAGGTAGGTAGATAGATAGATACAGATAGGTAGGTAGGTAGATAGATAGATACAGATAGGTAGGTAGGTAGATTGATAGATAGATATAGGTAGGTAGGTAGATTGATAGATACAGATAGGTAGGTAGGTAGATAGATAGATAGAGATAGGTAGGTAGGTAGATTGATAGATACAGATAGGTAGGTAGGTAGATTGATAGATAGAGATAGGTAGGTAGATAGATAGATACAGATAGGTAGGTAGGTAGATTGATAGAGATAGGTAGGTAGGTAGATTGATAGATACAGATAGGTAGGTAGGTAGATAGACAGATAGAGATAGGTAGGTAGGTAGATAGATAGATAGAGATAGGTAGGTAGGTAGATAGATAGATAGAGATAGGTAGGTAGGTAGATAGATAGATACAGATAGGTAGGTAGGTAGATTGATAGATAGAGATAGGTAGGTAGGTAGATTGATAGATACAGATAGGTAGGTAGGTAGATTGGTAGATAGAGATAGGTAGGTAGGTAGATAGATAGATAGAGATAGGTAGGTAGTTAGGTAGATAGAGACAGATAGCTAGGTAGGTAGATTGATAGATAGAGATAGGTAGGTAGGTAGATTGATAGATAGAGATAGGTAGGTAGGTAGATAGATAGATACAGATAGGTAGGTAGGTAGATAGATAGATACAGATAGGTAGGTAGGTAGATAGATAGATAGAGATAGGTAGGTAGGTAGATAGATAGATACAGATAGGTAGGTAGGTAGAATGATAGATAGAGATAGGTAGGTAGGTAGATAGATAGATAGAGATAGGTAGGTAGGTAGGTAGATAGATAGAGATAGGTAGGTAGGTAGATAGATAGATAGAGATAGGTAGGTAGGTAGATAGATAGATACAGATAGGTAGGTAGGTAGATTGATAGATAGAGATAGGTAGGTAGGTAGCTAGGTAGATAGAGATAGGTAGGTAGGTAGGTAGATAGATACAGATAGGTAGGTAGATAGATAAATACAGATAGCTGGGTAGGTAGATAGATAGATAGAGATAGGTAGGTAGGTAGGTAGGTAGATAGATACAGATAGGTAGGTAGGTAGATAGATAGATACAGATAGGTAGGTAGGTAGATAGATAGATAGAGATAGGTAGGTAGGTAGATAGATAGATATAGGTAGGTAGGTAGATTGATAGATAGAGATAGGTAGATAGGTAGATAGATAGATACAGATAGGTAGGTAGGTAGATAGAAAGAGATAGGTAGGTAGTTGGGTAGATAGATAGAGATAGGTAGGTAGGTAGATAGATAGATAGAGATAGGTAGGTAGGTAGATTGATAGATAGAGATAGGTAGATAGGTAGATAGATAGATACAGATCGGTAGGTAGGTAGATATATAGATACAGATATGTAGGTAGGTAGATAGATAGATACAGATAGGTAGGTAGGTAGATAGATAGATACAGATAGGTAGGTAGGTAGATTGATAGATAGATATAGGTAGGTAGGTAGGTAGATAGATAGAGATAGGTAGGTAGATAGATAGATAGATAGATAGATAGAGATAGGTAGGTAGGTAGGTAGATAGATAGAGATAGGTAGGTAGGTAGATAGATAGATACAGATAGGTAGGTAGGTAGATTGATAGATAGAGATAGGGAGGTAGGTAGATTGATAGATACAGATAGGGAGGTAGGTAGATAGATAGATAGAGATAGGTAGGTAGGTAGATTGATAGATACAGATAGGTAGGTAGGTAGATTGATAGATAGAGATAGGTAGGTAGGTAGATAGATAGATAGAGATAGGTAGGTAGGTAGGTAGATAGAGACAGATAGGTAGGTAGGTAGATAGATAGATACAGATAGGTAGGTAGGTAGATAGATAGATAGAGATAGGTAGGTAGGTAGATTGATAGATAGAGATAGGTAGGTAGGTAGATAGATACAGATAGGTAGGTAGGTAGATTGATAGATAGAGATAGGTAGGTAGGTAGATTGATAGATACAGATAGGTAGGTAGGTAGATAGATAGATAGAGATAGGTAGGTAGGTAGATTGATAGATACAGATAGGTAGGTAGGTAGATAGATAAATAGAGATAGGTAGGTAGGTAGATAGATAGATAGAGATAGGTAGGTAGGCAGATAGATAGATAGAGATAGGTAGGTAGGTAGGTAGATAGATACAGATAGGTAGGTAGGTAGATAAATACAGATAGGTGGGTAGGTAGATAGATAGATAGAGATAGGTAGGTAGGTAGGTAGATAGATACAGATAGGTAGGTAGGTAGATAGATAGATACAGATAGGTAGGTAGGTAGATAGATAGATAGAGATAGGTAGGTAGGTAGATAGATAGATAGAGATAGGTAGGTAGGTAGATAGATAGATATAGGTAGGTAGGTAGATTGATAGATAGAGATAGGTAGATTGGTAGATAGATAGATACAGATAGGTAGGTAGGTAGATAGAAAGAGATAGGTAGGTAGTTGTGTAGATAGATAGAGATAGGTAGGTAGGTAGATAGATAGAGATAGGTAGGTAGGTAGATTGATAGATAGAGATAGGTAGATAGGTAGATAAATAGATAAAGATAGGTAGGTAAGTAGATATATAGATATAGATATGTAGGTAGGTAGATAGATAGATACAGATAGGTAGGTAGGTAGATGATAGATACAGATAGGTAGGTAGGTAGATTGATAGATAGAGATAGGTAGGTAGGTAGATAGATAGAGATAGGTAGGTAGGTAGATAGATAGATACAGATAGGTAGGTAGGTAGATAGAAAGAGATAGGTAGGTAGTTGGGTAGATAGATAGAGATAGGTAGGTAGGTAGATAGATAGATAGAGATAGGTAGGTAGGTAGATAGATAGATAGAGATAGGTAGGTAGGTAGATTGATAGATAGAGATAGGTAGATAGGTAGATAGATAGATACAGATCGGTAGGTAGGTAGATATATAGATACAGATATGTAGGTAGGTAGATAGATAGATACAGATAGGTAGGTAGGTAGATAGGTAGATACAGATAGGTAGGTAGGTAGATTGATAGATAGATATAGGTAGGTAGGTAGGTAGATAGATAGAGATAGGTAGGTAGGTAGATAGATAGATAGATAGATAGAGATAGGTAGGTAGGTAGATAGATAGATAGAGATAGGTAGGTAGGTAGATAGATAGATACAGATAGGTAGGTAGGTAGATTGATAGATAGAGATAGGTAGGTAGGTAGATTGATAGATACAGATAGGGAGGTAGGTAGATAGATAGATAGAGATAGGTAGGTAGGTAGATTGATAGATACAGATAGGTAGGTAGGTAGATTGATAGATAGAGATAGGTAGGTAGGTAGATAGATAGATAGAGATAGGTAGGTAGGTAGGTAGATAGAGACAGATAGGTAGGTAGGTAGATAGATAGATACAGATAGGTAGGTAGGTAGATAGATAGATAGAGATAGGTAGGTAGGTAGATTGATAGATAGAGATAGGTAGGTAGGTAGATAGATACAGATAGGTAGGTAGGTAGATTGATAGATAGAGATAGGTAGGTAGGTAGATTGATAGATACAGATAGGTAGGTAGGTAGATAGATAGATAGAGATAGGTAGGTAGGTAGATTGATAGATACAGATAGGTAGGTAGGTAGATAGATAAATAGAGATAGGTAGGTAGGTAGATAGATAGATAGAGATAGGTAGGTAGGCAGATAGATAGATAGAGATAGGTAGGTAGGTAGGTAGATAGATACAGATAGGTAGGTAGGTAGATAAATACAGATAGGTGGGTAGGTAGATAGATAGATAGAGATAGGTAGGTAGGTAGGTAGATAGATACAGATAGGTAGGTAGGTAGATAGATAGATACAGATAGGTAGGTAGGTAGATAGATAGATAGATAGAGATAGGTAGGTAGGTAGATAGATAGATAGAGATAGGTAGGTAGGTAGATAGATAGATATAGGTAGGTAGGTAGATTGATAGATAGAGATAGGTAGATTGGTAGATAGATAGATACAGATAGGTAGGTAGGTAGGTAGAAAGAGATAGGTAGGTAGTTGGGTAGATAGATAGAGATAGGTAGGTAGGTAGATAGATAGATAGAGATAGGTAGGTAGGTAGATTGATAGATAGAGATAGGTAGATAGGTAGATAAATAGATAAAGATAGGTAGGTAAGTAGATATATAGATACAGATATGTAGGTAGGTAGATAGATAGATACAGATAGGTAGGTAGGTAGATGATAGATACAGATAGGTAGGTAGGTAGATTGATAGATAGAGATAGGTAGGTAGGTAGATAGATAGAGATAGGTAGGTAGGTAGATTGATAGATACAGATAGGTAGGTAGGTAGATAGATAGATACAGATAGGTAGGAAGGTAGATTGATAGATAGAGATATGTAGGTAGGTAGATTGATAGATACAGATAGGTAGGTAGGTAGATAGATAGATAGAGATAGGTAGGTAGGTAGATAGATAAATAGAGATAGGTAGGTAGGTAGATAGATAGATACAGATAGGTAGGTAGGTAGATTGATAGATAGAGATAGGTAGGTAGGTAGATTGATAGATACAGATAGGTAGGTAGGTAGATAGATAGATACAGATATGTAGGTAGGTAGATTGATAGATAGAGATAGGTAGGTAGGTAGATTGATAGATACAGATAGGTAGGTAGATAGATAGATACAGATAGGTAGGTAGGTAGATTGATAGAGATAGGTAGGTAGGTAGATTGATAGATACAGATAGGTAGGTAGGTAGATAGACAGATAGAGATAGGTAGGTAGGTAGATAGATAGATAGAGATAGGTAGGTAGGTAGATAGATAGATAGAGATAGGTAGGTAGGTAGATAGATAGATACAGATAGGTAGGTAGGTAGATTGATAGATAGAGATAGGTAGGTAGGTAGATTGATAGATACAGATAGGTAGGTAGGTAGATTGGTCGATAGAGATAGGTAGGTAGGTAGGTAGATAGATAGATAGAGATAGGTAGGTGGGTAGGTAGATAGAGACAGATAGCTAGGTAGGTAGATTGATAGATAGAGATAGGTAGGTAGGTAGATTGATAGATAGAGATATGTAGGTAGGTAGATAGATACAGATAGGTAGGTAGGTAGATAGATAGATACAGATAGGTAGGTAGGTAGATAGATAGATAGATAGAGATAGGTAGGTAGGTAGATAGATAGATACAGATAGGTAGGTAGGTAGATTGATAGATAGAGATAGGTAGGTAGGTAGATAGAGACAGATAGCTAGGTAGGTAGATTGATAGATAGAGATAGGTAGGTAGGTAGATTGATAGATAGAGATAGGTAGGTAGGTAGATAGATAGATACAGATAGGTAGGTAGGTAGATAGATAGATACAGATAGGTAGGTAGGTAGATAGATAGATAGAGATAGGTAGGTAGGTAGATAGATAGATACAGATAGGTAGGTAGGTAGATTGATAGATAGAGATAGGTAGGTAGGTAGATAGATAGATAGAGATAGGTAGGTAGGTAGGTAGATAGATAGAGATAGGTAGGTAGGTAGATAGATAGATAGAGATAGGTAGGAAGGTAGATAGATAGATACAGATAGGTAGGTAGGTAGATTGATAGATAGAGATAGGTAGGTAGGTAGGTAGATAGAGATAGGTAGGTAGGTAGGTAGATAGATACAGATAGATAGGTAGATAGATAAATACAGATAGGTGGGTAGGTAGATAGATAGATAGAGATAGGTAGGTAGGTAGGTAGATAGATACAGATAGGTAGGTAGGTAGATAGATAGATACAGATAGGTAGGTAGGTAGATAGATAGATAGAGATAGGTAGGTAGGTAGATAGATAGATAGAGATAGGTAGGTAGGTAGATAGATAGATATAGGTAGGTAGGTAGATTGATAGATAGAGATAGGTAGATTGGTAGATAGATAGATACAGATCGGTAGGTAGGTAGATATATAGATACAGATATGTAGGTAGGTAGATAGATAGATACAGATAGGTAGGTAGATAGGTAGATACAGATAGGTAGGTAGGTAGATTGATAGATAGATATAGGTAGGTAGGTAGATAGATAGAGATAGGTAGGTAGGTAGATAGATAGATAGATAGAGATAGGTAGGTAGGTAGATAGATAGATAGAGATAGGTAGGTAGGTAGATAGATAGATACAGATAGGTAGGTAGGTAGATTGATAGATAGAGATAGGTAGGTAGGTAGATTGATAGATACATAGGTAGGTAGGTAGATAGATAGATAGAGATAGGTAGGTAGGTAGATTGATAGATACAGATAGGTAGGTAGGTAGATTGATAGATAGAGATAGGTAGGTAGGTAGATAGATAGATAGATAGATAGAGATAGGTAGGTAGGTAGGTAGATAGAGACAGATAGGTAGGTAGGTAGATAGATAGATACAGATAGGTAGGTAGGTAGATAGATAGAGATAGGTAGGTAGGTAGATTGATAGATAGAGATAGGTAGGTAGGTAGATAGATACAGATAGGTAGGTAGGTAGATTGATAGATAGAGATAGGTAGGTAGGTAGATTGATAGATACAGATAGGTAGGTAGGTAGATAGATAGATAGAGATAGGTAGGTAGGTAGATTGATAGATACAGATAGGTAGGTAGGTAGATAGATAGATAGAGATAGGTAGGTAGGTAGGTAGATAGAGACAGATAGCTAGGTAGGTAGATAGATAGATACAGATAGGTAGGTAGGTAGATTGATAGATAGAGATAGGTAGGTAGGTAGATGGATAGATAGAGATAGGTAGGTAGGTAGATAGATAGATACAGATAGGTAGGTAGGTAGATAGATACAGATAGGTATGTAGGTAGATAGATAGATAGAGATAGGTAGGTAGGTAGATAGATAGATACAGATAGGTAGGTAGGTAGATTGATAGATAGAGATAGGTAGGTAGGTAGATAGATAGATAGAGATAGGTAGGTATGTAGATAGATAGATAGAGATAGGTAGGTAGGTAGGTAGATTGATAGATACAGATAGGTAGGTAGGTAGATAGATAGATAGAGATAGGTAGGTAGGTAGATTGATAGATACAGATAGGTAGGTAGGTAGATTGATAGATAGAGATAGGTAGGTAGGTAGATAGATAGATAGAGATAGGTAGGTAGGTAGGTAGATAGAGACAGATAGGTAGGTAGGTAGATAGATAGATACAGATAGGTAGGTAGGTAGATAGATAGAGATAGGTAGGTAGGTAGATTGATAGATAGAGATAGGTAGGTAGGTAGATAGATACAGATAGGTAGGTAGGTAGATTGATAGATAGAGATAGGTAGGTAGGTAGATTGATAGATACAGATAGGTAGGTAGGTAGATAGATAGATAGAGATAGGTAGGTAGGTAGATTGATAGATACAGATAGGTAGGTAGGTAGATAGATAGATAGAGATAGGTAGGTAGGTAGGTAGATAGAGACAGATAGCTAGGTAGGTAGATAGATAGATACAGATAGGTAGGTAGGTAGATTGATAGATAGAGATAGGTAGGTAGGTAGATTGATAGATAGAGATAGGTAGGTAGGTAGATAGATAGATACAGATAGGTAGGTAGGTAGATAGATAGATACAGATAGGTAGGTAGGTAGATAGATAGATAGAGATAGGTAGGTAGGTAGATAGATAGATACAGATAGGTAGGTAGGTAGATTGATAGATAGAGATAGGTAGGTAGGTAGATAGATAGAGATAGGTAGGTATGTAGATAGATAGATAGAGATAGGTAGGTAGGTAGGTAGATAGATAGATAGAGATAGGTAGGTAGGTAGATAGATAGATACAGATAGGTAGGTAGGTAGATTGATAGAGATAGGTAGGTAGGTAGATTGATAGATACAGATAGGAAGGTAGATAGATTGATAGATAGAGAAAGGTAGGTAGATAGATAGATACAGATAGGTAGGTAGGTAGGTAGATTGATAGATAGAGATAGGTACGTAGGTAGATAGATAGATAGAGATAGGTAGGTAGGTAGATAGATAGAGATAGGTAGGTAGGTAGATAGATAGATAGAGATAGGTAGGTAGGTAGATAGATAGAGATAGGTAGGTAGGTAGATTGATAGATAGAGATAGGTAGATAGGTAGATAGATAGATACAGATAGGTAGGTAGGTAGATAGAAAGAAATAGGTAGGTAGTTAGGTAGATAGATAGAGATAGGTTGGTAGGTAGATAGATAGATAGAGATAGGTAGGTAGGTAGATTGATAGATACAGATAGGTAGGTAGATAGATAAATACAGATAGGTGGGTAGGTAGATAGATAGATAGAGATAGGTAGGTAGGTAGATTGATAGATAGAGATAGGTAGGTAGGTAGGTAGATTGATAGATACAGATAGGTAGGTAGGTAGATAGATAGATAGAGATAGGTAGGTAGGTAGATAGATAGATAGAGATAGGTAGGTAGGTAGATAGATAGATAGATAGAGATAGGTAGGTAGGTAGATAGATAGATAGAGATAGGTAGGTAGGTAGATAGATAGATACAGATAGGTAGGTAGGTAGATTGATAGATAGAGATAGGTAGGTAGGTAGATTGATAGATACAGATAGGTAGATAGGTAGGTAGATAGATACAGATAGGTAGGTAGGTAGATTGATAGATAGAGATAGGTAGGTAGGTAGATAGATAGATAGAGATAGGTAGGTAGGTAGATAGATAGATAGATAGAGATAGGTAGGTAGGTAGATAGATAGATAGAGATAGGTAGGTAGGTAGATAGATAGATACAGATAGGTAGGTAGGTAGATTGATAGATAGAGATAGGTAGGTAGGTAGGTAGGTAGATAGAGATAGGTAGGTAGGTAGGTAGATAGATACAGATAGGTAGGTAGATAGATAAATACAGATAGGTGGGTAGGTAGATAGATAGATAGAGATAGGTAGGTAGGTAGTTAGATAGATACAGATAGGTAGGTAGGTAGATAGATAGATACAGATAGGTAGGTAGGTAGATAGATAGATAGAGATAGGTAGGTAGGTAGATAGATAGATATAGGTAGGTAGGTAGATTGATAGATAGAGATAGGTAGATAGGTAGATAGATAGATACAGATAGGTAGGTAGGTAGATAGAAAGAGATAGGTAGGTAGTTGGGTAGATAGATACAGATAGGTAGGTAGGTAGATAGATAGATAGAGATAGGTAGGTAGATAGATAGATACAGATAGGTAGGTAGGTAGATTGATAGAGATAGGTAGGTAGGTAGATTGATAGATACAGATAGGTAGGTAGGTAGATAGACAGATAGAGATAGGTAGGTAGGTAGATAGATAGATAGAGATAGGTAGGTAGGTAGATAGATAGATACAGATAGGTAGGTAGGTAGATTGATAGATAGAGATAGGTAGGTAGGTAGATTGATAGATACAGATAGGTAGGTAGGTAGATTGGTAGATAGAGATAGGTAGGTAGGTAGATAGATAGATAGAGATAGGTAGGTAGTTAGGTAGATAGAGACAGATAGGTAGGTAGGTAGATTGATAGATAGAGATAGGTAGGTAGGTAGATTGATAGATAGAGATAGGTAGGTAGGTAGATAGATAGATACAGATAGGTAGGTAGGTAGATAGATAGATACAGATAGGTAGGTAGGTAGATAGATAGATAGAGATAGGTAGGTAGGTAGATAGATAGATACAGATAGGTAGGTAGGTAGAATGATAGATAGAGATAGGTAGGTAGGTAGATAGATAGATAGAGATAGGTAGGTAGGTAGGTAGATAGATACAGATAGGTAGGTAGGTAGATTGATAGATAGAGATAGGTAGGTAGGTAGCTAGGTAGATAGAGATAGGTAGGTAGGTAGGTAGATAGATACAGATAGGTAGGTAGATAGATAAATACAGATAGCTGGGTAGGTAGATAGATAGATAGAGATAGGTAGGTAGGTAGGTAGATAGATACAGATAGGTAGGTAGATAGATAAATACAGATAGCTGGGTAGGTAGATAGATAGATAGAGATAGGTAGGTAGGTAGGTAGATAGATACAGATAGGTAGGTAGGTAGATAGATAGATACAGATAGGTAGGTAGGTAGATAGATAGATAGAGATAGGTAGGTAGGTAGGTAGATAGATATAGGTAGGTAGGTAGATTGATAGATAGAGATAGGTAGATAGGTAGATAGATAGATACAGATAGGTAGGTAGGTAGATAGAAAGAGATAGGTAGGTAGTTGGGTAGATAGATAGAGATAGGTAGGTAGGTAGATAGATAGATAGAGATAGGTAGGTAGGTAGATTGATAGATAGAGATAGGTAGATAGGTAGATAGATAGATACAGATCGGTAGGTAGGTAGATATATAGATACAGATATGTAGGTAGGTAGATAGATAGATACAGATAGGTAGGTAGGTAGATAGATAGATACAGATAGGTAGGTAGGTAGATTGATAGATAGATATAGGTAGGTAGGTAGGTAGATAGATAGAGATAGGTAGGTAGGTAGATAGATAGATAGATAGAGATAGGTAGGTAGGTAGATAGATAGATAGAGATAGGTAGGTAGGTAGATAGATAGATACAGATAGGTAGGTAGGTAGATTGATAGATAGAGATAGGTAGGTAGGTAGATTGATAGATACAGATAGGTAGGTAGGTAGATAGATAGATAGAGATAGGTAGGTAGGTAGATTGATAGATACAGATAGGTAGGTAGGTAGATTGATAGATAGAGATATGTAGGTAGGTAGATAGATAGATAGAGATAGGTAGGTAGGTAGGTAGGTAGAGACAGATAGGTAGGTAGGTAGATAGATAGATACAGATAGGTAGGTAGGTAGATAGATAGATAGAGATAGGTAGGTAGGTAGATTGATAGATAGAGATAGGTAGGTAGGTAGATAGATACAGATAGGTAGGTAGGTAGATTGATAGATAGAGATAGGTAGGTAGGTAGATTGATAGATACAGATAGGTAGGTAGGTAGATAGATAGATAGAGATAGGTAGGTAGGTAGATTGATAGATACAGATAGGTAGGTAGGTAGATAGATAAATAGAGATAGGTAGGTAGGTAGATAGATAGATAGAGATAGGTAGGTAGGCAGATAGATAGATAGAGATAGGTAGGTAGGTAGGTAGATAGATACAGATAGGTAGGTAGGTAGATAAATACAGATAGGTGGGTAGGTAGATAGATAGATAGAGATAGGTAGGTAGGTAGGTAGATAGATACAGATAGGTAGGTAGGTAGATAGATAGATACAGATAGGTAGGTAGGTAGATAGATAGATAGAGATAGGTAGGTAGGTAGATAGATAGATAGAGATAGGTAGGTAGGTAGATAGATAGATAGAGATAGGTAGGTAGGTAGATTGATAGATAGAGATAGGTAGATTGGTAGATAGATAGATACAGATAGGTAGGTAGGTAGATAGAAAGAGATAGGTAGGTAGTTGGGTAGATAGATAGAGATAGGTAGGTAGGTAGATAGATAGATAGAGATAGGTAGGTAGGTAGATTGATAGATAGAGATAGGTAGATAGGTAGATAAATAGATAAAGATAGGTAGGTAAGTAGATATATAGATACAGATATGTAGGTAGGTAGATAGATAGATACAGATAGGTAGGTAGGTAGATGATAGATACAGATAGGTAGGTAGGTAGATTGATAGATAGAGATAGGTAGGTAGGTAGATAGATAGAGATAGGTAGGTAGGTAGATTGATAGATACAGATAGGTAGGTAGGTAGATAGATAGATACAGATAGGTAGGAAGGTAGATTGATAGATAGAGATATGTAGGTAGGTAGATTGATAGATACAGATAGGTAGGTAGGTAGATAGATAGATAGAGATAGGTAGGTAGGTAGATAGATAAATAGAGATAGGTAGGTAGGTAGATAGATAGATAGAGATAGGTAGGTAGGTAGGTAGGTAGATAGAGATAGGTAGGTAGGTAGGTAGATAGATACAGATAGGTAGGTAGATAGATAAATACAGATAGGTGGGTAGGTAGATAGATAGATAGAGATAGGTAGGTAGGTAGGTAGATAGATACAGATAGGTAGGTAGGTAGATAGATAGATATAGATAGGTAGGTAGGTAGATAGATAGATAGAGATAGGTAGGTAGGTAGATAGATAGATATAGGTAGGTAGGTAGATTGATAGATAGAGATAGGTAGATAGGTAGATAGATAGATACAGATAGGTAGGTAGGTAGATAGAAAGAGATAGGTAGGTAGTTGGGTAGATAGATAGAGATAGGTAGGTAGGTAGATAGATAGATAGAGATAGGTAGGTAGGTAGATTGATAGATAGAGATAGGTAGATAGGTAGATAGATAGATACAGATCGGTAGGTAGGTAGATATATAGATACAGATATGTAGGTAGGTAGATAGATAGATACAGATAGGTAGGTAGGTAGATAGATAGATACAGATAGGTAGGTAGGTAGATTGATAGATAGATATAGGTAGGTAGGTAGATTGATAGATACAGATAGGTAGGTAGGTAGATAGATAGATAGAGATAGGTAGGTAGGTAGATTGATAGATACAGATAGGTAGGTAGGTAGATTGATAGATAGAGATAGGTAGGTAGATAGATAGATACAGATAGGTAGGTAGGTAGATTGATAGAGATAGGTAGGTAGGTAGATTGATAGATACAGATAGGTAGGTAGGTAGATAGACAGATAGAGATAGGTAGGTAGGTAGATAGATAGATAGAGATAGGTAGGTAGGTAGATAGATAGATAGAGATAGGTAGGTAGGTAGATAGATAGATACAGATAGGTAGGTAGGTAGATTGATAGATAGAGATAGGTAGGTAGGTAGATTGATAGATAGAGATAGGTAGGTAGGTAGATTGATAGATACAGATAGGTAGGTAGGTAGATAGATAGATAGAGATAGGTAGGTAGGTAGATTGATAGATACAGATAGGTAGGTAGGTAGATAGATAGATAGAGATAGGTAGGTAGGTAGGTAGATAGAGACAGATAGCTAGGTAGGTAGATAGATAGATACAGATAGGTAGATAGGTAGATTGATAGATAGAGATAGGTAGGTAGGTAGATTGATAGATAGAGATAGGTAGGTAGGTAGATAGATAGATACAGATAGGTAGGTAGGTAGATAGATAGATACAGATAGGTAGGTAGGTAGATAGATAGATAGAGATAGGTAGGTAGGTAGATAGATAGATACAGATAGGTAGGTAGGTAGATTGATAGATAGAGATAGGTAGGTAGGTAGATAGATAGAGATAGGTAGGTATGTAGATAGATAGATAGAGATAGGTAGGTAGGTAGGTAGATAGATAGATAGAGATAGGTAGGTCGGTAGATAGATAGATACAGATAGGTAGGTAGGTAGATTGATAGAGATAGGTAGGTAGGTAGATTGATAGATACAGATAGGAAGGTAGATAGATTGATAGATAGAGAAAGGTAGGTAGATAGATAGATACAGATAGGTAGGTAGGTAGGTAGATTGATAGATAGAGATAGGTAGATAGATAGATAGAGATAGGTAGGTAGGTAGATAGATAGAGATAGGTAGGTAGGTAGATAGATAGATAGAGATAGGTAGGTAGGTAGATAGATAGAGATAGGTAGGTAGGTAGATTGATAGATAGAGATAGGTAGATAGGTAGATAGATAGATACAGATAGGTAGGTAGGTAGATAGAAAGAAATAGGTAGGTAGTTAGGTAGATAGATAGAGATAGGTTGGTAGGTAGATAGATAGATAGAGATAGGTAGGTAGGTAGATTGATAGATATAGATAGGTAGGTAGATAGATAAATACAGATAGGTGGGTAGGTAGATAGATAGGTAGAGATAGGTAGGTAGGTAGATTGATAGATAGAGATAGGTAGGTAGGTAGATTGATAGATACAGATAGGTAGGTAGGTAGATAGATAGATAGAGATAGGTAGGTAGGTAGATAGATAGATAGAGATAGGTAGGTAGGTAGATAGATAGATAGATAGAGATAGGTAGGTAGGTAGATAGATAGATAGAGATAGGTAGGTAGGTAGATAGATAGATACAGATAGGTAGGTAGGTAGATTGATAGATAGAGATAGGTAGGTAGGTAGATTGATAGATACAGATAGGTAGATAGGTAGGTAGATAGATACAGATAGGTAGGTAGGTAGATTGATAGATAGAGATAGGTAGGTAGGTAGATAGATAGATAGAGATAGGTAGGTAGGTAGATAGATAGATAGATAGATAGAGATAGGTAGGTAGGTAGATAGATAGATAGAGATAGGTAGGTAGGTAGATAGATAGATACAGATAGGTAGGTAGGTAGATTGATAGATAGAGATAGTTAGGTAGGTAGGTAGGTAGATAGAGATAGGTAGGTAGGTAGGTAGATAGATACAGATAGGTAGGTAGATAGATAAATACAGATAGGTGGGTAGGTAGATAGATAGATAGAGATAGGTAGGTAGGTAGGTAGATAGATACAGATAGGTAGGTAGGTAGATAGATAGATACAGATAGGTAAGTAGGTAGATAGATAGATACAGATAGGCAGGTAGGTAGATAGATAGATAGAGATAGGAAGGTAGGTAGGTAGATAGAGACAGATAGGTAGGTAGGTAGATAGATAGATACAGATAGGTAGGTAGGTAGATAGATAGATAGAGATAGGTAGGTAGGTAGGTAGATTGATAGATAGAGATAGGTAGGTAGGTAGATAGATACAGATAGTTAGGTAGGTAGATTGATAGATAGAGATAGGTAGGTAGGTAGATTGATAGATACAGATAGGTAGGTAGGTAGATAGATAGATAGAGATAGGTAGGTAGGTAGATTGATAGATACAGATAGGTAGGTAGGTAGATAGATAGATAGAGATAGGTAGGTAGGTAGGTAGATAGAGACAGATAGCTAGGTAGGTAGATAGATAGATACAGATAGGTAGGTAGGTAGATTGATAGATAGAGATAGGTAGGTAGGTAGATGGATAGATAGAGATAGGTAGGTAGGAAGATAGATAGATACAGATAGGTAGGTAGGTAGATAGATAGATACAGATAGGTAGGTAGGTAGATAGATAGACAGAGATAGGTAGGTAGGTAGATAGATAGATACAGATAGGTAGGTAGGTAGATTGATAGATAGAGATAGGTAGGTAGGTAGATAGATAGATAGAGATAGGTAGGTATGTAGATAGATAGATAGAGATAGGTAGGTAGGTAGATAGATAGATAGAGATAGGTAGGTAGGTAGATAGATAGATACAGATAGGTAGGTAGGTAGATTGATAGAGATAGGTAGGTAGGTAGGTAGATTGATAGATACAGATAGGTAGGTAGGTAGATAGATAGATAGAGATAGGTAGGTAGGTAGATTGATAGATACAGATAGGTAGGTAGGTAGATTGATAGATAGAGATAGGTAGGTAGGTAGATAGATAGATAGAGATAGGTAGGTAGGTAGGTAGATAGAGACAGATAGGTAGGTAGGTAGATAGATAGATACAGATAGGTAGGTAGGTAGATAGATAGATAGAGATAGGTAGGTAGGTAGATTGATAGATAGAGATAGGTAGGTAGGTAGATAGATACAGATAGGTAGGTAGGTAGAT
This sequence comes from Crotalus helleri, assembly GCA_024509115.1. Classification (NCBI taxonomy): domain Eukaryota; kingdom Metazoa; phylum Chordata; class Lepidosauria; order Squamata; family Viperidae; genus Crotalus; species Crotalus helleri. The sequence continues at coordinate 9,345,039 of JAKSXO010000016.1, forward strand.
TGATAGATAGAGATAGGTAGGTAGGTAGATTGATAGATACAGATAGGTAGGTAGGTAGATAGATAGATAGAGATAGGTAGGTAGGTAGATTGATAGATACAGATAGGTAGGTATGTAGATAGATAGATAGAGATAGGTAGGTAGGTAGATAGAGACAGATAGCTAGGTAGGTAGATAGATAGATACAGATAGGTAGGTAGGTAGATTGATAGATAGAGATAGGTAGGTAGGTAGATTGATAGATAGAGATAGGTAGGTAGGTAGATAGATAGATACAGATAGGTAGGTAGGTAGATAGATAGATACAGATAGGTAGGTAGGTAGGTAGATAGATAGAGATAGGTAGGTAGGTAGATAGATAGATAGATACAGATAGGTAGGTAGGTAGATTGATAGATAGAGATAGGTAGGTAGGTAGATAGATAGAGATAGGTAGGTATGTAGATAGATAGATAGAGATAGGTAGGTAGGTAGGTAGATAGATAGATAGAGATAGGTAGGTAGGTAGATAGATAGATACAGATAGGTAGGTAGGTAGATTGATAGAGATAGGTAGGTAGGTAGATTGATAGATACAGATAGGAAGGTAGGTAGATTGATAGATAGAGAAAGGTAGGTAGATAGATAGATACAGATAGGTAGGTAGGTAGATTGATAGATAGAGATAGGTAGGTAGGTAGATAGATAGATAGATAGAGATAGGTAGGTAGGTAGATAGATTGAGATAGGTAGGTAGGTAGATAGATAGATAGAGATAGGTAGGTAGGTAGATAGAGACAGATAGCTAGGTAGGTAGATAGATAGATACAGATAGGTAGGTAGGTAGATTGATAGATAGAGATAGGTAGGTAGGTAGATGGATAGATAGAGATAGGTAGGTAGGTAGATAGATAGATACAGATAGGTAGGTAGGTAGATAGATAGATACAGATAGGTAGGTAGGTAGATAGATAGACAGAGATAGGTAGGTAGGTAGATAGATAGATAGATACAGATAGGTAGGTAGGTAGATTGATAGATAGAGATAGGTAGGTAGGTAGATAGATAGATAGAGATAGGTAGGTATGTAGATAGATAGATAGAGATAGGTAGGTAGGTAGATAGATAGATAGAGATAGGTAGGTAGGTAGATAGATAGATACAGATAGGTAGGTAGGTAGATTGATAGAGATAGGTAGGTAGGTAGGTAGATTGATAGATACAGATAGGTAGGTAGGTAGATAGATAGATAGAGATAGGTAGGTAGGTAGATAGATAGATAGAGATAGGTAGGTAGGTAGATAGATAGATAGATAGAGATAGGTAGGTAGGTAGATAGATAGATAGAGATAGGTAGGTAGGTAGATAGATAGATACAGATAGGTAGGTAGGTAGATTGATAGATAGAGATAGGTAGGTAGGTAGATTGATAGATACAGATAGGTAGATAGGTAGGTAGATAGATACAGATAGGTAGGTAGGTAGATTGATAGATAGAGATAGGTAGGTAGGTAGATAGATAGATAGAGATAGGTAGGTAGGTAGATAGATAGATAGATAGAGATAGGTAGGTAGGTAGATAGATAGATAGAGATAGGTAGGTAGGTAGATAGATAGATACAGATAGGTAGGTAGGTAGATTGATAGATAGAGATAGGTAGGTAGGTAGGTAGGTAGATAGAGATAGGTAGGTAGGTAGGTAGATAGATACAGATAGGTAGGTAGATAGATAAATACAGATAGGTGGGTAGGTAGATAGATAGATAGAGATAGGTAGGTAGGTAGGTAGGTAGATAGATACAGATAGGTAGGTAGGTAGATAGATAGATACAGATAGGTAGGTAGGTAGATAGATAGATAGAGATAGGTAGGTAGGTAGATAGATAGATATAGGTAGGTAGGTAGATTGATAGATAGAGATAGGTAGATAGGTAGATAGATAGATACAGATAGGTAGGTAGGTAGATAGAAAGAGATAGGTAGGTAGTTGGGTAGATAGATACAGATAGGTAGGTAGGTAGATAGATAGATAGAGATAGGTAGGTAGGTAGATTGATAGATAGAGATAGGTAGATAGGTAGATAGATAGATACAGATCGGTAGGTAGGTAGATATATAGATACAGATATGTAGGTAGGTAGATAGATAGATACAGATAGGTAGGTAGGTAGATAGATAGATACAGATAGGTAGGTAGGTAGATTGATAGATAGATATAGGTAGGTAGGTAGGTAGATAGATAGAGATAGGTAGGTAGGTAGATAGATAGATAGAGATAGGTAGGTAGGTAGATAGATAGATAGAGATAGGTAGGTAGGTAGATAGATAGATACAGATAGGTAGGTAGGTAGATTGATAGATAGAGATAGGTAGGTAGGTAGATTGATAGATACATAGGTAGGTAGGTAGATAGATAGATACAGATAGGTAGGTAGGTAGATTGATAGATACAGATAGGTAGGTAGGTAGATTGATAGATAGAGATAGGCAGGTAGGTAGATAGATAGATAGAGATAGGTAGGTAGGTAGGTAGATAGAGACAGATAGGTAGGTAGGTAGATAGATAGATACAGATAGGTAGGTAGGTAGATAGATAGATAGAGATAGGTAGGTAGGTAGGTAGATTGATAGATAGAGATAGGTAGGTAGGTAGATAGATACAGATAGGTAGGTAGGTAGATTGATAGATAGACATAGGTAGGTAGGTAGATTGATAGATACAGATAGGTAGGTAGGTAGATAGATAGATAGAGATAGGTAGGTAGGTAGATTGATAGATACAGATAGGTAGGTAGGTAGATAGATAGATAGAGATAGGTAGGTAGGTAGGTAGATAGAGACAGATAGCTAGGTAGGTAGATAGATAGATACAGATAGGTAGGTAGGTAGATTGATAGATAGAGATAGGTAGGTAGGTAGATGGATAGATAGAGATAGGTAGGTAGGAAGATAGATAGATACAGATAGGTAGGTAGGTAGATAGATAGATACAGATAGGTAGGTAGGTAGATAGATAGACAGAGATAGGTAGGTAGGTAGATAGATAGATACAGATAGGTAGGTAGGTAGATTGATAGATAGAGATAGGTAGGTAGGTAGATAGATAGATAGAGATAGGTAGGTATGTAGATAGATAGATAGAGATAGGTAGGTAGGTAGATAGATAGATACAGATAGGTAGGTAGGTAGATTGATAGAGATAGGTAGGTAGGTAGGTAGATTGATAGATACAGATAGGTAGGTAGGTAGATAGATAGGTAGAGATAGGTAGGTAGGTAGATTGATAGATACAGATAGGTAGGTAGGTAGATTGATAGATAGAGATAGGTAGGTAGGTAGATAGATAGATAGAGATAGGTAGGTAGGTAGGTAGATAGAGACAGATAGGTAGGTAGGTAGATAGATAGATACAGATAGGTAGGTAGGTAGATAGATAGATAGAGATAGGTAGGTAGGTAGATTGATAGATAGAGATAGGTAGGTAGGTAGATAGATACAGATAGGTAGGTAGGTAGATTGATAGATAGAGATAGGTAGGTAGGTAGATTGATAGATACAGATAGGTAGGTAGGTAGATAGATAGATAGAGACAGGTAGGTAGGTAGATTGATAGATACAGATAGGTAGGTATGTAGATAGATAGATAGAGATAGGTAGGTAGGTAGATAGAGACAGATAGCTAGGTAGGTAGATAGATAGATACAGATAGGTAGGTAGGTAGATTGATAGATAGAGATAGGTAGGTAGGTAGATTGATAGATAGAGATAGGTAGGTAGGTAGATAGATAGATACAGATAGGTAGGTAGGTAGATAGATAGATACAGATAGGTAGGTAGGTAGGTAGATAGATAGAGATAGGTAGGTAGGTAGATAGATAGATAGATAGATACAGATAGGTAGGTAGGTAGATTGATAGATAGAGATAGGTAGGTAGGTAGATAGATAGAGATAGGTAGGTATGTAGATAGATAGATACAGATAGGTAGGTAGGTAGATTGATAGAGATAGGTAGGTAGGTAGATTGATAGATACAGATAGGAAGGTAGGTAGATTGATAGATAGAGAAAGGTAGGTAGATAGATAGATACAGATAGGTAGGTAGGTAGATTGATAGATAGAGATAGGTAGGTAGGTAGATAGATAGATAGAGATAGGTAGGTAGGTAGATAGATTGAGATAGGTAGGTAGGTAGATAGATAGATAGAGATAGGTAGGTAGGTAGGTAGATAGAGACAGATAGCTAGGTAGGTAGATAGATAGATACAGATAGGTAGGTAGGTAGATTGATAGATAGAGATAGGTAGGTAGGTAGATGGATAGATAGAGATAGGTAGGTAGGTAGATAGATAGATACAGATAGGTAGGTAGGTAGATAGATAGATACAGATAGGTAGGTAGGTAGATAGATAGACAGAGATAGGTAGGTAGGTAGATAGATAGATAGATACAGATAGGTAGGTAGGTAGATTGATAGATAGAGATAGTTAGGTAGGTAGATAGATAGATAGAGATAGGTAGGTATGTAGATAGATAGATAGAGATAGGTAGGTAGGTAGATAGATAGATAGAGATAGGTAGGTAGGTAGATAGATAGATACAGATAGGTAGGTAGGTAGATTGATAGAGATAGGTAGGTAGGTAGGTAGATTGATAGATACAGATAGGTAGGTAGGTAGATAGATAGATAGAGATAGGTAGGTAGGTAGATTGATAGATACAGATAGGTAGGTAGGTAGATTGATAGATAGAGATAGGTAGGTAGGTAGATAGATAGATAGAGATAGGTAGGTAGGTAGGTAGATAGAGACAGATAGGTAGGTAGGTAGATAGATAGATACAGATAGGTAGGTAGGTAGATAGATAGATAGAGATAGGTAGGTAGGTAGATAGATAGATATAGGTAGGTAGGTAGATTGATAGATAGAGATAGGTAGATAGGTAGATAGATAGATACAGATAGGTAGGTAGGTAGATAGAAAGAGATAGGTAGGTAGTTGGGTAGATAGATAGAGATAGGTAGGTAGGTAGATAGATAGATAGAGATAGGTAGGTAGGTAGATTGATAGATAGAGATAGGTAGATAGGTAGATAGGTAGATAGATAGATACAGATCGGTAGGTAGGTAGATATATAGATACAGATATGTAGGTAGGTAGATAGATAGATACAGATAGGTAGGTAGGTAGATAGATAGATACAGATAGGTAGGTAGGTAGATTGATAGATAGATATAGGTAGGTAGGTAGGTAGATAGATAGAGATAGGTAGGTAGGTAGATAGATAGATAGAGATAGGTAGGTAGGTAGATAGATAGATAGAGATAGGTAGGTAGGTAGATAGATAGATACAGATAGGTAGGTAGGTAGATTGATAGATAGAGATAGGTAGGTAGGTAGATTGATAGATACATAGGTAGGTAGGTAGATAGATAGATACAGATAGGTAGGTAGGTAGATTGATAGATACAGATAGGTAGGTAGGTAGATTGATAGATAGAGATAGGTAGGTAGGTAGATAGATAGATAGAGATAGGTAGGTAGGTAGGTAGATAGAGACAGATAGGTAGGTAGGTAGATAGATAGATACAGATAGGTAGGTAGGTAGATAGATAGATAGAGATAGGTAGGTAGGTAGGTAGATTGATAGATAGAGATAGGTAGGTAGGTAGATAGATACAGATAGGTAGGTAGGTAGATTGATAGATAGAGATAGGTAGGTAGGTAGATTGATAGATACAGATAGGTAGGTAGGTAGATAGATAGATAGAGATAGGTAGGTAGGTAGATTGATAGATACAGATAGGTAGGTAGGTAGATAGATAGATAGAGATAGGTAGGTAGGTAGGTAGATAGAGACAGATAGCTAGGTAGGTAGATAGATAGATACAGATAGGTAGGTAGGTAGATTGATAGATAGAGATAGGTAGGTAGGTAGATGGATAGATAGAGATAGGTAGGTAGGTAGATAGATAGATACAGATAGGTAGGTAGGTAGATAGATACAGATAGGTAGGTAGGTAGATAGATAGACAGAGATAGGTAGGTAGGTAGATAGATAGATACAGATAGGTAGGTAGGTAGATTGATAGATAGAGATAGGTAGGTAGGTAGATAGATAGATAGAGATAGGTAGGTATGTAGATAGATAGATAGAGATAGGTAGGTAGGTAGATAGATAGATAGAGATAGGTAGGTAGGTAGATAGATAGATACAGATAGGTAGGTAGGTAGATTGATAGAGATAGGTAGGTAGGTAGGTAGATTGATAGATACAGATAGGTAGGTAGGTAGATAGATAGAGATAGGTAGGTAGGTAGATTGATAGATACAGATAGGTAGGTAGGTAGATTGATAGATAGAGATAGGTAGGTAGGTAGATAGATAGATAGAGATAGGTAGGTAGGTAGGTAGATAGAGACAGATAGGTAGGTAGGTAGATAGATAGATACAGATAGGTAGGTAGGTAGATAGATAGATAGAGATAGGTAGGTAGGTAGATTGATAGATAGAGATAGGTAGGTAGGTAGATAGATACAGATAGGTAGGTAGGTAGATTGATAGATAGAGATAGGTAGGTAGGTAGATTGATAGATACAGATAGGTAGGTAGGTAGATAGATAGATAGAGATAGGTAGGTAGGTAGATTGATAGATACAGATAGGTAGGTATGTAGATAGATAGATAGAGATAGGTAGGTAGGTAGATAGAGACAGATAGATAGGTAGGTAGATAGATAGATACAGATAGGTAGGTAGGTAGATTGATAGATAGAGATAGGTAGGTAGGTAGATTGATAGATAGAGATAGGTAGGTAGGTAGATAGATAGATACAGATAGGTAGGTAGGTAGATAGATAGATACAGATAGGTAGGTAGGTAGATAGATAGATAGAGATAGGTAGGTAGGTAGATAGATAGATACAGATAGGTAGGTAGGTAGATTGATAGATAGAGATAGGTAGGTATGTAGATAGATAGATAGAGATAGGTAGGTAGGTAGGTAGATAGATAGATAGAGATAGGTAGGTAGGTAGATAGATAGATACAGATAGGTAGGTAGGTAGATTGATAGAGATAGGTAGGTAGGTAGATTGATAGATACAGATAGGAAGGTAGGGAGATTGATAGATAGAGAAAGGTAGGTAGATAGATAGATACAGATAGGTAGGTAGGTAGATTGATAGATAGAGATAGGTAGGTAGGTAGATAGATAGATAGAGATAGGTAGGTAGGTAGATAGATTGAGATAGGTAGGTAGGTAGATAGATAGATAGAGATAGGTAGGTAGGTAGATAGATAGAGATAGGTAGGTAGGTAGATTGATAGATAGAGATAGGTAGATAGGTAGATAGATAGATACAGATAGGTAGGTAGATAGATAAATAGAGATAGGTGGGTAGGTAGATAGATAGATAGAGATAGGTAGGTAGGTAGGTAGATAGATACAGATAGGTAGGTAGGTAGATAGATAGATACAGATAGGTAGGTAGGTAGATAGATAGATAGAGATAGGTAGGTAGATAGATAGATAGATATAGGTAGGTAGGTAGATTGATAGATAGAGATAGGTAGATAGGTAGATAGATAGATACAGATAGGTAGGTAGGTAGATAGAAAGAGATAGGTAGGTAGTTGGGTAGATAGATAGAGATAGGTAGGTAGGTAGATAGATAGATAGAGATAGGTAGGTAGGTAGATTGATAGATAGAGATAGGTAGATAGGTAGATAGATAGATACAGATCGGTAGGTAGGTAGATATATAGATACAGATATGTAGGTAGGTAGATAGATAGATACAGATAGGTAGGTAGGTAGATAGATAGATACAGATAGGTAGGTAGGTAGATTGATAGATAGATATAGGTAGGTAGGTAGGTAGATAGATAGAGATAGGTAGGTAGGTAGATAGATAGATAGAGATAGGTAGGTATTTAGATAGATAGATAGAGATAGGTAGGTAGGTAGATAGATAGATACAGATAGGTAGGTAGGTAGATTGATAGATAGAGATAGGTAGGTAGGTAGGTAGATAGAGACAGATAGGTAGGTAGGTAGATAGATAGATACAGATAGGTAGGTAGGTAGATAGATAGATAGAGATAGGTAGGTAGGTAGATTGATAGATAGAGATAGGTAGGTAGGTAGATAGATACAGATAGGTAGGTAGGTAGATTGATAGATAGAGATAGGTAGGTAGGTAGATTGATAGATACAGATAGGTAGGTAGGTAGATAGATAGATAGAGATAGGTAGGTAGGTAGATTGATAGATACAGATAGGTAGGTAGGTAGATAGATAGATAGAGATAGGTAGGTAGGTAGGTAGATAGAGACAGATAGCTAGGTAGGTAGATAGATAGATACAGATAGGTAGGTAGGTAGATTGATAGATAGAGATAGGTAGGTAGGTAGATTGATAGATAGAGATAGGTAGGTAGGTAGATAGATAGATACAGATAGGTAGGTAGGTAGATAGATAGATACAGATAGGTAGGTAGGTAGATAGATAGATAGAGATAGGTAGGTATGTAGATAGATAGATAGAGATAGGTAGGTAGGTAGGTAGATAGATAGATAGAGATAGGTAGGTAGGTAGGTAGATAGATAAAGATAGGTAGGTAGGTAGATTGATAGAGATAGGTAGGTAGGTAGATTGATAGATACAGATAGGAAGGTAGGTAGATTGATAGATAGAGATAGGTAGGTAGATAGATAGATAGATACAGATAGGTAGGTAGGTAGATTGATAGATAGAGATAGGTAGGTAGGTAGATAGATAGATAGAGATAGGTAGGTAGGTAGATAGATAGATAGATAGAGATAGGTAGGTAGGTAGATAGATAGATAGAGATAGGTAGGTAGGTAGATAGATAGAGATAGGTAGGTAGGTAGATTGATAGATAGAGATAGGTAGATAGGTAGATAGATAGATACAGATAGGTAGGTAGGTAGATAGAAAGAAATAGGTAGGTAGTTAGGTAGATAGATAGAGATAGGTTGGTAGGTAGATAGATAGATAGAGATAGGTAGGTAGGTAGATTGATAGATACAGATAGGTAGGTAGATAGATAAATACAGATAGGTGGGTAGGTAGATAGATAGATAGAGATAGGTAGGTAGGTAGATTGATAGATAGAGATAGGTAGGTAGGTAGATTGATAGATAGAGATAGGTAGGTAGGTAGATAGATAGATAGAGATAGGTAGGTAGGTAGGTAGATAGAGACAGATAGGTAGGTAGGTAGATAGATAGATACAGATAGGTAGGTAGGTAGATAGATAGATAGAGATAGGTAGGTAGGTAGATTGATAGATAGAGACAGGTAGGTAGGTAGATAGATACAGATAGGTAGGTAGGTAGATTGATAGATAGAGATAGGTAGGTAGGTAGATTGATAGATACAGATAGGTAGGTAGGTAGATAGATAGATAGAGATAGGTAGGTAGGTAGATTGATAGATACAGATAGGTAGGTAGGTAGATAGATAGATAGAGATAGGTAGGTAGGTAGGTAGATAGAGACAGATAGCTAGGTAGGTAGATAGATAGATACAGATAGGTAGGTAGGTAGATTGATAGATAGAGATAGGTAGGTAGGTAGATGGATAGATAGAGATAGGTAGGTAGGTAGATAGATAGATACAGATAGGTAGGTAGGTAGATAGATAGATACAGATAGGTAGGTAGGTAGATAGATAGATAGAGATAGGTAGGTAGGTAGATAGATAGATACAGATAGGTAGGTAGGTAGATTGATAGATAGAGATAGGTAGGTAGGTAGATAGATAGATAGAGATAGGTAGGTATGTAGATAGATAGAGATAGGTAGGTAGGTAGATAGATAGATAGAGATAGGTAGGTAGGTAGATAGATAGATACAGATAGGTAGGTAGGTAGATTGATAGAGATAGGTAGGTAGGTAGGTAGATTGATAGATACAGATAGGTAGGTAGGTAGATAGATAGATAGAGATAGGTAGGTAGGTAGATTGATAGATACAGATAGGTAGGTAGGTAGATTGATAGATAGAGATAGGTAGGTAGGTAGATAGATAGATAGAGATAGGTAGGTAGGTAGGTAGATAGAGACAGATAGGTAGGTAGGTAGATAGATAGATACAGATAGGTAGGTAGGTAGATAGATAGATAGAGATAGGTAGGTAAGTAGGTAGGTAGATACAGATAGGTAGGTAGATAGATAAATACAGATAGGTGGGTAGGTAGATAGATAGATAGAGATAGGTAGGTAGGTAGATTGATAGATAGAGATAGGTAGATAGGTAGATAGATAGATACAGATAGGTAGGTAGGTAGATAGAAAGAGATAGGTAGGTAGTTGGGTAGATAGATAGAGATAGGTAGGTAGGTAGATAGATAGATAGAGATAGGTAGGTAGGTAGATTGATAGATAGAGATAGGTAGATAGGTAGATAGATAGATACAGATCGGTAGGTAGGTAGATATATAGATACAGATATGTAGGTAGGTAGATAGATAGATACAGATAGGTAGGTAGGTAGATAGATAGATACAGATAGGTAGGTAGGTAGATTGATAGATAGATATAGGTAGGTAGGTAGGTAGATAGATAGAGATAGGTAGGTAGATAGATAGATAGATAGATAGATAGATAGAGATAGGTAGGTAGGTAGGTAGATAGATAGAGATAGGTAGGTAGGTAGATAGATAGATACAGATAGGTAGGTAGGTAGATTGATAGATAGAGATAGGGAGGTAGGTAGATTGATAGATACAGATAGGGAGGTAGGTAGATAGATAGATAGAGATAGGTAGGTAGGTAGATTGATAGATACAGATAGGTAGGTAGGTAGATTGATAGATAGAGATAGGTAGGTAGGTAGATAGATAGATAGAGATAGGTAGGTAGGTAGGTAGATAGAGACAGATAGGTAGGTAGGTAGATAGATAGATACAGATAGGTAGGTAGGTAGATAGATAGATAGAGATAGGTAGGTAGGTAGATTGATAGATAGAGATAGGTAGGTAGGTAGATAGATACAGATAGGTAGGTAGGTAGATTGATAGGTAGGTAGGTAGATTGATAGATACAGATAGGTAGGTAGGTAGATAGATAGATAGAGATAGGTAGGTAGGTAGATTGATAGATACAGATAGGTAGGTAGGTAGATAGATAAATAGAGATAGGTAGGTAGGTAGATAGATAGATAGAGATAGGTAGGTAGGCAGATAGATAGATAGAGATAGGTAGGTAGGTAGGTAGATAGATACAGATAGGTAGGTAGGTAGATAAATACAGATAGGTGGGTAGGTAGATAGATAGATAGAGATAGGTAGGTAGGTAGGTAGATAGATACAGATAGGTAGGTAGGTAGATAGATAGATACAGATAGGTAGGTAGGTAGATAGATAGATAGAGATAGGTAGGTAGGTAGATAGATAGATAGAGATAGGTAGGTAGGTAGATAGATAGATATAGGTAGGTAGGTAGATTGATAGATAGAGATAGGTAGATTGGTAGATAGATAGATACAGATAGGTAGGTAGGTAGATAGAAAGAGATAGGTAGGTAGTTGTGTAGATAGATAGAGATAGGTAGGTAGGTAGATAGATAGAGATAGGTAGGTAGGTAGATTGATAGATAGAGATAGGTAGATAGGTAGATAAATAGATAAAGATAGGTAGGTAAGTAGATATATAGATATAGATATGTAGGTAGGTAGATAGATAGATACAGATAGGTAGGTAGGTAGATGATAGATACAGATAGGTAGGTAGGTAGATTGATAGATAGAGATAGGTAGGTAGGTAGATAGATAGAGATAGGTAGGTAGGTAGATAGATAGATACAGATAGGTAGGTAGGTAGATAGAAAGAGATAGGTAGGTAGTTGGGTAGATAGATAGAGATAGGTAGGTAGGTAGATAGATAGATAGAGATAGGTAGGTAGGTAGATAGATAGATAGAGATAGGTAGGTAGGTAGATTGATAGATAGAGATAGGTAGATAGGTAGATAGATAGATACAGATCGGTAGGTAGGTAGATATATAGATACAGATATGTAGGTAGGTAGATAGATAGATACAGATAGGTAGGTAGGTAGATAGGTAGATACAGATAGGTAGGTAGGTAGATTGATAGATAGATATAGGTAGGTAGGTAGGTAGATAGATAGAGATAGGTAGGTAGGTAGATAGATAGATAGATAGATAGAGATAGGTAGGTAGGTAGATAGATAGATAGAGATAGGTAGGTAGGTAGATAGATAGATAGAGATAGGTAGGTAGGTAGATTGATAGATAGAGATAGGTAGATAGGTAGATAGATAGATACAGATAGGTAGGTAGGTAGATAGAAAGAAATAGGTAGGTAGTTAGGTAGATAGATAGAGATAGGTTGGTAGGTAGATAGATAGATAGAGATAGGTAGGTAGGTAGATTGATAGATACAGATAGGTAGGTAGATAGATAAATACAGATAGGTGGGTAGGTAGATAGATAGATAGAGATAGGTAGGTAGGTAGATTGATAGATAGAGATAGGTAGGTAGGTAGATTGATAGATAGAGATAGGTAGGTAGGTAGATAGATAGATAGAGATAGGTAGGTAGGTAGGTAGATAGAGACAGATAGGTAGGTAGGTAGATAGATAGATACAGATAGGTAGGTAGGTAGATAGATAGATAGAGATAGGTAGGTAGGTAGATTGATAGATAGAGACAGGTAGGTAGGTAGATAGATACAGATAGGTAGGTAGGTAGATTGATAGATAGAGATAGGTAGGTAGGTAGATTGATAGATACAGATAGGTAGGTAGGTAGATAGATAGATAGAGATAGGTAGGTAGGTAGATTGATAGATACAGATAGGTAGGTAGGTAGATAGATAGATAGAGATAGGTAGGTAGGTAGGTAGATAGAGACAGATAGCTAGGTAGGTAGATAGATAGATACAGATAGGTAGGTAGGTAGATTGATAGATAGAGATAGGTAGGTAGGTAGATGGATAGATAGAGATAGGTAGGTAGGTAGATAGATAGATACAGATAGGTAGGTAGGTAGATAGATAGATACAGATAGGTAGGTAGGTAGATAGATAGATAGAGATAGGTAGGTAGGTAGATAGATAGATACAGATAGGTAGGTAGGTAGATTGATAGATAGAGATAGGTAGGTAGGTAGATAGATAGATAGAGATAGGTAGGTATGTAGATAGATAGAGATAGGTAGGTAGGTAGATAGATAGATAGAGATAGGTAGGTAGGTAGATAGATAGATACAGATAGGTAGGTAGGTAGATTGATAGAGATAGGTAGGTAGGTAGGTAGATTGATAGATACAGATAGGTAGGTAGGTAGATAGATAGATAGAGATAGGTAGGTAGGTAGATTGATAGATACAGATAGGTAGGTAGGTAGATTGATAGATAGAGATAGGTAGGTAGGTAGATAGATAGATAGAGATAGGTAGGTAGGTAGGTAGATAGAGACAGATAGGTAGGTAGGTAGATAGATAGATACAGATAGGTAGGTAGGTAGATAGATAGATAGAGATAGGTAGGTAAGTAGGTAGGTAGATACAGATAGGTAGGTAGATAGATAAATACAGATAGGTGGGTAGGTAGATAGATAGATAGAGATAGGTAGGTAGGTAGATTGATAGATAGAGATAGGTAGATAGGTAGATAGATAGATACAGATAGGTAGGTAGGTAGATAGAAAGAGATAGGTAGGTAGTTGGGTAGATAGATAGAGATAGGTAGGTAGGTAGATAGATAGATAGAGATAGGTAGGTAGGTAGATTGATAGATAGAGATAGGTAGATAGGTAGATAGATAGATACAGATCGGTAGGTAGGTAGATATATAGATACAGATATGTAGGTAGGTAGATAGATAGATACAGATAGGTAGGTAGGTAGATAGATAGATACAGATAGGTAGGTAGGTAGATTGATAGATAGATATAGGTAGGTAGGTAGGTAGATAGATAGAGATAGGTAGGTAGATAGATAGATAGATAGATAGATAGATAGAGATAGGTAGGTAGGTAGGTAGATAGATAGAGATAGGTAGGTAGGTAGATAGATAGATACAGATAGGTAGGTAGGTAGATTGATAGATAGAGATAGGGAGGTAGGTAGATTGATAGATACAGATAGGGAGGTAGGTAGGTAGATAGATAGAGATAGGTAGGTAGGTAGATTGATAGATACAGATAGGTAGGTAGGTAGATTGATAGATAGAGATAGGTAGGTAGGTAGATAGATAGATAGAGATAGGTAGGTAGGTAGGTAGATAGAGACAGATAGGTAGGTAGGTAGATAGATAGATACAGATAGGTAGGTAGGTAGATAGATAGATAGAGATAGGTAGGTAGGTAGATTGATAGATAGAGATAGGTAGGTAGGTAGATAGATACAGATAGGTAGGTAGGTAGATTGATAGATAGAGATAGGTAGGTAGGTAGATTGATAGATACAGATAGGTAGGTAGGTAGATAGATAGATAGAGATAGGTAGGTAGGTAGATTGATAGATACAGATAGGTAGGTAGGTAGATAGATAAATAGAGATAGGTAGGTAGGTAGATAGATAGATAGAGATAGGTAGGTAGGCAGATAGATAGATAGAGATAGGTAGGTAGGTAGGTAGATAGATACAGATAGGTAGGTAGGTAGATAAATACAGATAGGTGGGTAGGTAGATAGATAGATAGAGATAGGTAGGTAGGTAGGTAGATAGATACAGATAGGTAGGTAGGTAGATAGATAGATACAGATAGGTAGGTAGGTAGATAGATAGATAGAGATAGGTAGGTAGGTAGATAGATAGATAGAGATAGGTAGGTAGGTAGATAGATAGATATAGGTAGGTAGGTAGATTGATAGATAGAGATAGGTAGATTGGTAGATAGATAGATACAGATAGGTAGGTAGGTAGATAGAAAGAGATAGGTAGGTAGTTGTGTAGATAGATAGAGATAGGTAGGTAGGTAGATAGATAGAGATAGGTAGGTAGGTAGATTGATAGATAGAGATAGGTAGATAGGTAGATAAATAGATAAAGATAGGTAGGTAAGTAGATATATAGATATAGATATGTAGGTAGGTAGATAGATAGATACAGATAGGTAGGTAGGTAGATGATAGATACAGATAGGTAGGTAGGTAGATTGATAGATAGAGATAGGTAGGTAGGTAGATAGATAGAGATAGGTAGGTAGGTAGATAGATAGATACAGATAGGTAGGTAGGTAGATAGAAAGAGATAGGTAGGTAGTTGGGTAGATAGATAGAGATAGGTAGGTAGGTAGATAGATAGATAGAGATAGGTAGGTAGGTAGATAGATAGATAGAGATAGGTAGGTAGGTAGATTGATAGATAGAGATAGGTAGATAGGTAGATAGATAGATACAGATCGGTAGGTAGGTAGATATATAGATACAGATATGTAGGTAGGTAGATAGATAGATACAGATAGGTAGGTAGGTAGATAGGTAGATACAGATAGGTAGGTAGGTAGATTGATAGATAGATATAGGTAGGTAGGTAGGTAGATAGATAGAGATAGGTAGGTAGGTAGATAGATAGATAGATAGATAGAGATAGGTAGGTAGGTAGATAGATAGATAGAGATAGGTAGGTAGGTAGATAGATAGATACAGATAGGTAGGTAGGTAGATTGATAGATAGAGATAGGTAGGTAGGTAGATTGATAGATACAGATAGGTAGGTAGGTAGATTGATAGATAGAGATAGGTAGGTAGGTAGATAGATAGATAGAGATAGGTAGGTAGGTAGGTAGATAGAGACAGATAGGTAGGTAGGTAGATAGATAGATACAGATAGGTAGGTAGGTAGATAGATAGATAGAGATAGGTAGGTAGGTAGATTGATAGATAGAGATAGGTAGGTAGGTAGATAGATACAGATAGGTAGGTAGGTAGATTGATAGATAGAGATAGGTAGGTAGGTAGATTGATAGATACAGATAGGTAGGTAGGTAGATAGATAGATAGAGATAGGTAGGTAGGTAGATTGATAGATACAGATAGGTAGGTAGGTAGATAGATAAATAGAGATAGGTAGGTAGGTAGATAGATAGATAGAGATAGGTAGGTAGGTAGATAAATACAGATAGGTGGGTAGGTAGATAGATAGATAGAGATAGGTAGGTAGGTAGGTAGATAGATACAGATAGGTAGGTAGGTAGATAGATAGATACAGATAGGTAGGTAGGTAGATAGATAGATAGATAGAGATAGGTAGGTAGGTAGATAGATAGATAGAGATGGGTAGGTAGGTAGATAGATTGAGATAGGTAGGTAGGTAGATAGATTGATAGATAGAGATAGGTAGGTAGGTAGATAGATAGATACAGATAGGTAGGTAGGTAGATAGATAGATACAGATAGGTAGGTAGGTAGATAGATAGATAGAGATAGGTAGGTAGGTAGATAGATAGATACAGATAGGTAGGTAGGTAGATTGATAGATAGAGATAGGTAGGTATGTAGATAGATAGATAGAGATAGGTAGGTAGGTAGGTAGATAGATAGATAGAGATAGGTAGGTAGGTAGATAGATAGATACAGATAGGTAGGTAGGTAGATTGATAGAGATAGGTAGGTAGGTAGATTGATAGATACAGATAGGAAGGTAGGGAGATTGATAGATAGAGAAAGGTAGGTAGATAGATAGATACAGATAGGTAGGTAGGTAGATTGATAGATAGAGATAGGTAGGTAGGTAGATAGATAGATAGAGATAGGTAGGTAGGTAGATAGATTGAGATAGGTAGGTAGGTAGATAGATAGATAGAGATAGGTAGGTAGGTAGATAGATAGAGATAGGTAGGTAGGTAGATTGATAGATAGAGATAGGTAGATAGGTAGATAGATAGATACAGATAGGTAGGTAGATAGATAAATAGAGATAGGTGGGTAGGTAGATAGATAGATAGAGATAGGTAGGTAGGTAGGTAGATAGATACAGATAGGTAGGTAGGTAGATAGATAGATACAGATAGGTAGGTAGGTAGATAGATAGATAGAGATAGGTAGGTAGGTAGATAGATAGATATAGGTAGGTAGGTAGATTGATAGATAGAGATAGGTAGATAGGTAGATAGATAGATACAGATAGGTAGGTAGGTAGATAGAAAGAGATAGGTAGGTAGTTGGGTAGATAGATAGAGATAGGTAGGTAGGTAGATAGATAGATAGAGATAGGTAGGTAGGTAGATTGATAGATAGAGATAGGTAGATAGGTAGATAGATAGATACAGATCGGTAGGTAGGTAGATATATAGATACAGATATGTAGGTAGGTAGATAGATAGATACAGATAGGTAGGTAGGTAGATAGATAGATACAGATAGGTAGGTAGGTAGATTGATAGATAGATATAGGTAGGTAGGTAGGTAGATAGATAGAGATAGGTAGGTAGGTAGATAGATAGATAGAGATAGGTAGGTATTTAGATAGATAGATAGAGATAGGTAGGTAGGTAGATAGATAGATACAGATAGGTAGGTAGGTAGATTGATAGATAGAGATAGGTAGGTAGGTAGGTAGATAGAGACAGATAGGTAGGTAGGTAGATAGATAGATACAGATAGGTAGGTAGGTAGATAGATAGATAGAGATAGGTAGGTAGGTAGATTGATAGATAGAGATAGGTAGGTAGGTAGATAGATACAGATAGGTAGGTAGGTAGATTGATAGATAGAGATAGGTAGGTAGGTAGATTGATAGATACAGATAGGTAGGTAGGTAGATAGATAGATAGAGATAGGTAGGTAGGTAGATTGATAGATACAGATAGGTAGGTAGGTAGATAGATAGATAGAGATAGGTAGGTAGGTAGGTAGATAGAGACAGATAGCTAGGTAGGTAGATAGATAGATACAGATAGGTAGGTAGGTAGATTGATAGATAGAGATAGGTAGGTAGGTAGATTGATAGATAGAGATAGGTAGGTAGGTAGATAGATAGATACAGATAGGTAGGTAGGTAGATAGATAGATACAGATAGGTAGGTAGGTAGATAGATAGATAGAGATAGGTAGGTATGTAGATAGATAGATAGAGATAGGTAGGTAGGTAGGTAGATAGATAGATAGAGATAGGTAGGTAGGTAGGTAGATAGATAAAGATAGGTAGGTAGGTAGATTGATAGAGATAGGTAGGTAGGTAGATTGATAGATACAGATAGGAAGGTAGGTAGATTGATAGATAGAGATAGGTAGGTAGATAGATAGATAGATACAGATAGGTAGGTAGGTAGATTGATAGATAGAGATAGGTAGGTAGGTAGATAGATAGATAGAGATAGGTAGGTAGGTAGATAGATAGATAGATAGAGATAGGTAGGTAGGTAGATAGATAGATAGAGATAGGTAGGTAGGTAGATAGATAGAGATAGGTAGGTAGGTAGATTGATAGATAGAGATAGGTAGATAGGTAGATAGATAGATACAGATAGGTAGGTAGGTAGATAGAAAGAAATAGGTAGGTAGTTAGGTAGATAGATAGAGATAGGTTGGTAGGTAGATAGATAGATAGAGATAGGTAGGTAGGTAGATTGATAGATACAGATAGGTAGGTAGATAGATAAATACAGATAGGTGGGTAGGTAGATAGATAGATAGAGATAGGTAGGTAGGTAGATTGATAGATAGAGATAGGTAGGTAGGTAGATTGATAGATAGAGATAGGTAGGTAGGTAGATAGATAGATAGAGATAGGTAGGTAGGTAGGTAGATAGAGACAGATAGGTAGGTAGGTAGATAGATAGATACAGATAGGTAGGTAGGTAGATAGATAGATAGAGATAGGTAGGTAGGTAGATTGATAGATAGAGACAGGTAGGTAGGTAGATAGATACAGATAGGTAGGTAGGTAGATTGATAGATAGAGATAGGTAGGTAGGTAGATTGATAGATACAGATAGGTAGGTAGGTAGATAGATAGATAGAGATAGGTAGGTAGGTAGATTGATAGATACAGATAGGTAGGTAGGTAGATAGATAGATAGAGATAGGTAGGTAGGTAGGTAGATAGAGACAGATAGCTAGGTAGGTAGATAGATAGATACAGATAGGTAGGTAGGTAGATTGATAGATAGAGATAGGTAGGTAGGTAGATGGATAGATAGAGATAGGTAGGTAGGTAGATAGATAGATACAGATAGGTAGGTAGGTAGATAGATAGATACAGATAGGTAGGTAGGTAGATAGATAGATAGAGATAGGTAGGTAGGTAGATAGATAGATACAGATAGGTAGGTAGGTAGATTGATAGATAGAGATAGGTAGGTAGGTAGGTAGATAGATAGATAGAGATAGGTAGGTATGTAGATAGATAGAGATAGGTAGGTAGGTAGATAGATAGATAGAGATAGGTAGGTAGGTAGATAGATAGATACAGATAGGTAGGTAGGTAGATTGATAGAGATAGGTAGGTAGGTAGGTAGATTGATAGATACAGATAGGTAGGTAGGTAGATAGATAGATAGAGATAGGTAGGTAGGTAGATTGATAGATACAGATAGGTAGGTAGGTAGATTGATAGATAGAGATAGGTAGGTAGGTAGATAGATAGATAGAGATAGGTAGGTAGGTAGGTAGATAGAGACAGATAGGTAGGTAGGTAGATAGATAGATACAGATAGGTAGGTAGGTAGATAGATAGATAGAGATAGGTAGGTAAGTAGGTAGGTAGATACAGATAGGTAGGTAGATAGATAAATACAGATAGGTGGGTAGGTAGATAGATAGATAGAGATAGGTAGGTAGGTAGATTGATAGATAGAGATAGGTAGATAGGTAGATAGATAGATACAGATAGGTAGGTAGGTAGATAGAAAGAGATAGGTAGGTAGTTGGGTAGATAGATAGAGATAGGTAGGTAGGTAGATAGATAGATAGAGATAGGTAGGTAGGTAGATTGATAGATAGAGATAGGTAGATAGGTAGATAGATAGATACAGATCGGTAGGTAGGTAGATATATAGATACAGATATGTAGGTAGGTAGATAGATAGATACAGATAGGTAGGTAGGTAGATAGATAGATACAGATAGGTAGGTAGGTAGATTGATAGATAGATATAGGTAGGTAGGTAGGTAGATAGATAGAGATAGGTAGGTAGATAGATAGATAGATAGATAGATAGATAGAGATAGGTAGGTAGGTAGGTAGATAGATAGAGATAGGTAGGTAGGTAGATAGATAGATACAGATAGGTAGGTAGGTAGATTGATAGATAGAGATAGGGAGGTAGGTAGATTGATAGATACAGATAGGGAGGTAGGTAGATAGATAGATAGAGATAGGTAGGTAGGTAGATTGATAGATACAGATAGGTAGGTAGGTAGATTGATAGATAGAGATAGGTAGGTAGGTAGATAGATAGATAGAGATAGGTAGGTAGGTAGGTAGATAGAGACAGATAGGTAGGTAGGTAGATAGATAGATACAGATAGGTAGGTAGGTAGATAGATAGATAGAGATAGGTAGGTAGGTAGATTGATAGATAGAGATAGGTAGGTAGGTAGATAGATACAGATAGGTAGGTAGGTAGATTGATAGATAGAGATAGGTAGGTAGGTAGATTGATAGATACAGATAGGTAGGTAGGTAGATAGATAGATAGAGATAGGTAGGTAGGTAGATTGATAGATACAGATAGGTAGGTAGGTAGATAGATAAATAGAGATAGGTAGGTAGGTAGATAGATAGATAGAGATAGGTAGGTAGGCAGATAGATAGATAGAGATAGGTAGGTAGGTAGGTAGATAGATACAGATAGGTAGGTAGGTAGATAAATACAGATAGGTGGGTAGGTAGATAGATAGATAGAGATAGGTAGGTAGGTAGGTAGATAGATACAGATAGGTAGGTAGGTAGATAGATAGATACAGATAGGTAGGTAGGTAGATAGATAGATAGAGATAGGTAGGTAGGTAGATAGATAGATAGAGATAGGTAGGTAGGTAGATAGATAGATATAGGTAGGTAGGTAGATTGATAGATAGAGATAGGTAGATTGGTAGATAGATAGATACAGATAGGTAGGTAGGTAGATAGAAAGAGATAGGTAGGTAGTTGTGTAGATAGATAGAGATAGGTAGGTAGGTAGATAGATAGAGATAGGTAGGTAGGTAGATTGATAGATAGAGATAGGTAGATAGGTAGATAAATAGATAAAGATAGGTAGGTAAGTAGATATATAGATATAGATATGTAGGTAGGTAGATAGATAGATACAGATAGGTAGGTAGGTAGATGATAGATACAGATAGGTAGGTAGGTAGATTGATAGATAGAGATAGGTAGGTAGGTAGATAGATAGAGATAGGTAGGTAGGTAGATAGATAGATACAGATAGGTAGGTAGGTAGATAGAAAGAGATAGGTAGGTAGTTGGGTAGATAGATAGAGATAGGTAGGTAGGTAGATAGATAGATAGAGATAGGTAGGTAGGTAGATTGATAGATAGAGATAGGTAGATAGGTAGATAGATAGATACAGATCGGTAGGTAGGTAGATATATAGATACAGATATGTAGGTAGGTAGATAGATAGATACAGATAGGTAGGTAGGTAGATAGGTAGATACAGATAGGTAGGTAGGTAGATTGATAGATAGATATAGGTAGGTAGGTAGGTAGATAGATAGAGATAGGTAGGTAGGTAGATAGATAGATAGATAGATAGAGATAGGTAGGTAGGTAGATAGATAGATAGAGATAGGTAGGTAGGTAGATAGATAGATACAGATAGGTAGGTAGGTAGATTGATAGATAGAGATAGGTAGGTAGGTAGATTGATAGATACAGATAGGGAGGTAGGTAGATAGATAGATAGAGATAGGTAGGTAGGTAGATTGATAGATACAGATAGGTAGGTAGGTAGATTGATAGATAGAGATAGGTAGGTAGGTAGATAGATAGATAGAGATAGGTAGGTAGGTAGGTAGATAGAGACAGATAGGTAGGTAGGTAGATAGATAGATACAGATAGGTAGGTAGGTAGATAGATAGATAGAGATAGGTAGGTAGGTAGATTGATAGATAGAGATAGGTAGGTAGGTAGATAGATACAGATAGGTAGGTAGGTAGATTGATAGATAGAGATAGGTAGGTAGGTAGATTGATAGATACAGATAGGTAGGTAGGTAGATAGATAGATAGAGATAGGTAGGTAGGTAGATTGATAGATACAGATAGGTAGGTAGGTAGATAGATAAATAGAGATAGGTAGGTAGGTAGATAGATAGATAGAGATAGGTAGGTAGGCAGATAGATAGATAGAGATAGGTAGGTAGGTAGGTAGATAGATACAGATAGGTAGGTAGGTAGATAAATACAGATAGGTGGGTAGGTAGATAGATAGATAGAGATAGGTAGGTAGGTAGGTAGATAGATACAGATAGGTAGGTAGGTAGATAGATAGATACAGATAGGTAGGTAGGTAGATAGATAGATAGATAGAGATAGGTAGGTAGGTAGATAGATAGATAGAGATAGGTAGGTAGGTAGATAGATAGATATAGGTAGGTAGGTAGATTGATAGATAGAGATAGGTAGATTGGTAGATAGATAGATACAGATAGGTAGGTAGGTAGGTAGAAAGAGATAGGTAGGTAGTTGGGTAGATAGATAGAGATAGGTAGGTAGGTAGATAGATAGATAGAGATAGGTAGGTAGGTAGATTGATAGATAGAGATAGGTAGATAGGTAGATAAATAGATAAAGATAGGTAGGTAAGTAGATATATAGATACAGATATGTAGGTAGGTAGATAGATAGATACAGATAGGTAGGTAGGTAGATGATAGATACAGATAGGTAGGTAGGTAGATTGATAGATAGAGATAGGTAGGTAGGTAGATAGATAGAGATAGGTAGGTAGGTAGATTGATAGATACAGATAGGTAGGTAGGTAGATAGATAGATACAGATAGGTAGGAAGGTAGATTGATAGATAGAGATATGTAGGTAGGTAGATTGATAGATACAGATAGGTAGGTAGGTAGATAGATAGATAGAGATAGGTAGGTAGGTAGATAGATAAATAGAGATAGGTAGGTAGGTAGATAGATAGATAGAGATAGGTAGGTAGGTAGATAGATAGATACAGATAGGTAGGTAGGTAGATTGATAGATAGAGATAGGTAGGTAGGTAGATTGATAGATACAGATAGGTAGGTAGGTAGATAGATAGATACAGATATGTAGGTAGGTAGATTGATAGATAGAGATAGGTAGGTAGGTAGATTGATAGATACAGATAGGTAGGTAGATAGATAGATACAGATAGGTAGGTAGGTAGATTGATAGAGATAGGTAGGTAGGTAGATTGATAGATACAGATAGGTAGGTAGGTAGATAGACAGATAGAGATAGGTAGGTAGGTAGATAGATAGATAGAGATAGGTAGGTAGGTAGATAGATAGATAGAGATAGGTAGGTAGGTAGATAGATAGATACAGATAGGTAGGTAGGTAGATTGATAGATAGAGATAGGTAGGTAGGTAGATTGATAGATACAGATAGGTAGGTAGGTAGATTGGTCGATAGAGATAGGTAGGTAGGTAGGTAGATAGATAGATAGAGATAGGTAGGTGGGTAGGTAGATAGAGACAGATAGCTAGGTAGGTAGATAGATAGAGATAGGTAGGTAGGTAGATTGATAGATAGAGATATGTAGGTAGGTAGATAGATACAGATAGGTAGGTAGGTAGATAGATAGATACAGATAGGTAGGTAGGTAGATAGATAGATAGATAGAGATAGGTAGGTAGGTAGATAGATAGATACAGATAGGTAGGTAGGTAGATTGATAGATAGAGATAGGTAGGTAGGTAGATAGAGACAGATAGCTAGGTAGGTAGATTGATAGATAGAGATAGGTAGGTAGGTAGATTGATAGATAGAGATAGGTAGGTAGGTAGATAGATAGATACAGATAGGTAGGTAGGTAGATAGATAGATACAGATAGGTAGGTAGGTAGATAGATAGATAGAGATAGGTAGGTAGGTAGATAGATAGATACAGATAGGTAGGTAGGTAGATTGATAGATAGAGATAGGTAGGTAGGTAGATAGATAGATAGAGATAGGTAGGTAGGTAGGTAGATAGATAGAGATAGGTAGGTAGGTAGATAGATAGATAGAGATAGGTAGGAAGGTAGATAGATAGATACAGATAGGTAGGTAGGTAGATTGATAGATAGAGATAGGTAGGTAGGTAGGTAGGTAGATAGAGATAGGTAGGTAGGTAGGTAGATAGATACAGATAGATAGGTTGATAGATAAATACAGATAGGTGGGTAGGTAGATAGATAGATAGAGATAGGTAGGTAGGTAGGTAGATAGATACAGATAGGTAGGTAGGTAGATAGATAGATACAGATAGGTAGGTAGGTAGATAGATAGATAGAGATAGGTAGGTAGGTAGATAGATAGATAGAGATAGGTAGGTAGGTAGATAGATAGATATAGGTAGGTAGGTAGATTGATAGATAGAGATAGGTAGATTGGTAGATAGATACAGATCGGTAGGTAGGTAGATATATAGATACAGATATGTAGGTAGGTAGATAGATAGATACAGATAGGTAGGTAGATAGGTAGATACAGATACGTAGGTAGGTAGATTGATAGATAGATATAGGTAGGTAGGTAGATAGATAGAGATAGGTAGGTAGGTAGATAGATAGATAGATAGAGATAGGTAGGTAGGTAGATAGATAGATAGAGATAGGTAGGTAGGTAGATAGATAGATACAGATAGGTAGGTAGGTAGATTGATAGATAGAGATAGGTAGGTAGGTAGATTGATAGATACATAGGTAGGTAGGTAGATAGATAGATAGAGATAGGTAGGTAGGTAGATTGATAGATACAGATAGGTAGGTAGGTAGATTGATAGATAGAGATAGGTAGGTAGGTAGATAGATAGATAGATAGAGATAGGTAGGTAGGTAGGTAGATAGAGACAGATAGGTAGGTAGGTAGATAGATAGATACAGATAGGTAGGTAGGTAGATAGATAGATAGAGATAGGTAGGTAGGTAGATTGATAGATAGAGATAGGTAGGTAGGTAGATAGATACAGATAGGTAGGTAGGTAGATTGATAGATAGAGATAGGTAGGTAGGTAGATTGATAGATACAGATAGGTAGGTAGGTAGATAGATAGATAGAGATAGGTAGGTAGGTAGATTGATAGATACAGATAGGTAGGTAGGTAGATAGATAGATAGAGATAGGTAGGTAGGTAGGTAGATAGAGACAGATAGCTAGGTAGGTAGATAGATAGATACAGATAGGTAGGTAGGTAGATTGATAGATAGAGATAGGTAGGTAGGTAGATGGATAGATAGAGATAGGTAGGTAGGTAGATAGATAGATACAGATAGGTAGGTAGGTAGATAGATACAGATAGGTATGTAGGTAGATAGATAGATAGAGATAGGTAGGTAGG
Organism: Crotalus helleri; assembly: GCA_024509115.1. NCBI lineage: Eukaryota > Metazoa > Chordata > Lepidosauria > Squamata > Viperidae > Crotalus > Crotalus helleri. The sequence continues at coordinate 9,370,488 of JAKSXO010000016.1, forward strand.
TAGATAGATAGATACAGATAGGTAGGTAGGTAGATTGATAGATAGAGATAGGTAGGTAGGTAGATAGATAGATAGAGATAGGTAGGTATGTAGATAGATAGATAGAGATAGGTAGGTAGGTAGGTAGATTGATAGATACAGATAGGTAGGTAGGTAGATAGATAGATAGAGATAGGTAGGTAGGTAGATTGATAGATACAGATAGGTAGGTAGGTAGATTGATAGATAGAGATAGGTAGGTAGGTAGATAGATAGATAGAGATAGGTAGGTAGGTAGGTAGATAGAGACAGATAGGTAGGTAGGTAGATAGATAGATACAGATAGGTAGGTAGGTAGATAGATAGAGATAGGTAGGTAGGTAGATTCATAGATAGAGATAGGTAGGTAGGTAGATAGATACAGATAGGTAGGTAGGTAGATTGATAGATAGAGATAGGTAGGTAGGTAGATTGATAGATACAGATAGGTAGGTAGGTAGATAGATAGATAGAGATAGGTAGGTAGGTAGATTGATAGATACAGATAGGTAGGTAGGTAGATGGATAGATAGAGATAGGTAGGTAGGTAGATAGATAGATACAGATAGGTAGGTAGGTAGATAGATACAGATAGGTATGTAGGTAGATAGATAGATAGAGATAGGTAGGTAGGTAGATAGATAGATACAGATAGGTAGGTAGGTAGATTGATAGATAGAGATAGGTAGGTAGGTAGATAGATAGATAGAGATAGGTAGGTATGTAGATAGATAGATAGAGATAGGTAGGTAGGTAGGTAGATTGATAGATACAGATAGGTAGGTAGGTAGATAGATAGATAGAGATAGGTAGGTAGGTAGATTGATAGATACAGATAGGTAGGTAGGTAGATTGATAGATAGAGATAGGTAGGTAGGTAGATAGATAGATAGAGATAGGTAGGTAGGTAGGTAGATAGAGACAGATAGGTAGGTAGGTAGATAGATAGATACAGATAGGTAGGTAGGTAGATAGATAGAGATAGGTAGGTAGGTAGATTCATAGATAGAGATAGGTAGGTAGGTAGATAGATACAGATAGGTAGGTAGGTAGATTGATAGATAGAGATAGGTAGGTAGGTAGATTGATAGATACAGATAGGTAGGTAGGTAGATAGATAGATAGAGATAGGTAGGTAGGTAGATTGATAGATACAGATAGGTAGGTAGGTAGATAGATAGATAGAGATAGGTAGGTAGGTAGGTAGATAGAGACAGATAGCTAGGTAGGTAGATAGATAGATACAGATAGGTAGGTAGGTAGATTGATAGATAGAGATAGGTAGGTAGGTAGATTGATAGATAGAGATAGGTAGGTAGGTAGATAGATAGATACAGATAGGTAGGTAGGTAGATAGATAGATACAGATAGGTAGGTAGGTAGATAGATAGATAGAGATAGGTAGGTAGGTAGATAGATAGATACAGATAGGTAGGTAGGTAGATTGATAGATAGAGATAGGTAGGTAGGTAGATAGATAGAGATAGGTAGGTATGTAGATAGATAGAGATAGGTAGGTAGGTAGGTAGATAGATAGATAGAGATAGGTAGGTAGGTAGATAGATAGATACAGATAGGTAGGTAGGTAGATTGATAGAGATAGGTAGGTAGGTAGATTGATAGATACAGATAGGAAGGTAGATAGATTGATAGATAGAGAAAGGTAGGTAGATAGATAGATACAGATAGGTAGGTAGGTAGGTAGATTGATAGATAGAGATAGGTACGTAGGTAGATAGATAGATAGAGATAGGTAGGTAGGTAGATAGATAGAGATAGGTAGGTAGGTAGATAGATAGATAGAGATAGGTAGGTAGGTAGATAGATAGAGATAGGTAGGTAGGTAGATTGATAGATAGAGATAGGTAGATAGGTAGATAGATAGATACAGATAGGTAGGTAGGTAGATAGAAAGAAATAGGTAGGTAGTTAGGTAGATAGATAGAGATAGGTTGGTAGGTAGATAGATAGATAGAGATAGGTAGGTAGGTAGATTGATAGATACAGATAGGTAGGTAGATAGATAAATACAGATAGGTGGGTAGGTAGATAGATAGATAGAGATAGGTAGGTAGGTAGATTGATAGATACAGATAGGTAGGTAGGTAGATAGATAGATAGAGATAGGTAGGTAGGTAGATAGATAGATAGAGATAGGTAGGTAGGTAGATAGATAGATAGATAGAGATAGGTAGGTAGGTAGATAGATAGATAGAGATAGGTAGGTAGGTAGATAGATAGATACAGATAGGTAGGTAGGTAGATTGATAGATAGAGATAGGTAGGTAGGTAGATTGATAGATACAGATAGGTAGATAGGTAGGTAGATAGATACAGATAGGTAGGTAGGTAGATTGATAGATAGAGATAGGTAGGTAGGTAGATAGATAGATAGAGATAGGTAGGTAGGTAGATAGATAGATAGATAGAGATAGGTAGGTAGGTAGATAGATAGATAGAGATAGGTAGGTAGGTAGATAGATAGATACAGATAGGTAGGTAGGTAGATTGATAGATAGAGATATGTAGGTAGGTAGGTAGGTAGATAGAGATAGGTAGGTAGGTAGGTAGATAGATACAGATAGGTAGGTAGATAGATAAATACAGATAGGTGGGTAGGTAGATAGATAGATAGAGATAGGTAGGTAGGTAGTTAGATAGATACAGATAGGTAGGTAGGTAGATAGATAGATACAGATAGGTAGGTAGGTAGATAGATAGATAGAGATAGGTAGGTAGGTAGATAGATAGATATAGGTAGGTAGGTAGATTGATAGATAGAGATAGGTAGATAGGTAGATAGATAGATACAGATAGGTAGGTAGGTAGATAGAAAGAGATAGGTAGGTAGTTGGGTAGATAGATACAGATAGGTAGGTAGGTAGATAGATAGATAGAGATAGGTAGGTAGATAGATAGATACAGATAGGTAGGTAGGTAGATTGATAGAGATAGGTAGGTAGGTAGATTGATAGATACAGATAGGTAGGTAGGTAGATAGACAGATAGAGATAGGTAGGTAGGTAGATAGATAGATAGAGATAGGTAGGTAGGTAGATAGATAGATACAGATAGGTAGGTAGGTAGATTGATAGATAGAGATAGGTAGGTAGGTAGATTGATAGATACAGATAGGTAGGTAGGTAGATTGGTAGATAGAGATAGGTAGGTAGGTAGATAGATAGATAGAGATAGGTAGGTAGTTAGGTAGAGAGAGACAGATAGGTAGGTAGGTAGATTGATAGATAGAGATAGGTAGGTAGGTAGATTGATAGATAGAGATAGGTAGGTAGGTAGATAGATAGATACAGATAGGTAGGTAGGTAGATAGATAGATACAGATAGGTAGGTAGGTAGATAGATAGATAGAGATAGGTAGGTAGGTAGATAGATAGATACAGATAGGTAGGTAGGTAGAATGATAGATAGAGATAGGTAGGTAGGTAGATAGATAGATAGAGATAGGTAGGTAGGTAGGTAGATAGATACAGATAGGTAGGTAGGTAGATTGATAGATAGAGATAGGTAGGTAGGTAGCTAGGTAGATAGAGATAGGTAGGTAGGTAGGTAGATAGATACAGATAGGTAGGTAGATAGATAAATACAGATAGCTGGGTAGGTAGATAGATAGATAGAGATAGGTAGGTAGGTAGGTAGATAGATACAGATAGGTAGGTAGATAGATAAATACAGATAGCTGGGTAGGTAGATAGATAGATAGAGATAGGTAGGTAGGTAGGTAGATAGATACAGATAGGTAGGTAGGTAGATAGATAGATACAGATAGGTAGGTAGGTAGATAGATAGATAGAGATAGGTAGGTAGGTAGGTAGATAGATATAGGTAGGTAGGTAGATTGATAGATAGAGATAGGTAGATAGGTAGATAGATAGATACAGATAGGTAGGTAGGTAGATAGAAAGAGATAGGTAGGTAGTTGGGTAGATAGATAGAGATAGGTAGGTAGGTAGATAGATAGATAGAGATAGGTAGGTAGGTAGATTGATAGATAGAGATAGGTAGATAGGTAGATAGATAGATACAGATCGGTAGGTAGGTAGATATATAGATACAGATATGTAGGTAGGTAGATAGATAGATACAGATAGGTAGGTAGGTAGATAGATAGATACAGATAGGTAGGTAGGTAGATTGATAGATAGATATAGGTAGGTAGGTAGGTAGATAGATAGAGATAGGTAGGTAGGTAGATAGATAGATAGATAGAGATAGGTAGGTAGGTAGATAGATAGATAGAGATAGGTAGGTAGGTAGATAGATAGATACAGATAGGTAGGTAGGTAGATTGATAGATAGAGATAGGTAGGTAGGTAGATTGATAGATACAGATAGGTAGGTAGGTAGATAGATAGATAGAGATAGGTAGGTAGGTAGATTGATAGATACAGATAGGTAGGTAGGTAGATTGATAGATAGAGATATGTAGGTAGGTAGATAGATAGATAGAGATAGGTAGGTAGGTAGGTAGGTAGAGACAGATAGGTAGGTAGGTAGATAGATAGATACAGATAGGTAGGTAGGTAGATAGATAGATAGAGATAGGTAGGTAGGTAGATTGATAGATAGAGATAGGTAGGTAGGTAGATAGATACAGATAGGTAGGTAGGTAGATTGATAGATAGAGATAGGTAGGTAGGTAGATTGATAGATACAGATAGGTAGGTAGGTAGATAGATAGATAGAGATAGGTAGGTAGGTAGATTGATAGATACAGATAGGTAGGTAGGTAGATAGATAAATAGAGATAGGTAGGTAGGTAGATAGATAGATAGAGATAGGTAGGTAGGCAGATAGATAGATAGAGATAGGTAGGTAGGTAGGTAGATAGATACAGATAGGTAGGTAGGTAGATAAATACAGATAGGTGGGTAGGTAGATAGATAGATAGAGATAGGTAGGTAGGTAGGTAGATAGATACAGATAGGTAGGTAGGTAGATAGATAGATACAGATAGGTAGGTAGGTAGATAGATAGATAGAGATAGGTAGGTAGGTAGATAGATAGATAGAGATAGGTAGGTAGGTAGATAGATAGATATAGGTAGGTAGGTAGATTGATAGATAGAGATAGGTAGATTGGTAGATAGATAGATACAGATAGGTAGGTAGGTAGATAGAAAGAGATAGGTAGGTAGTTGGGTAGATAGATAGAGATAGGTAGGTAGGTAGATAGATAGATAGAGATAGGTAGGTAGGTAGATTGATAGATAGAGATAGGTAGATAGGTAGATAAATAGATAAAGATAGGTAGGTAAGTAGATATATAGATACAGATATGTAGGTAGGTAGATAGATAGATACAGATAGGTAGGTAGGTAGATGATAGATACAGATAGGTAGGTAGGTAGATTGATAGATAGAGATAGGTAGGTAGGTAGATAGATAGAGATAGGTAGGTAGGTAGATTGATAGATACAGATAGGTAGGTAGGTAGATAGATAGATACAGATAGGTAGGAAGGTAGATTGATAGATAGAGATATGTAGGTAGGTAGATTGATAGATACAGATAGGTAGGTAGGTAGATAGATAGATAGAGATAGGTAGGTAGGTAGATAGATAAATAGAGATAGGTAGGTAGGTAGATAGATAGATAGAGATAGGTAGGTAGGTAGGTAGGTAGATAGAGATAGGTAGGTAGGTAGGTAGATAGATACAGATAGGTAGGTAGATAGATAAATACAGATAGGTGGGTAGGTAGATAGATAGATAGAGATAGGTAGGTAGGTAGGTAGATAGATACAGATAGGTAGGTAGGTAGATAGATAGATATAGATAGGTAGGTAGGTAGATAGATAGATAGAGATAGGTAGGTAGGTAGATAGATAGATATAGGTAGGTAGGTAGATTGATAGATAGAGATAGGTAGATAGGTAGATAGATAGATACAGATAGGTAGGTAGGTAGATAGAAAGAGATAGGTAGGTAGTTGGGTAGATAGATAGAGATAGGTAGGTAGGTAGATAGATAGATAGAGATAGGTAGGTAGGTAGATTGATAGATAGAGATAGGTAGATAGGTAGATAGATAGATACAGATCGGTAGGTAGGTAGATATATAGATACAGATATGTAGGTAGGTAGATAGATAGATACAGATAGGTAGGTAGGTAGATAGATAGATACAGATAGGTAGGTAGGTAGATTGATAGATAGATATAGGTAGGTAGGTAGATTGATAGATACAGATAGGTAGGTAGGTAGATAGATAGATAGAGATAGGTAGGTAGGTAGATTGATAGATACAGATAGGTAGGTAGGTAGATTGATAGATAGAGATAGGTAGGTAGATAGATAGATACAGATAGGTAGGTAGGTAGATTGATAGAGATAGGTAGGTAGGTAGATTGATAGATACAGATAGGTAGGTAGGTAGATAGACAGATAGAGATAGGTAGGTAGGTAGATAGATAGATAGAGATAGGTAGGTAGGTAGATAGATAGATAGAGATAGGTAGGTAGGTAGATAGATAGATACAGATAGGTAGGTAGGTAGATTGATAGATAGAGATAGGTAGGTAGGTAGATTGATAGATAGAGATAGGTAGGTAGGTAGATTGATAGATACAGATAGGTAGGTAGGTAGATAGATAGATAGAGATAGGTAGGTAGGTAGATTGATAGATACAGATAGGTAGGTAGGTAGATAGATAGATAGAGATAGGTAGGTAGGTAGGTAGATAGAGACAGATAGCTAGGTAGGTAGATAGATAGATACAGATAGGTAGGTAGGTAGATTGATAGATAGAGATAGGTAGGTAGGTAGATTGATAGATAGAGATAGGTAGGTAGGTAGATAGATAGATACAGATAGGTAGGTAGGTAGATAGATAGATACAGATAGGTAGGTAGGTAGATAGATAGATAGAGATAGGTAGGTAGGTAGATAGATAGATACAGATAGGTAGGTAGGTAGATTGATAGATAGAGATAGGTAGGTAGGTAGATAGATAGAGATAGGTAGGTATGTAGATAGATAGATAGAGATAGGTAGGTAGGTAGGTAGATAGATAGATAGAGATAGGTAGGTCGGTAGATAGATAGATACAGATAGGTAGGTAGGTAGATTGATAGAGATAGGTAGGTAGGTAGATTGATAGATACAGATAGGAAGGTAGATAGATTGATAGATAGAGAAAGGTAGGTAGATAGATAGATACAGATAGGTAGGTAGGTAGGTAGATTGATAGATAGAGATAGGTAGGTAGGTAGATAGATAGATAGAGATAGGTAGGTAGGTAGATAGATAGAGATAGGTAGGTAGGTAGATAGATAGATAGAGATAGGTAGGTAGGTAGATAGATAGAGATAGGTAGGTAGGTAGATTGATAGATAGAGATAGGTAGATAGGTAGATAGATAGATACAGATAGGTAGGTAGGTAGATAGAAAGAAATAGGTAGGTAGTTAGGTAGATAGATAGAGATAGGTTGGTAGGTAGATAGATAGATAGAGATAGGTAGGTAGGTAGATTGATAGATATAGATAGGTAGGTAGATAGATAAATACAGATAGGTGGGTAGGTAGATAGATAGGTAGAGATAGGTAGGTAGGTAGATTGATAGATAGAGATAGGTAGGTAGGTAGATTGATAGATACAGATAGGTAGGTAGGTAGATAGATAGATAGAGATAGGTAGGTAGGTAGATAGATAGATAGAGATAGGTAGGTAGGTAGATAGATAGATAGATAGAGATAGGTAGGTAGGTAGATAGATAGATAGAGATAGGTAGGTAGGTAGATAGATAGATACAGATAGGTAGGTAGGTAGATTGATAGATAGAGATAGGTAGGTAGGTAGATTGATAGATACAGATAGGTGGATAGGTAGGTAGATAGATACAGATAGGTAGGTAGGTAGATTGATAGATAGAGATAGGTAGGTAGGTAGATAGATAGATAGAGATAGGTAGGTAGGTAGATAGATAGATAGATAGATAGAGATAGGTAGGTAGGTAGATAGATAGATAGAGATAGGTAGGTAGGTAGATAGATAGATACAGATAGGTAGGTAGGTAGATTGATAGATAGAGATAGGTAGGTAGGTAGGTAGGTAGATAGAGATAGGTAGGTAGGTAGGTAGATAGATACAGATAGGTAGGTAGATAGATAAATACAGATAGGTGGGTAGGTAGATAGATAGATAGAGATAGGTAGGTAGGTAGGTAGATAGATACAGATAGGTAGGTAGGTAGATAGATAGATACAGATAGGTAAGTAGGTAGATAGATAGATACAGATAGGCAGGTAGGTAGATAGATAGATAGAGATAGGTAGGTAGGTAGGTAGATAGAGACAGATAGGTAGGTAGGTAGATAGATAGATACAGATAGGTAGGTAGGTAGATAGATAGATAGAGATAGGTAGGTAGGTAGGTAGATTGATAGATAGAGATAGGTAGGTAGGTAGATAGATACAGATAGTTAGGTAGGTAGATTGATAGATAGAGATAGGTAGGTAGGTAGATTGATAGATACAGATAGGTAGGTAGGTAGATAGATAGATAGAGATAGGTAGGTAGGTAGATTGATAGATACAGATAGGTAGGTAGGTAGATAGATAGATAGAGATAGGTAGGTAGGTAGGTAGATAGAGACAGATAGCTAGGTAGGTAGATAGATAGATACAGATAGGTAGGTAGGTAGATTGATAGATAGAGATAGGTAGGTAGGTAGATGGATAGATAGAGATAGGTAGGTAGGAAGATAGATAGATACAGATAGGTAGGTAGGTAGATAGATAGATACAGATAGGTAGGTAGGTAGATAGATAGACAGAGATAGGTAGGTAGGTAGATAGATAGATACAGATAGGTAGGTAGGTAGATTGATAGATAGAGATAGGTAGGTAGGTAGATAGATAGATAGAGATAGGTAGGTATGTAGATAGATAGATAGAGATAGGTAGGTAGGTAGATAGATAGATAGAGATAGGTAGGTAGGTAGATAGATAGATACAGATAGGTAGGTAGGTAGATTGATAGAGATAGGTAGGTAGGTAGGTAGATTGATAGATACAGATAGGTAGGTAGGTAGATAGATAGATAGAGATAGGTAGGTAGGTAGATTGATAGATACAGATAGGTAGGTAGGTAGATTGATAGATAGAGATAGGTAGGTAGGTAGATAGATAGATAGAGATAGGTAGGTAGGTAGGTAGATAGAGACAGATAGGTAGGTAGGTAGATAGATAGATACAGATAGGTAGGTAGGTAGATAGATAGATAGAGATAGGTAGGTAGGTAGATTGATAGATAGAGATAGGTAGGTAGGTAGATAGATACAGATAGGTAGGTAGGTAGATTGATAGATAGAGATAGGTAGGTAGGTAGATTGATAGATACAGATAGGTAGGTAGGTAGATAGATAGATAGAGATAGGTAGGTAGGTAGATTGATAGATACAGATAGGTAGGTATGTAGATAGATAGATAGAGATAGGTAGGTAGGTAGATAGAGACAGATAGCTAGGTAGGTAGATAGATAGATACAGATAGGTAGGTAGGTAGATTGATAGATAGAGATAGGTAGGTAGGTAGATTGATAGATAGAGATAGGTAGGTAGGTAGATAGATAGATACAGATAGGTAGGTAGGTAGATAGATAGATACAGATAGGTAGGTAGGTAGGTAGATAGATAGAGATAGGTAGGTAGGTAGATAGATAGATAGATACAGATAGGTAGGTAGGTAGATTGATAGATAGAGATAGGTAGGTAGGTAGATAGATAGAGATAGGTAGGTATGTAGATAGATAGATAGAGATAGGTAGGTAGGTAGGTAGATAGATAGATAGAGATAGGTAGGTAGGTAGATAGATAGATACAGATAGGTAGGTAGGTAGATTGATAGAGATAGGTAGGTAGGTAGATTGATAGATACAGATAGGAAGGTAGGTAGATTGATAGATAGAGAAAGGTAGGTAGATAGATAGATACAGATAGGTAGGTAGGTAGATTGATAGATAGAGATAGGTAGGTAGGTAGATAGATAGATAGATAGAGATAGGTAGGTAGGTAGATAGATTGAGATAGGTAGGTAGGTAGATAGATAGATAGAGATAGGTAGGTAGGTAGATAGAGACAGATAGCTAGGTAGGTAGATAGATAGATACAGATAGGTAGGTAGGTAGATTGATAGATAGAGATAGGTAGGTAGGTAGATGGATAGATAGAGATAGGTAGGTAGGTAGATAGATAGATACAGATAGGTAGGTAGGTAGATAGATAGATACAGATAGGTAGGTAGGTAGATAGATAGACAGAGATAGGTAGGTAGGTAGATAGATAGATAGATACAGATAGGTAGGTAGGTAGATTGATAGATAGAGATAGGTAGGTAGGTAGATAGATAGATAGAGATAGGTAGGTATGTAGATAGATAGATAGAGATAGGTAGGTAGGTAGATAGATAGATAGAGATAGGTAGGTAGGTAGATAGATAGATACAGATAGGTAGGTAGGTAGATTGATAGAGATAGGTAGGTAGGTAGGTAGATTGATAGATACAGATAGGTAGGTAGGTAGATAGATAGATAGAGATAGGTAGGTAGGTAGATAGATAGATAGAGATAGGTAGGTAGGTAGATAGATAGATAGATAGAGATAGGTAGGTAGGTAGATAGATAGATAGAGATAGGTAGGTAGGTAGATAGATAGATACAGATAGGTAGGTAGGTAGATTGATAGATAGAGATAGGTAGGTAGGTAGATTGATAGATACAGATAGGTAGATAGGTAGGTAGATAGATACAGATAGGTAGGTAGGTAGATTGATAGATAGAGATAGGTAGGTAGGTAGATAGATAGATAGAGATAGGTAGGTACGTAGATAGATAGATAGATAGAGATAGGTAGGTAGGTAGATAGATAGATAGAGATAGGTAGGTAGGTAGATAGATAGATACAGATAGGTAGGTAGGTAGATTGATAGATAGAGATAGGTAGGTAGGTAGGTAGGTAGATAGAGATAGGTAGGTAGGTAGGTAGATAGATACAGATAGGTAGGTAGATAGATAAATACAGATAGGTGGGTAGGTAGATAGATAGATAGAGATAGGTAGGTAGGTAGGTAGGTAGATAGATACAGATAGGTAGGTAGGTAGATAGATAGATACAGATAGGTAGGTAGGTAGATAGATAGATAGAGATAGGTAGGTAGGTAGATAGATAGATATAGGTAGGTAGGTAGATTGATAGATAGAGATAGGTAGATAGGTAGATAGATAGATACAGATAGGTAGGTAGGTAGATAGAAAGAGATAGGTAGGTAGTTGGGTAGATAGATACAGATAGGTAGGTAGGTAGATAGATAGATAGAGATAGGTAGGTAGGTAGATTGATAGATAGAGATAGGTAGATAGGTAGATAGATAGATACAGATCGGTAGGTAGGTAGATATATAGATACAGATATGTAGGTAGGTAGATAGATAGATACAGATAGGTAGGTAGGTAGATAGATAGATACAGATAGGTAGGTAGGTAGATTGATAGATAGATATAGGTAGGTAGGTAGGTAGATAGATAGAGATAGGTAGGTAGGTAGATAGATAGATAGAGATAGGTAGGTAGGTAGATAGATAGATAGAGATAGGTAGGTAGGTAGATAGATAGATACAGATAGGTAGGTAGGTAGATTGATAGATAGAGATAGGTAGGTAGGTAGATTGATAGATACATAGGTAGGTAGGTAGATAGATAGATACAGATAGGTAGGTAGGTAGATTGATAGATACAGATAGGTAGGTAGGTAGATTGATAGATAGAGATAGGCAGGTAGGTAGATAGATAGATAGAGATAGGTAGGTAGGTAGGTAGATAGAGACAGATAGGTAGGTAGGTAGATAGATAGATACAGATAGGTAGGTAGGTAGATAGATAGATAGAGATAGGTAGGTAGGTAGGTAGATTGATAGATAGAGATAGGTAGGTAGGTAGATAGATACAGATAGGTAGGTAGGTAGATTGATAGATAGACATAGGTAGGTAGGTAGATTGATAGATACAGATAGGTAGGTAGGTAGATAGATAGATAGAGATAGGTAGGTAGGTAGATTGATAGATACAGATAGGTAGGTAGGTAGATAGATAGATAGAGATAGGTAGGTAGGTAGGTAGATAGAGACAGATAGCTAGGTAGGTAGATAGATAGATACAGATAGGTAGGTAGGTAGATTGATAGATAGAGATAGGTAGGTAGGTAGATGGATAGATAGAGATAGGTAGGTAGGAAGATAGATAGATACAGATAGGTAGGTAGGTAGATAGATAGATACAGATAGGTAGGTAGGTAGATAGATAGACAGAGATAGGTAGGTAGGTAGATAGATAGATACAGATAGGTAGGTAGGTAGATTGATAGATAGAGATAGGTAGGTAGGTAGATAGATAGATAGAGATAGGTAGGTATGTAGATAGATAGATAGAGATAGGTAGGTAGGTAGATAGATAGATACAGATAGGTAGGTAGGTAGATTGATAGAGATAGGTAGGTAGGTAGGTAGATTGATAGATACAGATAGGTAGGTAGGTAGATAGATAGGTAGAGATAGGTAGGTAGGTAGATTGATAGATACAGATAGGTAGGTAGGTAGATTGATAGATAGAGATAGGTAGGTAGGTAGATAGATAGATAGAGATAGGTAGGTAGGTAGGTAGATAGAGACAGATAGGTAGGTAGGTAGATAGATAGATACAGATAGGTAGGTAGGTAGATAGATAGATAGAGATAGGTAGGTAGGTAGATTGATAGATAGAGATAGGTAGGTAGGTAGATAGATACAGATAGGTAGGTAGGTAGATTGATAGATAGAGATAGGTAGGTAGGTAGATTGATAGATACAGATAGGTAGGTAGGTAGATAGATAGATAGAGATAGGTAGGTAGGTAGATTGATAGATACAGATAGGTAGGTATGTAGATAGATAGATAGAGATAGGTAGGTAGGTAGATAGAGACAGATAGCTAGGTAGGTAGATAGATAGATACAGATAGGTAGGTAGGTAGATTGATAGATAGAGATAGGTAGGTAGGTAGATTGATAGATAGAGATAGGTAGGTAGGTAGATAGATAGATACAGATAGGTAGGTAGGTAGATAGATAGATACAGATAGGTAGGTAGGTAGGTAGATAGATAGAGATAGGTAGGTAGGTAGATAGATAGATAGATAGATACAGATAGGTAGGTAGGTAGATTGATAGATAGAGATAGGTAGGTAGGTAGATAGATAGAGATAGGTAGGTATGTAGATAGATAGATAGAGATAGGTAGGTAGGTAGGTAGATAGATAGATAGAGATAGGTAGGTAGGTAGATAGATAGATACAGATAGGTAGGTAGGTAGATTGATAGAGATAGGTAGGTAGGTAGATTGATAGATACAGATAGGAAGGTAGGTAGATTGATAGATAGAGAAAGGTAGGTAGATAGATAGATACAGATAGGTAGGTAGGTAGATTGATAGATAGAGATAGGTAGGTAGGTAGATAGATAGATAGAGATAGGTAGGTAGGTAGATAGATTGAGATAGGTAGGTAGGTAGATAGATAGATAGAGATAGGTAGGTAGGTAGGTAGATAGAGACAGATAGCTAGGTAGGTAGATAGATAGATACAGATAGGTAGGTAGGTAGATTGATAGATAGAGATAGGTAGGTAGGTAGATGGATAGATAGAGATAGGTAGGTAGGTAGATAGATAGATACAGATAGGTAGGTAGGTAGATAGATAGATACAGATAGGTAGGTAGGTAGATAGATAGACAGAGATAGGTAGGTAGGTAGATAGATAGATAGATACAGATAGGTAGGTAGGTAGATTGATAGATAGAGATAGGTAGGTAGGTAGATAGATAGATAGAGATAGGTAGGTATGTAGATAGATAGATAGAGATAGGTAGGTAGGTAGATAGATAGATAGAGATAGGTAGGTAGGTAGATAGATAGATACAGATAGGTAGGTAGGTAGATTGATAGAGATAGGTAGGTAGGTAGGTAGATTGATAGATACAGATAGGTAGGTAGGTAGATAGATAGATAGAGATAGGTAGGTAGGTAGATTGATAGATACAGATAGGTAGGTAGGTAGATTGATAGATAGAGATAGGTAGGTAGGTAGATAGATAGATAGAGATAGGTAGGTAGGTAGGTAGATAGAGACAGATAGGTAGGTAGGTAGATAGATAGATACAGATAGGTAGGTAGGTAGATAGATAGATAGAGATAGGTAGGTAGGTAGATAGATAGATATAGGTAGGTAGGTAGATTGATAGATAGAGATAGGTAGATAGGTAGATAGATAGATACAGATAGGTAGGTAGGTAGATAGAAAGAGATAGGTAGGTAGTTGGGTAGATAGATAGAGATAGGTAGGTAGGTAGATAGATAGATAGAGATAGGTAGGTAGGTAGATTGATAGATAGAGATAGGTAGATAGGTAGATAGGTAGATAGATAGATACAGATCGGTAGGTAGGTAGATATATAGATACAGATATGTAGGTAGGTAGATAGATAGATACAGATAGGTAGGTAGGTAGATAGATAGATACAGATAGGTAGGTAGGTAGATTGATAGATAGATATAGGTAGGTAGGTAGGTAGATAGATAGAGATAGGTAGGTAGGTAGATAGATAGATAGAGATAGGTAGGTAGGTAGATAGATAGATAGAGATAGGTAGGTAGGTAGATAGATAGATACAGATAGGTAGGTAGGTAGATTGATAGATAGAGATAGGTAGGTAGGTAGATTGATAGATACATAGGTAGGTAGGTAGATAGATAGATACAGATAGGTAGGTAGGTAGATTGATAGATACAGATAGGTAGGTAGGTAGATTGATAGATAGAGATAGGTAGGTAGGTAGATAGATAGATAGAGATAGGTAGGTAGGTAGGTAGATAGAGACAGATAGGTAGGTAGGTAGATAGATAGATACAGATAGGTAGGTAGGTAGATAGATGGATAGAGATAGGTAGGTAGGTAGGTAGATTGATAGATAGAGATAGGTAGGTAGGTAGATAGATACAGATAGGTAGGTAGGTAGATTGATAGATAGAGATAGGTAGGTAGGTAGATTGATAGATACAGATAGGTAGGTAGGTAGATAGATAGATAGAGATAGGTAGGTAGGTAGATTGATAGATACAGATAGGTAGGTAGGTAGATAGATAGATAGAGATAGGTAGGTAGGTAGGTAGATAGAGACAGATAGCTAGGTAGGTAGATAGATAGATACAGATAGGTAGGTAGGTAGATTGATAGATAGAGATAGGTAGGTAGGTAGATGGATAGATAGAGATAGGTAGGTAGGTAGATAGATAGATACAGATAGGTAGGTAGGTAGATAGATAGATACAGATAGGTAGGTAGGTAGATAGATAGACAGAGATAGGTAGGTAGGTAGATAGATAGATACAGATAGGTAGGTAGGTAGATTGATAGATAGAGATAGGTAGGTAGGTAGATAGATAGATAGAGATAGGTAGGTATGTAGATAGATAGATAGAGATAGGTAGGTAGGTAGATAGATAGATAGAGATAGGTAGGTAGGTAGATAGATAGATACAGATAGGTAGGTAGGTAGATTGATAGAGATAGGTAGGTAGGTAGGTAGATTGATAGATACAGATAGGTAGGTAGGTAGATAGATAGAGATAGGTAGGTAGGTAGATTGATAGATACAGATAGGTAGGTAGGTAGATTGATAGATAGAGATAGGTAGGTAGGTAGATAGATAGATAGAGATAGGTAGGTAGGTAGGTAGATAGAGACAGATAGGTAGGTAGGTAGATAGATAGATACAGATAGGTAGGTAGGTAGATAGATAGATAGAGATAGGTAGGTAGGTAGATTGATAGATAGAGATAGGTAGGTAGGTAGATAGATACAGATAGGTAGGTAGGTAGATTGATAGATAGAGATAGGTAGGTAGGTAGATTGATAGATACAGATAGGTAGGTAGGTAGATAGATAGATAGAGATAGGTAGGTAGGTAGATTGATAGATACAGATAGGTAGGTATGTAGATAGATAGATAGAGATAGGTAGGTAGGTAGATAGAGACAGATAGATAGGTAGGTAGATAGATAGATACAGATAGGTAGGTAGGTAGATTGATAGATAGAGATAGGTAGGTAGGTAGATTGATAGATAGAGATAGGTAGGTAGGTAGATAGATAGATACAGATAGGTAGGTAGGTAGATAGATAGATACAGATAGGTAGGTAGGTAGATAGATAGATAGAGATAGGTAGGTAGGTAGATAGATAGATACAGATAGGTAGGTAGGTAGATTGATAGATAGAGATAGGTAGGTATGTAGATAGATAGATAGAGATAGGTAGGTAGGTAGGTAGATAGATAGATAGAGATAGGTAGGTAGGTAGATAGATAGATACAGATAGGTAGGTAGGTAGATTGATAGAGATAGGTAGGTAGGTAGATTGATAGATACAGATAGGAAGGTAGGGAGATTGATAGATAGAGAAAGGTAGGTAGATAGATAGATACAGATAGGTAGGTAGGTAGATTGATAGATAGAGATAGGTAGGTAGGTAGATAGATAGATAGAGATAGGTAGGTAGGTAGATAGATTGAGATAGGTAGGTAGGTAGATAGATAGATAGAGATAGGTAGGTAGGTAGATAGATAGAGATAGGTAGGTAGGTAGATTGATAGATAGAGATAGGTAGATAGGTAGATAGATAGATACAGATAGGTAGGTAGATAGATAAATAGAGATAGGTGGGTAGGTAGATAGATAGATAGAGATAGGTAGGTAGGTAGGTAGATAGATACAGATAGGTAGGTAGGTAGATAGATAGATACAGATAGGTAGGTAGGTAGATAGATAGATAGAGATAGGTAGGTAGGTAGATAGATAGATATAGGTAGGTAGGTAGATTGATAGATAGAGATAGGTAGATAGGTAGATAGATAGATACAGATAGGTAGGTAGGTAGATAGAAAGAGATAGGTAGGTAGTTGGGTAGATAGATAGAGATAGGTAGGTAGGTAGATAGATAGATAGAGATAGGTAGGTAGGTAGATTGATAGATAGAGATAGGTAGATAGGTAGATAGATAGATACAGATCGGTAGGTAGGTAGATATATAGATACAGATATGTAGGTAGGTAGATAGATAGATACAGATAGGTAGGTAGGTAGATAGATAGATACAGATAGGTAGGTAGGTAGATTGATAGATAGATATAGGTAGGTAGGTAGGTAGATAGATAGAGATAGGTAGGTAGGTAGATAGATAGATAGAGATAGGTAGGTATTTAGATAGATAGATAGAGATAGGTAGGTAGGTAGATAGATAGATACAGATAGGTAGGTAGGTAGATTGATAGATAGAGATAGGTAGGTAGGTAGGTAGATAGAGACAGATAGGTAGGTAGGTAGATAGATAGATACAGATAGGTAGGTAGGTAGATAGATAGATAGAGATAGGTAGGTAGGTAGATTGATAGATAGAGATAGGTAGGTAGGTAGATAGATACAGATAGGTAGGTAGGTAGATTGATAGATAGAGATAGGTAGGTAGGTAGATTGATAGATACAGATAGGTAGGTAGGTAGATAGATAGATAGAGATAGGTAGGTAGGTAGATTGATAGATACAGATAGGTAGGTAGGTAGATAGATAGATAGAGATAGGTAGGTAGGTAGGTAGATAGAGACAGATAGCTAGGTAGGTAGATAGATAGATACAGATAGGTAGGTAGGTAGATTGATAGATAGAGATAGGTAGGTAGGTAGATTGATAGATAGAGATAGGTAGGTAGGTAGATAGATAGATACAGATAGGTAGGTAGGTAGATAGATAGATACAGATAGGTAGGTAGGTAGATAGATAGATAGAGATAGGTAGGTATGTAGATAGATAGATAGAGATAGGTAGGTAGGTAGGTAGATAGATAGATAGAGATAGGTAGGTAGGTAGATAGATAGATAAAGATAGGTAGGTAGGTAGATTGATAGAGATAGGTAGGTAGGTAGATTGATAGATACAGATAGGAAGGTAGGTAGATTGATAGATAGAGATAGGTAGGTAGATAGATAGATAGATACAGATAGGTAGGTAGGTAGATTGATAGATAGAGATAGGTAGGTAGGTAGATAGATAGATAGAGATAGGTAGGTAGGTAGATAGATAGATAGATAGAGATAGGTAGGTAGGTAGATAGATAGATAGAGATAGGTAGGTAGGTAGATAGATAGAGATAGGTAGGTAGGTAGATTGATAGATAGAGATAGGTAGATAGGTAGATAGATAGATACAGATAGGTAGGTAGGTAGATAGAAAGAAATAGGTAGGTAGTTAGGTAGATAGATAGAGATAGGTTGGTAGGTAGATAGATAGATAGAGATAGGTAGGTAGGTAGATTGATAGATACAGATAGGTAGGTAGATAGATAAATACAGATAGGTGGGTAGGTAGATAGATAGATAGAGATAGGTAGGTAGGTAGATTGATAGATAGAGATAGGTAGGTAGGTAGATTGATAGATAGAGATAGGTAGGTAGGTAGATAGATAGAGATAGGTAGGTAGGTAGGTAGATAGAGACAGATAGGTAGGTAGGTAGATAGATAGATACAGATAGGTAGGTAGGTAGATAGATAGATAGAGATAGGTAGGTAGGTAGATTGATAGATAGAGACAGGTAGGTAGGTAGATAGATACAGATAGGTAGGTAGGTAGATTGATAGATAGAGATAGGTAGGTAGGTAGATTGATAGATACAGATAGGTAGGTAGGTAGATAGATAGATAGAGATAGGTAGGTAGGTAGATTGATAGATACAGATAGGTAGGTAGGTAGATAGATAGATAGAGATAGGTAGGTAGGTAGGTAGATAGAGACAGATAGCTAGGTAGGTAGATAGATAGATACAGATAGGTAGGTAGGTAGATTGATAGATAGAGATAGGTAGGTAGGTAGATTGATAGATAGAGATAGGTAGGTAGGTAGATAGATAGATACAGATAGGTAGGTAGGTAGATAGATAGATACAGATAGGTAGGTAGGTAGATAGATAGATAGAGATAGGTAGGTATGTAGATAGATAGATAGAGATAGGTAGGTAGGTAGGTAGATAGATAGATAGAGATAGGTAGGTAGGTAGATAGATAGATAAAGATAGGTAGGTAGGTAGATTGATAGAGATAGGTAGGTAGGTAGATTGATAGATACAGATAGGAAGGTAGGTAGATTGATAGATAGAGATAGGTAGGTAGATAGATAGATAGATACAGATAGGTAGGTAGGTAGATTGATAGATAGAGATAGGTAGGTAGGTAGATAGATAGATAGAGATAGGTAGGTAGGTAGATAGATAGATAGATAGAGATAGGTAGGTAGGTAGATAGATAGATAGAGATAGGTAGGTAGGTAGATAGATAGAGATAGGTAGGTAGGTAGATTGATAGATAGAGATAGGTAGATAGGTAGATAGATAGATACAGATAGGTAGGTAGGTAGATAGAAAGAAATAGGTAGGTAGTTAGGTAGATAGATAGAGATAGGTTGGTAGGTAGATAGATAGATAGAGATAGGTAGGTAGGTAGATTGATAGATACAGATAGGTAGGTAGATAGATAAATACAGATAGGTGGGTAGGTAGATAGATAGATAGAGATAGGTAGGTAGGTAGATTGATAGATAGAGATAGGTAGGTAGGTAGATTGATAGATAGAGATAGGTAGGTAGGTAGATAGATAGATAGAGATAGGTAGGTAGGTAGGTAGATAGAGACAGATAGGTAGGTAGGTAGATAGATAGATACAGATAGGTAGGTAGGTAGATAGATAGATAGAGATAGGTAGGTAGGTAGATTGATAGATAGAGACAGGTAGGTAGGTAGATAGATACAGATAGGTAGGTAGGTAGATTGATAGATAGAGATAGGTAGGTAGGTAGATTGATAGATACAGATAGGTAGGTAGGTAGATAGATAGATAGAGATAGGTAGGTAGGTAGATTGATAGATACAGATAGGTAGGTAGGTAGATAGATAGATAGAGATAGGTAGGTAGGTAGGTAGATAGAGACAGATAGCTAGGTAGGTAGATAGATAGATACAGATAGGTAGGTAGGTAGATTGATAGATAGAGATAGGTAGGTAGGTAGATGGATAGATAGAGATAGGTAGGTAGGTAGATAGATAGATACAGATAGGTAGGTAGGTAGATAGATAGATACAGATAGGTAGGTAGGTAGATAGATAGATAGAGATAGGTAGGTAGGTAGATAGATAGATACAGATATGTAGGTAGGTAGATTGATAGATAGAGATAGGTAGGTAGGTAGATAGATAGATAGAGATAGGTAGGTATGTAGATAGATAGAGATAGGTAGGTAGGTAGATAGATAGATAGAGATAGGTAGGTAGGTAGATAGATAGATACAGATAGGTAGGTAGGTAGATTGATAGAGATAGGTAGGTAGGTAGGTAGATTGATAGATACAGATAGGTAGGTAGGTAGATAGATAGATAGAGATAGGTAGGTAGGTAGATTGATAGATACAGATAGGTAGGTAGGTAGATTGATAGATAGAGATAGGTAGGTAGGTAGATAGATAGATAGAGATAGGTAGGTAGGTAGGTAGATAGAGACAGATAGGTAGGTAGGTAGATAGATAGATACAGATAGGTAGGTAGGTAGATAGATAGATAGAGATAGGTAGGTAGGTAGATTGATAGATAGAGATAGGTAGGTAGGTAGATAGATACAGATAGGTAGGTAGGTAGATTGATAGATAGAGATAGGTAGGTAGGTAGATTGATAGATACAGATAGGTAGGTAGGTAGATAGATAGATAGAGATAGGTAGGTAGGTAGATTGATAGATACAGATAGGTAGGTAGGTAGATAGATAGATAGAGATAGGTAGGTAGGTAGGTAGATAGAGACAGATAGCTAGGTAGGTAGATAGATAGATACAGATAGGTAGGTAGGTAGATTGATAGATAGAGATAGGTAGGTAGGTAGATTGATAGATAGAGATAGGTAGGTAGGTAGATAGATAGATACAGATAGGTAGGTAGGTAGATAGATAGATACAGATAGGTAGGTAGGTAGATAGATAGATAGAGATAGGTAGGTAGGTAGATAGATAGATACAGATAGGTAGGTAGGTAGATTGATAGATAGAGATAGGTAGGTAGGTAGATAGATAGAGATAGGTAGGTATGTAGATAGATAGATAGAGATAGGTAGGTAGGTAGGTAGGTAGATAGATAGAGATAGGTAGGTAGGTAGATAGATAGATAAAGATAGGTAGGTAGGTAGATAGATAGATAGAGATAGGTAGGTATGTAGATAGATAGATAGAGATAGGTAGGTAGGTAGGTAGATAGATAGATAGAGATAGGTAGGTAGGTAGATAGATAGATAAAGATAGGTAGGTAGGTAGATTGATAGAGATAGGTAGGTAGGTAGATTGATAGATACAGATAGGAAGGTAGGTAGATTGATAGATAGAGATAGGTAGGTAGATAGATAGATAGATACAGATAGGTAGGTAGGTAGATTGATAGATAGAGATAGGTAGGTAGGTAGATAGATAGATAGAGATAGGTAGGTAGGTAGATAGATAGATAGATAGAGATAGGTAGGTAGGTAGATAGATAGATAGAGATAGGTAGGTAGGTAGATAGATAGAGATAGGTAGGTAGGTAGATTGATAGATAGAGATAGGTAGATAGGTAGATAGATAGATACAGATAGGTAGGTAGGTAGATAGAAAGAAATAGGTAGGTAGTTAGGTAGATAGATAGAGATAGGTTGGTAGGTAGATAGATAGATAGAGATAGGTAGGTAGGTAGATTGATAGATACAGATAGGTAGGTAGATAGATAAATACAGATAGGTGGGTAGGTAGATAGATAGATAGAGATAGGTAGGTAGGTAGATTGATAGATAGAGATAGGTAGGTAGGTAGATTGATAGATAGAGATAGGTAGGTAGGTAGGTAGATAGATAGAGATAGGTAGGTAGGTAGGTAGATAGAGACAGATAGGTAGGTAGGTAGATAGATAGATACAGATAGGTAGGTAGGTAGATAGATAGATAGAGATAGGTAGGTAGGTAGATTGATAGATAGAGACAGGTAGGTAGGTAGATAGATACAGATAGGTAGGTAGGTAGATTGATAGATAGAGATAGGTAGGTAGGTAGATTGATAGATACAGATAGGTAGGTAGGTAGATAGATAGATAGAGATAGGTAGGTAGGTAGATTGATAGATACAGATAGGTAGGTAGGTAGATAGATAGATAGAGATAGGTAGGTAGGTAGGTAGATAGAGACAGATAGCTAGGTAGGTAGATAGATAGATACAGATAGGTAGGTAGGTAGATTGATAGATAGAGATAGGTAGGTAGGTAGATGGATAGATAGAGATAGGTAGGTAGGTAGATAGATAGATACAGATAGGTAGGTAGGTAGATAGATAGATACAGATAGGTAGGTAGGTAGATAGATAGATAGAGATAGGTAGGTAGGTAGATAGATAGATACAGATAGGTAGGTAGGTAGATTGATAGATAGAGATAGGTAGGTAGGTAGATAGATAGATAGAGATAGGTAGGTATGTAGATAGATAGAGATAGGTAGGTAGGTAGATAGATAGATAGAGATAGGTAGGTAGGTAGATAGATAGATACAGATAGGTAGGTAGGTAGATTGATAGAGATAGGTAGGTAGGTAGGTAGATTGATAGATACAGATAGGTAGGTAGGTAGATAGATAGATAGAGATAGGTAGGTAGGTAGATTGATAGATACAGATAGGTAGGTAGGTAGATTGATAGATAGAGATAGGTAGGTAGGTAGATAGATAGATAGAGATAGGTAGGTAGGTAGGTAGATAGAGACAGATAGGTAGGTAGGTAGATAGATAGATACAGATAGGTAGGTAGGTAGATAGATAGATAGAGATAGGTAGGTAGGTAGATTGATAGATAGAGATAGGTAGGTAGGTAGATAGATACAGATAGGTAGGTAGGTAGATTGATAGATAGAGATAGGTAGGTAGGTAGATTGATAGATACAGATAGGTAGGTAGGTAGATAGATAGATAGAGATAGGTAGGTAGGTAGATTGATAGATACAGATAGGTAGGTAGGTAGATAGATAGATAGAGATAGGTAGGTAGGTAGGTAGATAGAGACAGATAGCTAGGTAGGTAGATAGATAGATACAGATAGGTAGGTAGGTAGATTGATAGATAGAGATAGGTAGGTAGGTAGATTGATAGATAGAGATAGGTAGGTAGGTAGATAGATAGATACAGATAGGTAGGTAGGTAGATAGATAGATACAGATAGGTAGGTAGGTAGATAGATAGATAGAGATAGGTAGGTAGGTAGATAGATAGATACAGATAGGTAGGTAGGTAGATTGATAGATAGAGATAGGTAGGTAGGTAGATAGATAGAGATAGGTAGGTATGTAGATAGATAGATAGAGATAGGTAGGTAGGTAGGTAGGTAGATAGATAGAGATAGGTAGGTAGGTAGATAGATAGATACAGATAGGTAGGTAGGTAGATTGATAGAGATAGGTAGGTAGGTAGATTGATAGATACAGATAGGAAGGTAGATAGATTGATAGATAGAGAAAGGTAGGTAGATAGATAGATACAGATAGGTAGGTAGGTAGGTAGATTGATAGATAGAGATAGGTAGGTAGGTAGGTAGATAGATAGATAGAGATAGGTAGGTAGGTAGATAGATAGAGATAGGTAGGTAGGTAGATAGATAGATAGAGATAGGTAGGTAGGTAGATAGATAGAGATAGGTATGTAGGTAGATTGATAGATAGAGATAGGTAGATAGGTAGATAGATAGATACAGATAGGTAGGTAGGTAGATAGAAAGAAATAGGTAGGTAGTTAGGTAGATAGATAGAGATAGGTTGGTAGGTAGATAGATAGATAGAGATAGGTAGGTAGGTAGATTGATAGATACAGATAGGTAGGTAGATAGATAAATACAGATAGGTGGGTAGGTAGATAGATAGATAGAGATAGGTAGGTAGGTAGATTGATAGATAGAGATAGGTAGGTAGGTAGATTGATAGATACAGATAGGTAGGTAGGTAGATAGATAGATAGAGATAGGAAGGTAGGTAGATAGATAGATAGAGATAGGTAGGTAGGTAGATAGATAGATAGATAGAGATAGGTAGGTAGGTAGATAGATAGATAGAGATAGGTAGGTAGGTAGATAGATAGATACAGATAGGTAGGTAAGTAGATTGATAGATAGAGATAGGTAGGTAGGTAGATTGATAGATACAGATAGGTAGATAGGTAGGTAGATAGATACAGATAGGTAGGTAGGTAGATTGATAGATAGAGATAGGTAGGTAGGTAGATAGATAGATAGAGATAGGTAGGTAGGTAGATAGATAGATAGATAGAGATAGGTAGGTAGGTAGATAGATAGATAGAGATAGGTAGGTAGGTAGATAGATATATACAGATAGGTAGGTAGGTAGATTGATAGATAGAGATAGGTAGGTAGGTAGGTAGGTAGATAGAGATAGGTAGGTAGGTAGGTAGATAGATACAGATAGGTAGGTAGATAGATAAATACAGATAGGTGGGTAGGTAGATAGAAAGAGATAGGTAGGTAGTTGGGTAGATAGATACAGATAGGTAGGTAGGTAGATAGATAGATAGAGATAGGTAGGTAGGTAGATTGATAGATAGAGATAGGTAGATAGGTAGATAGATAGATACAGATCGGTAGGTAGGTAGATATATAGATACAGATATGTAGGTAGGTAGATAGATAGATACAGATAGGTAGGTAGGTAGATAGATAGATACAGATAGGTAGGTAGGTAGATTGATCGATAGATATAGGTAGGTAGGTAGGTAGATAGATAGTGATAGGTAGGTAGGTAGATAGATAGATATAGATAGGTAGGTAGGTAGATAGATAGATAGAGATAGGTAGGTAGGTAGATAGATAGATACAGATAGGTAGGTAGGTAGATTGATAGGTAGGTAGGTAGATTGATAGATACATAGGTAGGTAGGTAGATAGATAGATAGAAATAGGTAGGTAGGTAGATTGATAGATACAGATAGGTAGGTAGGTAGATTGATAGATAGAGATAGGTAGGTAGGTAGATAGATAGATAGAGATAGGTAGGTAGGTAGGTAGATAGAGACAGATAGGTAGGTAGGTAGATAGATAGATACAGATAGGTAGGTAGGTAGATAGATAGATAGAGATAGGTAGGTAGGTAGATAGATACAGATAGGTAGGTAGGTAGATTGATAGATAGAGATAGGTAGGTAGGTAGATTGATAGATACAGATAGGTAGGTAGGTAGATAGATAGATAGAGATAGGTAGGTAGGTAGATTGATAGATACAGATAGGTAGGTAGGTAGATAGATAGATAGAGATAGGTAGGTAGGTAGGTAGATAGAGACAGATAGCTAGGTAGGTAGATAGATAGATACAGATAGGTAGGTAGGTAGATTGATAGATAGAGATAGGTAGGTAGGTAGATGGATAGATAGAGATAGGTAGGTAGGTAGATAGATAGATACAGATAGGTAGGTAGGTAGATAGATAGATACAGATAGGTAGGTAGGTAGATAGATAGACAGAGATAGGTAGGTAGGTAGATAGATAGATACAGATAGGTAGGTAGGTAGATTGATAGATAGAGATAGGTAGGTAGGTAGATAGATAGATAGAGATAGGTAGGTATGTAGATAGATAGATAGAGATAGGTAGGTAGGTAGATAGATAGATAGAGATAGGTAGGTAGGTAGATAGATAGATACAGATAGGTAGGTAGGTAGATTGATAGAGATAGGTAGGTAGGTAGGTAGATTGATAGATACAGATAGGTAGGTAGGTAGATAGATAGATAGAGATAGGTAGGTAGGTAGATTGATAGATACAGATAGGTAGGTAGGTAGATTGATAGATAGAGATAGGTAGGTAGGTAGATAGATAGATAGAGATAGGTAGGTAGGTAGGTAGATAGAGACAGATAGGTAGGTAGGTAGATAGATAGATACAGATAGGTAGGTAGGTAGATAGATAGATAGAGATAGGTAGGTAGGTAGATTGATAGATAGAGATAGGTAGGTAGGTAGATAGATACAGATAGGTAGGTAGGTAGATTGATAGATAGAGATAGGTAGGTAGGTAGATTGATAGATACAGATAGGTAGGTAGGTAGATAGATAGATAGAGATAGGTAGGTAGGTAGATTGATAGATACAGATAGGTAGGTATGTAGATAGATAGATAGAGATAGGTAGGTAGGTAGGTAGATAGAGACAGATAGCTAGGTAGGTAGATAGATAGATACAGATAGGTAGGTAGGTAGATTGATAGATAGAGATAGGTAGGTAGGTAGATAGATAGATACAGATAGGTAGGTAGGTAGATTGATAGATAGAGATAGGTAGGTAGGTAGATAGATAGATAGAGATAGGTAGGTATGTAGATAGATAGATAGAGATAGGTAGGTAGGTAGGTAGATAGAGACAGATAGCTAGGTAGGTAGATAGATAGATACAGATAGGTAGGTAGGTAGATAGATAGACAGAGATAGGTAGGTAGGTAGATAGATAGATACAGATAGGTAGGTAGGTAGATTGATAGATAGAGATAGGTAGGTAGGTAGATAGATAGATAGAGATAGGTAGGTATGTAGATAGATAGATAGAGATAGGTAGGTAGGTAGATAGATAGATAGAGATAGGTAGGTAGGTAGATAGATAGATACAGATAGGTAGGTAGGTAGATTGATAGAGATAGGTAGGTAGGTAGGTAGATTGATAGATACAGATAGGTAGGTAGGTAGATAGATAGATAGAGATAGGTAGGTAGGTAGATTGATAGATACAGATAGGTAGGTAGGTAGATTGATAGATAGAGATAGGTAGGTAGGTAGATAGATAGATAGAGATAGGTAGGTAGGTAGGTAGATAGAGACAGATAGGTAGGTAGGTAGATAGATAGATACAGATAGGTAGGTAGGTAGATAGATAGATAGAGATAGGTAGGTAGGTAGATTGATAGATAGAGATAGGTAGGTAGGTAGATAGATACAGATAGGTAGGTAGGTAGATTGATAGATAGAGATAGGTAGGTAGGTAGATTGATAGATACAGATAGGTAGGTAGGTAGATAGATAGATAGAGATAGGTAGGTAGGTAGATTGATAGATACAGATAGGTAGGTATGTAGATAGATAGATAGAGATAGGTAGGTAGGTAGGTAGATAGAGACAGATAGCTAGGTAGGTAGATAGATAGATACAGATAGGTAGGTAGGTAGATTGATAGATAGAGATAGGTAGGTAGGTAGATTGATAGATAGAGATAGGTAGGTAGGTAGATAGATAGATACAGATAGGTAGGTAGGTAGATAGATAGATACAGATAGGTAGGTAGGTAGATAGATAGATAGAGATAGGTAGGTAGGTAGATAGATAGATACAGATAGGTAGGTAGGTAGATTGATAGATAGAGATAGGTAGGTAGGTAGATAGATAGAGATAGGTAGGTATGTAGATAGATAGATAGAGATAGGTAGGTAGGTAGGTAGATAGATAGATAGAGATAGGTAGGTAGGTAGATAGATAGATACAGATAGGTAGGTAGGTAGATTGATAGAGATAGGTAGGTAGGTAGATTGATAGATACAGATAGGAAGGTAGGTAGATTGATAGATAGAGAAAGGTAGGTAGATAGATAGATACAGATAGGTAGGTAGGTAGATTGATAGATAGAGATAGGTAGGTAGGTAGATAGATAGATAGAGATAGGTAGGTAGGTAGATAGATAGAGATAGGTAGGTAGGTAGATAGATAGATAGAGATAGGTAGGTAGGTAGATAGATAGAGATAGGTAGGTAGGTAGATTGATAGATAGAGATAGGTAGATAGGTAGATAGATAGATACAGATAGGTAGGTAGGTAGATAGAAAGAAATAGGTAGGTAGTTAGGTAGATAGATAGAGATAGGTTGGTAGGTAGATAGATAGATAGAGATAGGTAGGTAGGTAGATTGATAGATACAGATAGGTAGGTAGATAGATAAATACAGATAGGTGGGTAGGTAGATAGATAGATAGAGATAGGTAGGTAGGTAGATTGATAGATAGAGATAGGTAGGTAGGTAGATTGATAGATACAGATAGGTAGGTAGGTAGATAGATAGATAGAGATAGGTAGGTAGGTAGATAGATAGATAGAGATAGGTAGGTAGGTAGATAGATAGATAGATAGAGATAGGTAGGTAGGTAGATAGATAGATAGAGATAGGTAGGTAGGTAGATAGATAGATACAGATAGGTAGGTAGGTAGATTGATAGATAGAGATAGGTAGGTAATTAGATTGATAGATACAGATAGGTAGAGAGGTAGATAGATAGATAGAGATAGGTAGGTAGGTAGATTGATAGATACAGATAGGTAGGTAGGTAGATTGATAGATAGAGATAGGTAGGTAGGTAGATAGATAGATAGAGATAGGTAGGTAGGTAGGTAGATAGATACAGATAGGTAGGTAGGTAGATAGATACAGATAGGTAGGTAGGTAGATAGATAGATAGAGATAGGTAGGTAGGTAGATTGATAGATAGAGATAGGTAGGTAGGTAGATTGATAGATAGAGATAGGTAGGTAGGTAGATAGATAGATACAGATAGGTAGGTAGGTAGATAGATAGATACAGATAGGTAGGTAGGTAGATAGATAGATAGAGATAGGTAGGTAGGTAGATAGATAGATAGATAGAGATAGGTAGGTAGGTAGATAGATAGATAGAGATAGGTAGGTAGGTAGATAGATAGATACAGATAGGTAGGTAAGTAGATTGATAGATAGAGATAGGTAGGTAGGTAGATTGATAGATACAGATAGGTAGATAGGTAGGTAGATAGATACAGATAGGTAGGTAGGTAGATTGATAGATAGAGATAGGTAGGTAGGTAGATAGATAGATAGAGATAGGTAGGTAGGTAGATAGATAGATAGATAGAGATAGGTAGGTAGGTAGATAGATAGATAGAGATAGGTAGGTAGGTAGATAGATATATACAGATAGGTAGGTAGGTAGATTGATAGATAGAGATAGGTAGGTAGGTAGGTAGGTAGATAGAGATAGGTAGGTAGGTAGGTAGATAGATACAGATAGGTAGGTAGATAGATAAATACAGATAGGTGGGTAGGTAGATAGAAAGAGATAGGTAGGTAGTTGGGTAGATAGATACAGATAGGTAGGTAGGTAGATAGATAGATAGAGATAGGTAGGTAGGTAGATTGATAGATAGAGATAGGTAGATAGGTAGATAGATAGATACAGATCGGTAGGTAGGTAGATATATAGATACAGATATGTAGGTAGGTAGATAGATAGATACAGATAGGTAGGTAGGTAGATAGATAGATACAGATAGGTAGGTAGGTAGATTGATAGATAGATATAGGTAGGTAGGTAGGTAGATAGATAGAGATAGGTAGGTAGGTAGATAGATAGATAGAGATAGGTAGGTAGGTAGATAGATAGATAGAGATAGGTAGTTAGGTAGATAGATAGATACAGATAGGTAGGTAGGTAGATTGATAGGTAGGTAGGTAGATTGATAGATACATAGGTAGGTAGGTAGATAGATAGATAGAGATAGGTAGGTAGGTAGATTGATAGATACAGATAGGTAGGTAGGTAGATTGATAGATAGAGATAGGTAGGTAGGTAGATAGATAGATAGAGATAGGTAGGTAGGTAGGTAGATAGATAGATAGAGATAGGTAGGTAGGTAGATAGATACAGATAGGTAGGTAGGTAGATTGATAGATAGAGATAGGTAGGTAGGTAGATTGATAGATACAGATAGGTAGGTAGGTAGATAGATAGATAGAGATAGGTAGGTAGGTAGATTGATAGATACAGATAGGTAGGTAGGTAGATAGATAGATAGAGATAGGTAGGTAGGTAGGTAGATAGAGACAGATAGCTAGGTAGGTAGATAGATAGATACAGATAGGTAGGTAGGTAGATTGATAGATAGAGATAGGTAGGTAGGTAGATGGATAGATAGAGATAGGTAGGTAGGTAGATAGATAGATACAGATAGGTAGGTAGGTAGATAGATAGATACAGATAGGTAGGTAGGTAGATAGATAGACAGAGATAGGTAGGTAGGTAGATAGATAGATACAGATAGGTAGGTAGGTAGATTGATAGATAGAGATAGGTAGGTAGGTAGATAGATAGATAGAGATAGGTAGGTATGTAGATAGATAGATAGAGATAGGTAGGTAGGTAGATAGATAGATAGAGATAGGTAGGTAGGTAGATAGATAGATACAGATAGGTAGGTAGGTAGATTGATAGATACAGATAGGTAGGTAGGTAGATAGATAGATAGAGATAGGTAGGTAGGTAGATTGATAGATACAGATAGGTAGGTAGGTAGATTGATAGATAGAGATAGGTAGGTAGGTAGATAGATAGAGATAGGTAGGTAGGTAGGTAGATAGAGACAGATAGGTAGGTAGGTAGATAGATAGATACAGATAGGTAGGTAGGTAGATAGATAGATAGAGATAGGTAGGTAGGTAGATTGATAGATAGAGATAGGTAGGTAGGTAGATAGATACAGATAGGTAGGTAGGTAGATTGATAGATAGAGATAGGTAGGTAGGTAGATTGATAGATACAGATAGGTAGGTAGGTAGATAGATAGATAGAGATAGGTAGGTAGGTAGATTGATAGATACAGATAGGTAGGTATGTAGATAGATAGATAGAGATAGGTAGGTAGGTAGGTAGATAGAGACAGATAGCTAGGTAGGTAGATAGATAGATACAGATAGGTAGGTAGGTAGATTGATAGATAGAGATAGGTAGGTAGGTAGATTGATAGATAGAGATAGGTAGGTAGGTAGATAGATAGATACAGATAGGTAGGTAGGTAGATAGATAGATACAGATAGGTAGGTAGGTAGATAGATAGATAGAGATAGGTAGGTAGGTAGATAGATAGATACAGATAGGTAGGTAGGTAGATTGATAGATAGAGATAGGTAGGTAGGTAGATAGATAGAGATAGGTAGGTATGTAGATAGATAGATAGAGATAGGTAGGTAGGTAGGTAGATAGATAGATAGAGATAGGTAGGTAGGTAGATAGATAGATACAGATAGGTAGGTAGGTAGATTGATAGAGATAGGTAGGTAGGTAGATTGATAGATACAGATAGGAAGGTAGGTAGATTGATAGATAGAGAAAGGTAGGTAGATAGATAGATACAGATAGGTAGGTAGGTAGATTGATAGATAGAGATAGGTAGGTAGGTAGATAGATAGATAGAGATAGGTAGGTAGGTAGATAGATAGAGATAGGTAGGTAGGTAGGTAGATAGATAGAGATAGGTAGGTAGGTAGATTGATAGATAGAGATAGGTAGATAGGTAGATAGATAGATACAGATAGGTAGGTAGGTAGATAGAAAGAAATAGGTAGGTAGTTAGGTAGATAGATAGAGATAGGTTGGTAGGTAGATAGATAGATAGAGATAGGTAGGTAGGTAGATTGATAGATACAGATAGGTAGGTAGATAGATAAATACAGATAGATGGGTAGGTAGATAGATAGATAGAGATAGGTAGGTAGGTAGATTGATAGATAGAGATAGGTAGGTAGGTAGATTGATAGATACAGATAGGTAGGTAGGTAGATAGATAGATAGAGATAGGTAGGTAGGTAGATAGATAGATAGAGATAGGTAGGTAGGTAGATAGATAGATAGATAGAGATAGGTAGGTAGGTAGATAGATAGATAGAGATAGGTAGGTAGGTAGATAGATAGATACAGATAGGTAGGTAGGTAGATTGATAGATAAAGATAGGTAGGTAATTAGATTGATAGATACAGATAGGTAGAGAGGTAGATAGATAGATAGAGATAGGTAGGTAGGTAGATTGATAGATACAGATAGGTAGGTAGGTAGATTGATAGATAGAGATAGGTAGGTAGGTAGATAGATAGATAGAGATAGGTAGGTAGGTAGGTAGATAGAGACAGATAGGTAGGTAGGTAGATAGATAGATACAGATAGGTAGGTAGGTAGATAGATAGATAGAGATAGGTAGGTAGGTAGATTGATAGATAGAGATAGGTAGGTAGGTAGATTGATAGATAGAGATAGGTAGGTAGGTAGATAGATAGATACAGATAGGTAGGTAGGTAGATAGATAGATACAGATAGGTAGGTAGGTAGATAGATAGATAGAGATAGGTAGGTAGGTAGATAGATAGATACAGATAGGTAGGTAGGTAGATTGATAGATAGAGATAGGTAGGTAGGTAGATAGAGACAGATAGCTAGGTAGGTAGATTGATAGATAGAGATAGGTAGGTAGGTAGATTGATAGATAGAGATAGGTAGGTAGGTAGATAGATAGATACAGATAGGTAGGTAGGTAGATAGATAGATACAGATAGGTAGGTAGGTAGATAGATTGATAGAGATAGGTAGGTAGGTAGATAGATAGATACAGATAGGTAGGTAGGTAGATTGATAGATAGAGATAGGTAGGTAGGTAGATAGATAGATAGAGATAGGTAGGTAGGTAGGTAGATAGATAGAGATAGGTAGGTAGGTAGATAGATAGATAGAGATAGGTAGGTAGGTAGATAGATAGATACAGATAGGTAGGTAGGTAGATTGATAGATAGAGATAGGTAGGTAGGTAGGTAGGTAGATAGAGATATGTAGGTAGGTAGGTAGATAGATACAGATAGGTAGGTAGATAGATAAATACAGATAGGTGGGTAGGTAGATAGATAGATAGAGATAGGTAGGTAGGTAGGTAGATAGATACAGATAGGTAGGTAGGTAGATAGATAGATACAGATAGGTAGGTAGGTAGATAGATAGATAGAGATAGGTAGGTAGGTAGATAGATAGATATAGGTAGGTAGGTAGATTGATAGATAGAGATAGGTAGATAGGTAGATAGATAGATACAGATAGGTAGGTAGGTAGATAGAAAGAGATAGGTAGGTATTTGGGTAGATAGATAGAGATAGGTAGGTAGGTAGATAGATAGATAGAGATAGGTAGGTAGGTAGATTGATAGATAGAGATAGGTAGATAGGTAGATAGATAGATACAGATCGGTAGGTAGGTAGATATATAGATACAGATATGTAGGTAGGTAGATAGATAGATACAGATAGGTAGGTAGGTAGATAGATAGATACAGATAGGTAGGTAGGTAGATTGATAGATAGAGATAGGTAGGTAGGTAGGTAGGTAGATAGAGATAGGTAGGTAGGTAGGTAGATAGATACAGATAGGTAGGTAGATAGATAAATACAGATAGGTGGGTAGGTAGATAGAAAGAGATAGGTAGGTAGTTGGGTAGATAGATACATATAGTTAGGTAGGTAGATAGATAGATAGAGATAGGTAGGTAGGTAGATTGATAGATAGAGATAGGTAGATAGGTAGATAGATAGATACAGATCGGTAGGTAGGTAGATATATAGATACAGATATGTAGGTAGGTAGATAGATAGATACAGATAGGTAGGTAGGTAGATAGATAGATACAGATAGGTAGGTAGGTAGATTGATAGATAGATATAGGTAGGTAGGTAGGTAGATAGATAGAGATAGGTAGGTAGGTAGATAGATAGATAGAGATAGGTAGGTAGGTAGATAGATAGATAGAGATAGGTAGGTAGGTAGATAGATAGATACAGATAGGTAGGTAGGTAGATTGATAGATAGAGATAGGTAGGTAGGTAGATTGATAGATACATAGGTAGGTAGGTAGATAGATAGATAGAGATAGGTAGGTAGGTAGATTGATAGATACAGATAGGTAGGTAGGTAGATTGATAGATAGAGATAGGTAGGTAGGTAGATAGATAGATAGAGATAGGTAGGTAGATAGAGACAGATAGGTAGGTAGGTAGATAGATAGATACAGATAGGTAGGTAGGTAGATAGATAGAGATAGGTAGGTAGGTAGGTAGATTGATAGATAGAGATAGGTAGGTAGGTAGATAGATACAGATAGGTAGGTAGGTAGATTGATAGATAGAGATAGGTAGGTAGGTAGATTGATAGATACAGATAGGTAGGTAGGTAGATAGATAGATAGAGATAGGTAGGTAGGTAGATTGATAGATACAGATAGGTAGGTAGGTAGATAGATAGATAGAGATAGGTAGGTAGGTAGGTAGGTAGATAGAGACAGATAGCTAGGTAGGTAGATAGATAGATACAGATAGGTAGGTAGGTAGATTGATAGATAGAGATAGGTAGGTAGGTAGATGGATAGATAGAGATAGGCAGGTAGGTAGATAGATAGATACAGATAGGTAGGTAGGTAGATAGATAGATACAGATAGGTAGGTAGGTAGATAGATAGACAGAGATAGGTAGGTAGGTAGATAGATAGATACAGATAGGTAGGTAGGTAGATTGATAGATAGAGATAGGTAGGTAGGTAGATAGATAGATAGAGATAGGTAGGTATGTAGATAGATAGATAGAGATAGGTAGGTAGGTAGATAGATAGATAGAGATAGGTAGGTAGGTAGATAGATAGATACAGATAGGTAGGTAGGTAGATTGATAGAGATAGGTAGGTAGGTAGGTAGATTGATAGATACAGATAGGTAGGTAGGTAGATAGATAGATAGAGATAGGTAGGTAGGTAGATTGATAGATACAGATAGGTAGGTAGGTAGATTGATAGATAGAGATAGGTAGGTAGGTAGATAGATAGATAGATAGAGATAGGTAGGTAGGTAGGTAGATAGAGACAGATAGGTAGGTAGGTAGATAGATAGATACAGATAGGTAGGTAGGTAGATAGATAGATAGAGATAGGTAGGTAGGTAGATTGATAGATAGAGATAGGTAGGTAGGTAGATAGATACAGATAGGTAGGTAGGTAGATTGATAGATAGAGATAGGTAGGTAGGTAGATTGATAGATACAGATAGGTAGGTAGGTAGATAGATAGATAGAGATAGGTAGGTAGGTAGGTAGATAGAGACAGATAGCTAGGTAGGTAGATAGATAGATACAGATAGGTAGGTAGGTAGATTGATAGATAGAGATAGGTAGGTAGGTAGATGGATAGATAGAGATAGGTAGGTAGGTAGATAGATAGATACAGATAGGTAGGTAGGTAGATAGATAGATACAGATAGGTAGGTAGGTAGATAGATAGACAGAGATAGGTAGGTAGGTAGATAGATAGATACAGATAGGTAGGTAGGTAGATTGATAGATAGAGATAGGTAGGTAGGTAGATAGATAGATAGAGATAGGTAGGTATGTAGATAGATAGATAGAGATAGGTAGGTAGGTAGATAGATAGATAGAGATAGGTAGGTAGGTAGATAGATAGATACAGATAGGTAGGTAGGTAGATTGATAGAGATAGGTAGGTAGGTAGGTAGATTGATAGATACAGATAGGTAGGTAGGTAGATAGATAGATAGAGATAGGTAGGTAGGTAGATTGATAGATACAGATAGGTAGGTAGGTAGATTGATAGATAGAGATAGGTAGGTAGGTAGATAGATAGATAGAGATAGGTAGGTAGGTAGGTAGATAGAGACAGATAGGTAGGTAGGTAGATAGATAGATACAGATAGGTAGGTAGGTAGATTGATAGATAGAGATAGGTAGGTAGGTAGATGGATAGATAGAGATAGGTAGGTAGGTAGATAGATAGATACAGATAGGTAGGTAGGTAGATAGATAGATACAGATAGGTAGGTAGGTAGATAGATAGACAGAGATAGGTAGGTAGGTAGATAGATAGATACAGATAGGTAGGTAGGTAGATTGATAGATAGAGATAGGTAGGTAGGTAGATAGATAGATAGAGATAGGTAGGTATGTAGATAGATAGATAGAGATAGGTAGGTAGGTAGATAGATAGATAGAGATAGGTAGGTAGGTAGATAGATAGATACAGATAGGTAGGTAGGTAGATTGATAGAGATAGGTAGGTAGGTAGGTAGATTGATAGATACAGATAGGTAGGTAGGTAGATAGATAGAGATAGGTAGGTAGGTAGATTGATAGATACAGATAGGTAGGTAGGTAGATTGATAGATAGAGATAGGTAGGTAGGTAGATAGATAGATAGAGATAGGTAGGTAGGTAGGTAGATAGAGACAGATAGGTAGGTAGGTAGATAGATAGATACAGATAGGTAGGTAGGTAGATAGATAGATAGAGATAGGTAGGTAGGTAGATTGATAGATAGAGATAGGTAGGTAGGTAGATAGATACAGATAGGTAGGTAGGTAGATTGATAGATAGAGATAGGTAGGTAGGTAGATTGATAGATACAGATAGGTAGGTAGGTAGATAGATAGATAGAGATAGGTAGGTAGGTAGATTGATAGATACAGATAGGTAGGTATGTAGATAGATAGATAGAGATAGGTAGGTAGGTAGGTAGATAGAGACAGATAGCTAGGTAGGTAGATAGATAGATACAGATAGGTAGGTAGGTAGATTGATAGATAGAGATAGGTAGGTAGGTAGATTGATAGATAGAGATAGGTAGGTAGGTAGATAGATAGATACAGATAGGTAGGTAGGTAGATAGATAGATACAGATAGGTAGGTAGGTAGATAGATAGATAGATAGAGATAGGTAGGTAGGTAGATAGATAGATACAGATAGGTAGGTAGGTAGATTGATAGATAGAGATAGGTAGGTAGGTAGATAGATAGAGATAGGTAGGTATGTAGATAGATAGATAGAGATAGGTAGGTAGGTAGGTAGATAGATAGATAGAGATAGGTAGGTAGGTAGATAGATAGATACAGATAGGTAGGTAGGTAGATTGATAGAGATAGGTAGGTAGGTAGATTGATAGAAACAGATAGGAAGGTAGGTAGATTGATAGATAGAGAAAGGTAGGTAGATAGATAGGTACAGATAGGTAGGTAGGTAGATTGATAGATAGAGATAGGTAGGTAGGTAGATAGATAGATAGAGATAGGTAGGTAGGTAGATAGAGATAGGTAGGTAGGTAGATAGATAGATAGAGATAGGTAGGTAGATAGATAGATAGAGATAGGTAGGTAGGTAGATTGATAGATAGAGATAGGTAGATAGGTAGATAGATAGATACAGATAGGTAGGTAGGTAGATAGAAAGAAATAGGTAGGTAGTTAGGTAGATAGATAGAGATAGGTTGGTAGGTAGATAGATAGATAGAGATAGGTAGGTAGGTAGATTGATAGATACAGATAGGTAGGTAGATAGATAAATACAGATAGGTGGGTAGGTAGATAGATAGATAGAGATAGGTAGGTAGGTAGATTGATAGATAGAGATAGGTAGGTAGGTAGATTGATAGATACAGATAGGTAGGTAGGTAGATAGATAGATAGAGATAGGTAGGTAGGTAGATAGATAGATAGAGATAGGTAGGTAGGTAGATAGATAGATAGATAGAGATAGGTAGGTAGGTAGATAGATAGATAGAGATAGGTAGGTAGGTAGATAGATAGATACAGATAGGTAGGTAGGTAGATTGATAGATAGAGATAGGTAGGTAGGTAGATTGATAGATACAGATAGGTAGAGAGGTAGATAGATAGATAGAGATAGGTAGGTAGGTAGATTGATAGATACAGATAGGTAGGTAGGTAGATTGATAGATAGAGATAGGTAGGTAGGTAGATAGATAGATAGAGATAGGTAGGTAGGTAGGTAGATAGAGACAGATAGGTAGGTAGGTAGATAGATAGATACAGATAGGTAGGTAGGTAGATAGATAGATAGAGATAGGTAGGTAGGTAGATTGATAGATAGAGATAGGTAGGTAGGTAGATTGATAGATAGAGATAGGTAGGTAGGTAGATAGATAGATACAGATAGGTAGGTAGGTAGATAGATAGATACAGATAGGTAGGTAGGTAGATAGATAGATAGAGATAGGTAGGTAGGTAGATAGATAGATACAGATAGGTAGGTAGGTAGATTGATAGATAGAGATAGGTAGGTAGGTAGATAGAGACAGATAGCTAGGTAGGTAGATTGATAGATAGAGATAGGTAGGTAGGTAGATTGATAGATAGAGATAGGTAGGTAGGTAGATAGATAGATACAG
The DNA here is from genome assembly GCA_024509115.1 of Crotalus helleri. NCBI lineage: Eukaryota > Metazoa > Chordata > Lepidosauria > Squamata > Viperidae > Crotalus > Crotalus helleri. The sequence goes on from JAKSXO010000016.1 coordinate 9,408,686, forward strand.
ATAGGTAGGTAGGTAGATAGATAGATACAGATTGGTAGGTAGGTAGATAGATAGATAGAGATAGGTAGGTAGGTAGATAGATAGATACAGATAGGTAGGTAGGTAGATTGATAGATAGAGATAGGTAGGTAGGTAGATAGATAGATAGAGATAGGTAGGTAGGTAGATAGATAGAGATAGGTAGGTAGGTAGATAGATAGATAGAGATAGGTAGGTAGGTAGGTAGATAGATACAGATAGGTAGGTAGGTAGATTGATAGATAGAGATAGGTAGGTAGGTAGGTAGGTAGATAGAGATATGTAGGTAGGTAGGTAGATAGATACAGATAGGTAGGTAGATAGATAAATACAGATAGGTGGGTAGGTAGATAGATAGATAGAGATAGGTAGGTAGGTAGGTAGATAGATACAGATAGGTAGGTAGGTAGATAGATACAGATAGGTAGGTAGGTAGATAGATAGATAGAGATAGGTAGGTAGGTAGATAGATAGATATAGGTAGGTAGGTAGATTGATAGATAGAGATAGGTAGATAGGTAGATAGATAGATACAGATAGGTAGGTAGGTAGATAGAAAGAGATAGGTAGGTATTTGGGTAGATAGATAGAGATAGGTAGGTAGGTAGATAGATAGATAGAGATAGGTAGGTAGGTAGATTGATAGATAGAGATAGGTAGATAGGTAGATAGATAGATACAGATCGGTAGGTAGGTAGATATATAGATACAGATATGTAGGTAGGTAGGTAGATAGATACAGATAGGTAGGTAGGTAGATAGATAGATACAGATAGGTAGGTAGGTAGATTGATAGATAGATATAGGTAGGTAGGTAGGTAGGTAGATAGATAGAGATAGGTAGGTAGGTAGATAGATAGATAGAGATAGGTAGGTAGGTAGATAGATAGATAGAGATAGGTAGGTAGGTAGATAGATAGATACAGATAGGTAGGTAGGTAGATTGATAGATAGAGATAGGTAGGTAGGTAGATTGATAGATACATAGGTAGGTAGGTAGATAGATAGATAGAGATAGGTAGGTAGGTAGATTGATAGATACAGATAGGTAGGTAGGTAGATTGATAGATAGAGATAGGTAGGTAGGTAGATAGTTAGATAGAGATAGGTAGGTAGGTAGGTAGATAGAGACAGATAGGTAGGTAGGTAGATAGATAGATACAGATAGGTAGGTAGGTAGATAGATAGATAGAGATAGGTAGGTAGGTAGATTGATAGATAGAGATAGGTAGGTAGGTAGATATATACAGATAGGTAGGTAGGTAGATTGATAGATAGAGATAGGTAGGTAGGTAGATTGATAGATACAGATAGGTAGGTAGGTAGATAGATAGATAGAGATAGGTAGGTAGGTAGATTGATAGATACAGATAGGTAGGTAGGTAGATAGATAGATAGAGATAGGTAGGTAGGTAGGTAGATAGAGACAGATAGCTAGGTAGGTAGATAGATAGATACAGATAGGTAGGTAGGTAGATTGATAGATAGAGATAGGTAGGTAGATGGATAGATAGAGATAGGTAGGTAGGTAGATAGATAGATACAGATAGGTAGGTAGGTAGATAGATAGATACAGATAGGTAGGTAGGTAGATAGATAGATAGAGATAGGTAGGTAGGTAGATAGATAGATACAGATAGGTAGGTAGGTAGATTGATAGATAGAGATAGGTAGGTAGGTAGATAGATAGATAGAGATAGGTAGGTATGTAGATAGATAGATAGAGATAGGTAGGTAGGTAGATAGATAGATAGAGATAGGTAGGTAGGTAGATAGATAGATACAGATAGGTAGGTAGGTAGATTGATAGAGATAGGTAGGTAGGTAGGTAGATTGATAGATACAGATATGTAGGTAGGTAGATAGATAGATAGAGATAGGTAGGTAGGTAGTTTGATAGATACAGATAGGTAGGTAGGTAGATTGATAGATAGAGATAGGTAGGTAGGTAGATAGATAGATAGAGATAGGTAGGTAGGTAGGTAGGTAGATAGAGACAGATAGGTAGGTAGGTAGATAGATAGATACAGATAGGTAGGTAGGTAGATAGATAGATAGAGATATGTAGGTAGGTAGATTGATAGATAGAGATAGGTAGGTAGGTAGATTGATAGATAGAGATAGGTAGGTAGGTAGATAGATAGATACAGATAGGTAGGTAGGTAGATAGATAGATACAGATAGGTAGGTAGGTAGATAGATAGATACAGATAGGTAGGTAGGTAGATAGATAGATACAGATAGGTAGGTAGGTAGATTGATAGATAGAGATAGGTAGGTAGGTAGATAGAGACAGATAGCTAGGTAGGTAGATTGATAGATAGAGATAGGTAGGTAGGTAGATTGATAGATAGAGATAGGTAGGTAGGTAGATAGATAGATACAGATAGGTAGGTAGGTAGATAGATAGATACAGATAGGTAGGTAGGTAGATAGATAGATAGAGATAGGTAGGTAGGTAGATAGATAGATACAGATAGGTAGGTAGGTAGATTGATAGATAGAGATAGGTAGGTAGGTAGATAGATAGATAGAGATAGGTAGGTAGGTAGATAGATAGAGATAGGTAGGTAGGTAGATAGATAGATAGAGATAGGTAGGTAGGTAGATAGATAGATACAGATAGGTAGGTAGGTAGATTGATAGATAGAGATAGGTAGGTAGGTAGGTAGGTAGATAGAGATATGTAGGTAGGTAGGTAGATAGATACAGATAGGTAGGTAGATAGATAAATACAGATAGGTGGGTAGGTAGATAGATAGATAGAGATAGGTAGGTAGGTAGGTAGATAGATACAGATAGGTAGGTAGGTAGATAGATAGATACAGATAGGTAGGTAGGTAGATAGATAGATAGAGATAGGTAGGTAGGTAGATAGATAGATATAGGTAGGTAGGTAGATTGATAGATAGAGATAGGTAGATAGGTAGATAGATAGATACAGATAGGTAGGTAGGTAGATAGAAAGAGATAGGTAGGTATTTGGGTAGATAGATAGAGATAGGTAGGTAGGTAGATAGATAGATAGAGATAGGTAGGTAGGTAGATTGATAGATAGAGATAGGTAGATAGGTAGATAGATAGATACAGATCGGTAGGTAGGTAGATATATAGATACAGATATGTAGGTAGGTAGATAGATAGATACAGATAGGTAGGTAGGTAGATAGATAGATACAGATAGGTAGGTAGGTAGATTGATAGATAGATATAGGTAGGTAGGTAGGTAGATAGATAGAGATAGGTAGGTAGGTAGATAGATAGATAGAGATAGGTAGGTAGGTAGATAGATAGATAGAGATAGGTAGGTAGGTAGATAGATAGATACAGATAGGTAGGTAGGTAGATTGATAGATAGAGATAGGTAGGTAGGTAGATTGATAGATACATAGGTAGGTAGGTAGATAGATAGATAGAGATAGGTAGGTAGGTAGATTGATAGATACAGATAGGTAGGTAGGTAGATTGATAGATAGAGATAGGTAGGTAGGTAGATAGTTAGATAGAGATAGGTAGGTAGGTAGGTAGATAGAGACAGATAGGTAGGTAGGTAGATAGATAGATACAGATAGGTAGGTAGGTAGATAGATAGATAGAGATAGGTAGGTAGGTAGATTGATAGATAGAGATAGGTAGGTAGGTAGATATATACAGATAGGTAGGTAGGTAGATTGATAGATAGAGATAGGTAGGTAGGTAGATTGATAGATACAGATAGGTAGGTAGATAGATAGATAGAGATAGGTAGGTAGGTAGATTGATAGATACAGATAGGTAGGTAGGTAGATAGATAGATAGAGATAGGTAGGTAGGTAGGTAGATAGAGACAGATAGCTAGGTAGGTAGATAGATAGATACAGATAGGTAGGTAGGTAGATTGATAGATAGAGATAGGTAGGTAGATGGATAGATAGAGATAGGTAGGTAGGTAGATAGATAGATACAGATAGGTAGGTAGGTAGATAGATAGATACAGATAGGTAGGTAGGTAGATAGATAGATAGAGATAGGTAGGTAGGTAGATAGATAGATACAGATAGGTAGGTAGGTAGATTGATAGATAGAGATAGGTAGGTAGGTAGATAGATAGATAGAGATAGGTAGGTATGTAGATAGATAGATAGAGATAGGTAGGTAGGTAGATAGATAGATAGAGATAGGTAGGTAGGTAGATAGATAGATACAGATAGGTAGGTAGGTAGATTGATAGAGATAGGTAGGTAGGTAGGTAGATTGATAGATACAGATAGGTAGGTAGGTAGATAGATAGATAGAGATAGGTAGGTAGGTAGTTTGATAGATACAGATAGGTAGGTAGGTAGATTGATAGATAGAGATAGGTAGGTAGGTAGATAGATAGATAGAGATAGGTAGGTAGGTAGGTAGGTAGATAGAGACAGATAGGTAGGTAGGTAGATAGATAGATACAGATAGGTAGGTAGGTAGATAGATAGATAGAGATATGTAGGTAGGTAGATTGATAGATAGAGATAGGTAGGTAGGTAGATAGATACAGATAGGTAGGTAGGTAGATTGATAGATACAGATAGGTAGGTAGGTAGGTAGGTAGATAGAGATATGTAGGTAGGTAGGTAGATAGATACAGATAGGTAGGTAGATAGATAAATACAGATAGGTGGGTAGGTAGATAGATAGATAGAGATAGGTAGGTAGGTAGGTAGATAGATACAGATAGGTAGGTAGGTAGATAGATAGATACAGATAGGTAGGTAGGTAGATAGATAGATAGAGATAGGTAGGTAGGTAGATAGATAGATATAGGTAGGTAGGTAGATTGATAGATAGTGATAGGTAGATAGGTAGATAGATAGATACAGATAGGTAGGTAGGTAGATAGAAAGAGATAGGTAGGTATTTGGGTAGATAGATAGAGATAGGTAGGTAGGTAGATAGATAGATAGAGATAGGTAGGTAGGTAGATTGATAGATAGAGATAGGTAGATAGGTAGATAGATAGATACAGATCGGTAGGTAGGTAGATATATAGATACAGATATGTAGGTAGGTAGATAGATAGATACAGATAGGTAGGTAGGTAGATAGATAGATACAGATAGGTAGGTAGGTAGATTGATAGATAGATATAGGTAGGTAGGTAGGTAGATAGATAGAGATAGGTAGGTAGGTAGATAGATAGATAGAGATAGGTAGGTAGGTAGATAGATAGATAGAGATAGGTAGGTAGGTAGATAGATAGATACAGATAGGTAGGTAGGTAGATTGATAGATAGAGATAGGTAGGTAGGTAGATTGATAGATACATAGGTAGGTAGGTAGATAGATAGATAGAGATAGGTAGGTAGGTAGATTGATAGATACAGATAGGTAGGTAGGTAGATTGATAGATAGAGATAGGTAGGTAGGTAGATAGTTAGATAGAGATAGGTAGGTAGGTAGGTAGATAGAGACAGATAGGTAGGTAGGTAGATAGATAGATACAGATAGGTAGGTAGGTAGATAGATAGATAGAGATAGGTAGGTAGGTAGATTGATAGATAGAGATAGGTAGGTAGGTAGATATATACAGATAGGTAGGTAGGTAGATTGATAGATAGAGATAGGTAGGTAGGTAGATTGATAGATACAGATAGGTAGGTAGGTAGATAGATAGATAGAGATAGGTAGGTAGGTAGATTGATAGATACAGATAGGTAGGTAGGTAGATAGATAGATAGAGATAGGTAGGTAGGTAGGTAGATAGAGACAGATAGCTAGGTAGGTAGATAGATAGGTACAGATAGGTAGGTAGGTAGATTGATAGATAGAGATAGGTAGGTAGATGGATAGATAGAGATAGGTAGGTAGGTAGATAGATAGATACAGATAGGTAGGTAGGTAGATAGATAGATACAGATAGGTAGGTAGGTAGATAGATAGATAGAGATAGGTAGGTAGGTAGATAGATAGATACAGATAGGTAGGTAGGTAGATTGATAGATAGAGATAGGTAGGTAGGTAGATAGATAGATAGAGATAGGTAGGTATGTAGATAGATAGATAGAGATAGGTAGGTAGGTAGATAGATAGATAGAGATAGGTAGGTAGGTAGATAGATAGATACAGATAGGTAGGTAGGTAGATTGATAGAGATAGGTAGGTAGGTAGGTAGATTGATAGATACAGATAGGTAGGTAGGTAGATAGATAGATAGAGATAGGTAGGTAGGTAGTTTGATAGATACAGATAGGTAGGTAGGTAGATTGATAGATAGAGATAGGTAGGTAGGTAGATAGATAGATAGAGATAGGTAGGTAGGTAGGTAGGTAGATAGAGACAGATAGGTAGGTAGGTAGATAGATAGATACAGATAGGTAGGTAGGTAGATAGATAGATAGAGATATGTAGGTAGGTAGATTGATAGATAGAGATAGGTAGGTAGGTAGATAGATACAGATAGGTAGGTAGGTAGATTGATAGATAGAGATAGGTAGGTATGTAGATTGATAGATACAGATAGGTAGGTAGGTAGATAGATAGATAGAGATAGGTAGGTAGGTAGATTGATAGATACAAATAGGTAGGTAGGTAGATAGATAGATAGAGATAGGTAGGTAGGTAGGTAGATAGAGACAGATAGCTAGGTAGGTAGATAGATAGATACAGATAGGTAGGTAGGTAGATTGATAGATAGAGATAGGTAGGTAGGTAGATTGATAGATAGAGATAGGTAGGTAGGTAGATAGATAGATACAGATAGGTAGGTAGGTAGATAGATAGATACAGATAGGTAGGTAGGTAGATAGATAGATAGAGATAGGTAGGTATGTAGATAGATAGATAGAGATAGGTAGGTAGGTAGGTAGATAGATAGATAGAGATAGGTAGGTAGGTAGATAGATAGATAAAGATAGGTAGGTAGGTAGATTGATAGAGATAGGTAGGTAGGTAGATTGATAGATACAGATAGGAAGGTAGGTAGATTGATAGATAGAGATAGGTAGGTAGATAGATAGATACAGATAGGTAGGTAGGTAGATTGATAGATAGAGATAGGTAGGTAGGTAGATAGATAGATAGATAGAGATAGGTAGGTAGGTAGATAGATAGATAGATAGAGATAGGTAGGTAGGTAGATAGATAGATAGAGATAGGTAGGTAGGTAGATAGATAGAGATAGGTAGGTAGGTAGATTGATAGATAGAGATAGGTAGATAGGTAGATAGATAGATACAGATAGGTAGGTAGGTAGATAGAAAGAAATAGGTAGGTAGTTAGGTAGATAGATAGAGATAGGTTGGTAAGTAGATAGATAGATAGAGATAGGTAGGTAGGTAGATTGATAGATACAGATAGGTAGGTAGATAGATAAATACAGATAGGTGGGTAGGTAGATAGATAGATAGAGATAGGTAGGTAGGTAGATAGATAGATAGAGATAGGTAGGTAGGTAGATAGATACAGATAGGTAGGTAGGTAGATTGATAGATACAGATAGGTAGGTAGGTAGATTGATAGATACAGATAGGTAGATAGGTAGATAGATAGATAGAGATAGGTAGGTAGGTAGATAGATAGATAGAGATAGGTAGGTAGGTAGATAGATAGATACAGATAGGTAGGTAGGTAGATTGATAGATACAGATAGGTAGGTAGGTAGATTGATAGATACAGATAGGTAGATAGGTAGATAGATAGATAGAGATAGGTAGGTAGGTAGATTGATAGATACAGATAGGTAGGTAGGTAGATTGATAGATAGAGATAGGTAGGTAGGTAGATAGATAGATAGAGATAGGTAGGTAGGTAGATAGAGACAGATAGGTAGGTAGGTAGATAGATAGATACAGATAGGTAGGTAGGTAGATAGATAGATAGAGATAGGTAGGTAGGTAGATTGATAGATAGAGATAGGTAGGTAGGTAGATAGATAGATACAAATAAGTAGGTAGGTAGATTGATAGATAGAGATAGGTAGGTAGGTAGATTGATAGATACAGATAGGTAGGTAGGTAGATAGATAGAGATAGGTAGGTAGGTAGATTGATAGATAGAGATAGGTAGATAGGTAGATAGATAGATACAGATAGGTAGGTAGGTAGATAGAAAGAAATAGGTAGGTAGTTAGGTAGGTAGATAGAGATAGGTAGGTAGGTAGATAGATAGATAGAGATAGGTAGGTAGGTAGATTGATAGATAGAGATAGGTAGGTAGGTAGATAGATAGATACAGATAGGTAGGTAGGTAGATTGATAGATAGAGATAGGTAGGTAGGTAGATTGATAGATACAGATAGGTAGGTAGGTAGATAGATAGATAGAGATAGGTAGGTAGGTAGATAGATAGATAGAGATAGGTAGGTAGGTAGATAGATAGATAGATAGATAGATAGATAGATAGATAGATAGATAGATAGATAGATAGATAGATAGATAGATAGATAGATAGAGATAGGTAGGTAGGTAGATAGATGGATAGAGATAGGTAGGTAGGTAGATAGATAGATACAGATAGGAAGGTAGGTAGATTGATAGATAGAGATAGGTAGGTAGGTAGATAGATACAGATAGGTAGGTAGGTAGATAGATAGATAGAGATAGGTAGGTAGGTAGATTGATAGATACAGATAGGAAGGTAGGTAGATTGATAGATAGAGATAGGTAGGTAGATAGATAGATACAGATAGGTAGGTAGGTAGATTGATAGATAGAGATAGGTAGGTAGATAGATAGATAGATAGAGATAGGTAGGTATGTAGATAGATAGATAGAGATAGGTAGGTAGGTAGGTAGATTGATAGATACAGATAGGTAGGTAGGTAGATTGATAGATAGAGATAGGTAGGTAGGTAGATAGATAGATAGAGATAGGTAGGTAGGTAGATAGATAGATACAGATAGGTAGGTAGGTAGATAGATAGATACAGATAGGTAGGTAGGTAGATAGATAGATAGAGATAGGTAGGTAGGTAGATAGATAGATACAGATAGGTAGGTAGGTAGATTGATAGATAGAGATAGGTAGGTAGGTAGATAGAGACAGATAGCTAGGTAGGTAGATTGATAGATAGAGATAGGTAGGTAGGTAGATTGATAGATAGAGATAGGTAGGTAGGTAGATAGATAGATACAGATAGGTAGGTAGGTAGATAGATAGATACAGATAGGTAGGTAGGTAGATAGATAGATAGAGATAGTTAGGTAGGTAGATAGATAGATACAGATAGGTAGGTAGGTAGATTGATAGATAGAGATAGGTAGGTAGGTAGATAGATAGATAGAGATAGGTAGGTAGGTAGGTAGATAGATAGAGATAGGTAGGTAGGTAGATAGATAGATAGAGATAGGTAGGTAGGTAGATAGATAGATATAGATAGGTAGGTAGGTAGATTGATAGATAGAGATAGGTAGGTAGGTAGGTAGGTAGATAGAGATAGGTAGGTAGGTAGGTAGATAGATACAGATAGGTAGGTAGATAGATAAATACAGATAGGTGGGTAGGTAGATAGATAGATAGAGATAGGTAGGTAGGTAGGTAGATAGATACAGATAGGTAGGTAGGTAGATAGATAGATACAGATAGGTAGGTAGGTAGATAGATAGATAGAGATAGGTAGGTAGGTAGATAGATAGATATAGGTAGGTAGGTAGATTGATAGATAGAGATAGGTAGATAGGTAGATAGATAGATACAGATAGGTAGGTAGGTAGATAGAAAGAGATAGGTAGGTAGTTGGGTAGATAGATAGAGATAGGTAGGTAGGTAGATAGATAGATAGAGATAGGTAGGTAGGTAGATTGATAGATAGAGATAGGTAGATAGGTAGATAGATAGATACAGATCGGTAGGTATGTAGATAGATAGATACAGATATGTAGGTAGGTAGATAGATAGATACAGATAGGTAGGTAGGTAGATAGATAGATACAGATAGGTAGGTAGGTAGATTGATAGATAGATATAGGTAGGTAGGTAGGTAGATAGATAGAGATAGGTAGGTAGGTAGATAGATAGATAGATAGAGATAGGTAGGTAGGTAGATAGATAGATAGAGATAGGTAGGTAGGTAGATAGATAGATACAGATAGGTAGGTAGGTAGATTGATAGATAGAGATAGGTAGGTAGGTAGATTGATAGATACATAGGTAGGTAGGTAGATAGATAGATAGAGATAGGTAGGTAGGTAGATTTATAGATACAGATAGGTAGGTAGGTAGATTGATAGATAGAGATAGGTAGGTAGGTAGATAGATAGATAGATAGAGATAGGTAGGTAGGTAGGTAGATAGAGACAGATAGGTAGGTAGGTAGATAGATAGGTACAGATAGGTAGGTAGGTAGATAGATAGATAGAGATAGGTAGGTAGGTAGATTGATAGATAGAGATAGGTAGGTAGATATATACAGATAGGTAGGTAGGTAGATTGATAGATAGAGATAGGTAGGTAGGTAGATTGATAGATACAGATAGGTAGGTAGGTAGATAGATAGATAGAGATAGGTAGGTAGGTAGATTGATAGAGACAGATAGGTAGGTAGGTAGATAGATAGATAGAGATAGGTAGGTAGGTAGGTAGATAGAGACAGATAGCTAGGTAGGTAGATAGATAGATACGAGATAGGTAGGTAGGTAGATAGATAGATAGAGATAGGTAGGTAGGTAGATGGATAGATAGAGATAGGTAGGTAGGTAGATAGATAGATACAGATAGGTAGGTTAGGTAGGTAGATAGATAGATACAGATAGGTAGGTAGGTAGATAGATAGATAGATAGAGATAGGTAGGTAGGTAGATAGATAGATACAGATAGGTAGGTAGGTAGATTGATAGATAGAGATAGGTAGGTAGGTAGATAGATAGATAGAGATAGGTAGGTATGTAGATAGATAGATAGAGATAGGTAGGTAGGTAGATAGATAGATAGAGATAGGTAGGGGTAGGTAGATTGATAGAGATAGGTAGGTAGGTAGGTAGATTGATAGATACAGATAGGTAGGTAGGTAGACAGATAGATAGAGATAGGTAGGTAGGTAGATTGATAAGTTACAGATAGGTAGTAGGTAGATTGATAGATAGAGATAGGTAGGTAGGTAGATAGATAGATAGAGATAGGTAGGTAGGTAGACAGAGACAGATAGGTAGGTAGGTAGATAGATAGATACAGATAGGTAGGTAGGTAGATAGATAGATAGAGATAGGTAGGTAGGTAGATTGATAGATAGAGATAGGTATGTTGGTAGATAGATACAGATAGTTAGGTAGGTAGATTGATAGATAGAATAGGTAGGTAGGTAGATTGATAGATACAGATAGGTAGGTAGGTAGATTGATAGATACAGATAGGTAGGTAGGTAGATAGATAGATACAGATAGGTAGGTAGGTAGATAGATAGATAGGAGGATAGTAGGGGTAGGTAGGTAG